>VZTD01005091.1:37620-54364 GCA_013397725.1 Rhagologus leucostigma | reverse complement strand
CTTGGGATTGCCCTGACCCAGGGACAGGCTGTGCACTTGGCCTCATACCAACAGAATCACACTGGGATTTTGGTGGTGGTGTCTGGGCCTATGGCAATGACTCAAGCTCACTGAAACTTCGAGCTCCTCTTGCTGCTTCCCCTGCCTCACACCTTCTTGAGACCCCCATGCTCCCCTTGGTACCACCTCATCATCCTTTTCTCAGGTTTGCATGGCCAGGTCTGGGTAGCAGGGGCTGCAGGGGGACCCTCTATGAGGAGACACCAGAAGCTGCACCCCTGTCGGGCAGAGCCGGCTCCGGAGAGCTCCAGGACAGACCCACCACTGGCCAGGGCTGAGCCAACCAGCGATGCTGGGAGGGCCTCTGTGATAAGGTATTAAAAAGGGATAAACACTGCTGTGCAATAGCAGCTGGGAGGGAGGAGGGAGAAGATGTGGGAGCAACAGCCCTACAGGCACCAAGACCAGGGCAGGAGGAGGTGCTGGAGCAGAGATTCCCCTGCAGCCCGTAGTGCAGCCCATGGGGAGGAGGGTTTTGCCCCGTAGCCCATGGAGGTCAGCAGAGGAGCAGATCCCCACTGCAGCCCCATGTAAGGACCCCACAGCACAGCAGGTAGGGATGCCCTGAAGGGAGCTGCAGCCTGGGAAGAGCCCTCACTGGAGCGAGCTCCTGGCACGGGCTATGCTCTGTGGAGAGAAGTCCATGCAGGAGCTGGCAGGACACTGGAGCAGTCTGTTCCTGAAGGACTGTACCCCATGGAAAGGGACCTTCCTGGAGCAGTTCTTAGACAACTGCAGCCTGTGGGTAGGACCCACTTCAGAAAAGTTGATGCAGGACTTTCTCCCGTGGAGAGGGGGAACAGCGTGAGGAGAAAGGAGCAGCAGAGACAAAGTGTGATGAGCTGACAGCAATCCACATTCCCCATCTCGTGCAGTGCTCAAAGGGAGGAGGTAGAAGAGCCAGGAGTGAAGCTGAGCCTGGGAAGAAGGGAGGGTAGTGGGAGGTGTTTTCAGGTTTGTTCTTATTTCTCATTTTCCTACTCTGTTTAATCGATTATAAAATAAATTAATTTCCCCAACTTGAGTCTCTTTTGACTGAGCCTGGGAAGAAGGGAGGGTAGTGGGAGGTGTTTTCAGGTTTGTTCTTATTTCTCATTTTCCTACTCTGTTTAATCGATTATAAAATAAATTAATTTCCCCAACTTGAGTCTCTTTTGACTGTGACAGTAATTGGTGAGTGATCTCCCTGACCCATGGGATTTTTATCACACTTTCTCCTCCTTTTCGGTCAAAGAGGGGGAGTGATGGAGTGTCTTGGTGGGCACCTAGCTAGCCAAGATTGATCCACCACAGTTCTCCAAACCCCTTCATCACCACCTCCACCTTCCATACCTGTCCCGTTGCCCATGACCTCTCCATGTCCCTGACTCCAGTCAGTGAAGAGTCTACCAGCACTGCAGCATTTATTATTGCACTTTATTTCCTCCGCACTCAAGACATGCCAATGGCACAGGCTACCCTGTGATGTCTAATGGTCTGGGCCCTCATCTGCCTCCAAAACTCCCCTACCAGGGCTGGACAAATTGCCTGTGGCAGGTCTGTGGCAAGTCCACGGTAAGTCCACAACAGGTCCATGGTGAGTCTCTGATGGGCCCCTGGTGGTCCCTTGGCCCAGCTGCCTGTGCCCCTCTGTAGGGACCTGCTCACTTTCTGCCCACATGGTCCTTCAGTATCACCAGCACTTTTTGTGCCTTCTTCAGGACCTCCTCCTCATCCACGCTGGGGAAGGCCTCACTGGGGGTCATAGGGAAGGGGTGGTAATTTGGGCATTGCGTGGCCTTGCTGTCCACGCCGCAGCCACACAACCACTGCACATCCAGTACCAGGCCCCTCAGCTCCGGCTCCTCCATCTCCAGCCATCGGGCCAGACCCATCAGCCCCCCTGGGCTCTCAAAGGCTTCACCACGGCAAAGTACGGCCGCCACCAGCGCCTTCTCCAGGGCTTGGTGCACTTTGAAGAGGACCCAGTTCGGGCAGCAGCACCGGATGTCATTGTGGGCCGCCTGCAGGTCACTCGTGGCCTGACACAACCACCGCAGGGCCTCAGGGATGGATGGAGTCAGGGCCATGAGCTCCTCACTGCTCAGCCAGAAGCCGTGACCTCCCTGTCCATGGTGCTGGGCAGCACTCGGAGGTTTGTACTGGACACAGAGCTCCAGCCTCACTTTAGGTCGCCTGACACCATGCAGAGGCCTCGAGGTTGCTGGGCTGGGATCCTTCCATGGCCCCCCTTCTGCCACAGCCTCCTCCTGCAGCCTTTTCTCTGGCTCTGGTGCAGCACCCACCAGCGCCATGTTGTTCTCCTCCAGAACCAAGGCCACGTCCTGTGGTTCCTGGCAGACCAGCATTTCACGCAGCACGGACAAAGCGGGTGCCTCCAGCTGCCCACCCAGGATATTATTGATCTCCCGTGCCAGCATCTCCACGAGCCTCAGCTGGTGGCGGTTCAGCACCATCTCTGCGTGTCGGATGTAGAGGAGCCGCTGGGCACCACCAGACACTGGGCACACGTGGATGACCTGTGACTGGGAGCTGCCCTTCACCTTTGCCCCACCGTGGACCAGCACAGTGCAGATGTCCTTGCAGCACTGCACCTTCAGCTGCTCCACTGCAAAACCACCATCCCCCTCCATTCCCATCATAGCCTTGTGGCTCTGCCACTGAAGCAGGGACTCCAGCCCCAGCCTAAACCACGGGGATACCAGCAGCGTCTGCAGACGCCTCTGTGCGGGACACTGAGAGCCATAGAGACATGGCTGTGGACCACCTTCCTCCAGCTGCTGCTCTGTCACCTCTGAGAGCACCTGTGGCCGCAGGTGTGGCGGAAGCCTTTGCAGCAGCCACCTGGCATTACGCCCAGACACCGTCAGCGCAGCCATGAACACAAAGGTCTTCTCCAGGGCCCGAGCGGTCTCTGAGGGCACACAGTCATTGAAGCACAGCCTGTGGGATGGCTCCAGGCAGTCAGCAGTGCTCAGCAGGTACAGCTCAGCCACAGCAGAGCAATCAGGGGGCTCTGGTTCCTGCTGCAACAGCTGGAAGAAATGCCGTGTGGCCAGCAGGACTGTCTTCTTCTGGGTACTGGTAAGGGTCCTACTACCATGGGTCTCCTGGTAGATTTGGGCCAGGACATGGCTGTAGTGAGTCAGTGTGGGGACCAGGACCACGCCAAGGTGTTGCAGGAGATCTCCAAAGGCAGCCATGTGGGGGTCAGGTATGAAGAGGTAGGGGTAAAAGTCAGCCTCATCCAGGAGCAATGTCACCACCTGCCGTGGCCTGGCCATGTCCCCTGACTTGGCCAGCACCACGGGCAGCTCAGCAAGGTGCTCTGCATCCACCTGCATCAGATGGGTCTCCAGGAAGCTGTACATGCTGTGGAGCACGCTGGCCCGTGTGCTCACGTGCAGTGGTGTTGGGCAGGCTGCCCTGCACACATGCTCCAGGTTGGCCACCACCAGGGCAGTGGGTATCTCTACAAGGACTCCCATGGCCTTCAGGAACTTCTTATCAAGTTTAAGGGATTTTGGCAGGATGGTGGCTGATGTCCACAGGAGCTCAGCCACATTTTTGCAGTAGGAAACACTGCCTTTCAGAGCCACAGCCTTAGCGCAGGCTGCAAAAGGAGGGTGGAGGTTCATCAAATTTTTGGGGATGTTCAGTGGAGGCAGGAAGTGGATTGAGGCAATTTTCCTCAGGAAACCCCATGACTCAAGATTTCTCAACAGGATTTCAAGCTGCTTGAGCATCTCCTGCTGTCGCTGCAGCAGCTCTGCAGTGTGGCAGGTAGCCTGAGTGGCTTCACGCTCTATCTCCTGGGCCAGTGCCACAAAATCCTCTTCAGAGAGGCTGGTGCGGACATCTGCCTTATGGAGGAAATACACAGCTTCACAGTCCAAACATAGCTCCCTAAAGAAAGATTCAGGCACAAAGCGGTTTTGGAGCTGCAGGGTGCAGAAGGAGGGCGTGTTATCGTAGAAGTAGGAGGCCAGGCGCCAGATTCCGTGGGCATCTCGTATAAAGGCCACTTTCTGGAAAGCTGCCGCAATGGCCTCCACACTCTGAGCGTCAAAGGTGCGTTGCAGGACAAAGAATAAGCGTACAGCTTCCATGAGGTTTTGCTCTGTGAGCTGGGACAGCCGGGGTAGCACCACAGTCATGAAGAGCTTTTGGTCATCTGTGGACTCCCACTTCAAACTCCTGGCCAGCTGTCCGTGGATCGAGTTTGGGGTGAGCAGCACCATGTCTTTGTCCAGGTCGTACAGGGCTTGGGCACCCAGAGGCACTTCCAGGTACTGTCTGTGGAGCAACAGCACCTTGCGGTAGGGAGCCACAGCTACATAGCCCCCCCCAAACTTCTGGAAGAGAGGCAGGTGCCGGAGCTGCTCCAGTGCACATGAATCCAGCTCTCCCTGCTGGACAAAGCTCAGCAGAGCTGTCACGTCCTGCTCCCTTAAATCCTCCCAGCAGAGATCAGCTCTGGTGTCTGCCAGATGGGCCACTACAGCCCTGGGCTCTGTGACCTGCAGTGTCCTTGGCTTCAGGCAATGGTAGGGAAAATCATGGGGCAGCAGGGACTGCTGGAGCACAGGGATGCCCAGTTTGTGCAGTGCCTTTTCCACTTCTGAGTGACACTCAAGAAGAACCCCAGAGAGGGAGGATAGTGGCAGTAGGTGCTTTGAGTCTGTCTTACTCCCCTGAATAGGCAGCACTGCCATGTCCTGGAGATGATCCATGAATGACTGCATGTTCACGTCTGAGGTCCTGGTGAAGACCACCCTGCCAAAGAAGGTCCATAGCCCCTTGAGCCACTTTTCCCCCTCTGTGGTCCACTCCAACTGACCCAATGCCTCCTGGATGAGTGGTGTGGCCTCTGGGAGGCCAAGTTCCTTCACAAAGCAAGGTGGGATCCATGCAGGAATACACTTTTGGGCAAAACGGTGGCTGTGCTGGGGGAAGAGGTGGGCAAAGGAGTTCTCGAAGACGGGGTGGTGGATGCTGAAAGCATTCAGAAAACCATCTTCTGTGGCCAGCAAGGGAAGACCTTCCAGTTCTGCCTTGTTCCCATCCTCGAGAGTACCTTGAGAGTGCCTGCTCCATCCTGCTAAGTACTGCAGCAGGATGGAGCAGCTCTCTGGCGTCCTCAGGGGTGTCTCAGCTTGCAGGGCACAGGCAGAGCCAGGGCCTTGAGGAAGCACCGGAGAGGGTCTGGCCCCAAGACAACAGCGTTCACCTGGGCTTCAATGAACTCCTCATAGATCTGCTGCAGGGGGGTGAACGCTGGAACCAGTTTCATGTTCAGTTGCTGCAGCACCTTCTGGACTTCTGGGTTAGGCATCTTCTCGAGGAAGTACGGCTCTGTTAGCACGTCTCCTCCACCTGGAGATGCCCAGGTTATTGTCACCGTGCTGCCAGGTGACTTCTTGTGGTACACAGGCACCAGGGGCAGGCGTGCATGACTGATGTGCTTATAGACCTCTCTCACTGTGTCCTGAAAGATAGGTAGCACCCTTTTCATAACAGGGAAAAACTGGAGGAAGTGCAAGTCCAGGTGCTGCTTCAAGAGTCTCAGGGACCCGTATGGGAGCTCTTCTGGCCCCAGGGCTTTCCACTGCCTGGTGAGAAAGTCACAGTATAGTGGAACCACCAAGCGCCGGAGCAGGAAGTCATTCCAGGCTGCCTCTCTGCAGCCTTTGTCCCAGTGGAGACTGTGCCTGGCCGCATCCACAGAGAAGTTGGCGTTGATGTGCACAGGCAGCCCAGTGCTCAAGGGCAGTGGGAGGGTGCAGAAGGCTCTGCCTGTGACTCTGTTCAGAGGCTCCAGGAGGGCAGCCACAGCCCCATAGGGCAGCCACTCAAGCACCGGAGACTCCTCAGCCCCACCCTGCACCCCAGTTTGGGAGATCACCCTCCACACTCTTCTGTTCTTGGCCCTGCTGTTTTTGACTGTCATGGTATAGGAGACAGGGGTGGGACTGTTTCCATCCATGGCTTGGCTTAATCTTGCTTGAAAATCCCGTCTCAGCTCTGCATCACTATCCGTGAGCTCTGTGGTCACTCGCAGCTTCTCCACCAACTCTTTCCCACCTGGGGGGATCTCGGAGAAGACCACGGTGTGGACGTGCCACAGGAAGAGCACCAAGTCCTCACCTTCCTCAGCCAGTGTTTCCTCTATGTCCTTGAGGTCTTGGTCTCGCACGACCATGTTAGACACCCCGGGCTCGAGAGCCTCAGCTGCAGTGCGGAGCGGCAGCCGGAAAAGGACGCCCTGTTTCAGGTTGAAGAAGGATGGTAGGAAGGTGTCATAGATGTCTGGAAAATTCTTCTTGAATTCAGGGTTGACAGCAAACATTCCACCAGGCTTTTCAGTTGTGGCTGTCGGCACGTAGTAGAGATGGGGGTCGAAGACACACAGGGTACTGTCTCCGGTCAGGAAGGCTGGGCAGTCAGTAAAGTGGAAGACAGTGTTGAAGCCAAGGCCATATTTGCCTGTGACATCCTGCCGGCCTTGCTTGCCGCCCACCCCCAGACGCTGAATGCCTTCAATGTCCTGCTGCTGGAAGGGGCTGTCGTTGTAGATGCAGAGGGCAGGGCCCTGCAAGAGGTTCCATTTCTCACTGAAAGTGGCCTTCGCTGGGTGCTGCCGGCGGTCCCACACGAAGTGCACAAGCCCTGCACCAGCATCGTCCGCATTCTGGAGCACCTCCTTCACCATATCAAGAGCGGACGCTGGGTACTCCTTCAAGATGTTCTTCAGCCGTGTTGGCAAATCTTCATGGGCACCAAATGGCTGTGCCCAGCGGCTCAGGTGATCAGTGATGAGTTCACTCCTCTCCAGTGCTCGGTGGCGTATGGTGGCCACCCCACAGTGCAGGGCTGCGTCTCGGGACAGCTGTTTATGGCACAGCAGGACATCTCTGTCCAACGGCATCCACGGTGCGTCATTGAAGTGGAGCTTGTCCCGTGGGCGCAAAATGCCCTCCTCATTGGGCAGAAAGAGTCGCTGGGTCTGGCAGGCATCTGGCTGGTTGCCATCTTCCATCAAGCCACAAGACACCAGCCGAAGAGCCAGAGTCAGCTCCGCAGCAGGCAGCGGCTTTCTGGCATGTGTCTCTGCCAGGGTGGAGAGCACTTGGGCATAATCATCCCAGGTGAATGTGTGGCGCAGCCCTACACACTCCTAGAGCTCTCTGTAAGGCTTGTACTGCTCTTGGAGCTGATGAAGGTATGGGACAGCCTCAAATGACAGTGTCTTGGCCACAGCCGTGACTGGCACAAAATGGGAGCCCACCAAGATGAAGGGCTCCCCTTGGGCTGCTGCAGAAGCCACCTCATCCCAGCTGGAGTGATGTTCCCTGAGCAGCCTGTTCAGGTGCTTGTAGCAGCAGTTGGTGCTGTCCTGCAGATTCTCCAGAGGGAGAGTGTTGGAGCTATGGCTCAGTGCCTGCAGCTGCTTAAGGACTGGAGTTGATGGTATCTGCCGGTCCAGCCCCAAGAAGGATGCAACCTCCTTGGGGAGGCTGAAGTTTTCCCCCAGCACTTTGGGAGCCAAGACAGGGTGGATGAGTCCCACTAGCGGGGCATGGACGTGATGGTAGAGCTGGGCAGCTGGCAGCAACACATGGTCACCAGTGGGCTGTGTAGCAGGGAGGAAGGGCACAGTCTGGAAAGCAGCTTGCAGGGTGTTGCTTGCTTTCTCCTTCACTGCATCCTGAAGCAGCTCAAGGATGCAGGCAGCCCTCTGGCAGCCCTGGGCACAATTCTTGGTCCAGACAAGCTGCACAGTCTTTGCCCGCTCCAGCAGCTCTGGCAGGGCCATGGTGTTCTTCACCATGCCCAGCCTCTCCAGTTGGCTTAGTCTCTCTGGGGAAAGGAAGGCATTTCCAGTGGGGAAGCGCCCATCCTTAGGGTCATATAAAGGGGCAGCACGGCCTCTGGGATGCACCAGGCAATTGATGAGCTGCAGGTGGCCATGAGGGGTGGTAGGGATGCAGGGCACTGTCTGCAGCACTTTGTCCACATCCTCATGGGACATATCCAGCGCATGGAGAACTAGCTGGTTCCGGTCAACAGCAGGGAGGTTTATCAAGTTGGGAAGCACAAGCTCACAGAGAAAGCGGTGCCAGTCATAGGTTCCAGCATCCAGTGCCTTCCCAAGGCCCTCCTGCACCTTCCCAGGCAAGGCCACAGCCAGAAGGGGATGTGGCACAGTGGTGGCAAAGACTCGCTGTGCCACAGCGCCCAGCTTAGGGTGTGTCTCCACAGCCTGGTGCAGGAAGCGGGCATCCTGCAGCGAGCACCAGGAGCGGCCATCGGAAAAGAGCTTGGGGCCACTCCTGGCTGCCACAGCCTGGTAGAAACCAGTCACGGCCTCCGTAAAGGGGTAACGGGCAGTGCGAATGTCTGGCCAGAAGAGATGATACTCATAGTTCTTCAACTCGCCTGCCTCGTGCATGGCACGGAGATAGTCCAGTGCCCGGAGCCAGGCCATCGGCATGGCATTGCGGAGCAGCACCTGGTTCTACTTGCCCCGCTCTGCCGTGTCCCACAGCCCCTTGCGGTTTGAGAGGATGCTGAAGGCCCCATGCACATGGATTGGCAGTCCTGAGAAGACTGGCATGGGAAGGTGGCAGAAAACTTGCCCCTTCTCAGCATCCAGACATGGCACCCACTTGCCATCTTCAGTAGGGGCAAGGGGAAGGGCCACACCAGCCATGGGAGGCGGAGGATGGAGCCCTGCCTGGGTGTTCTGGTGAAACAGTTCCAGCAACTCCCCATCACCCTGACACACCAAAACCAGGTAGTGCCACATGGTCCTGGACTCCTCCTCACAGGCTGAGAGCTGCTCGATGGCTGCCCAGCTTGGGGGATCCCCAGGGGCCCCCCAAGTCTTGGATCTCCTTTCGCTGCAGCGTGGCCAGAGGCGTTATATCCCCTGCAGAGGTGGCCGTGTCTGGCAGCATTTCCAGGGACAGCTCCCTCACCTTCTTCAGGAAGAGCAGCAGGAGCCGGTTAGAGCCAAGGAAAGCGGTGCCAAGGGACTGGATGCGCTCTGTACCAAAGGCCTCGGTGCAAACCTGCGGTGTCACAGCTTCCTCTTCAGTGCGAAAAGGCAGGCGGAAGAGGCTCCCTGGAAAGGGTCCTGGCTCAGGCAGGCAGCACCCAAAGATACCATGGTAGGGCTGGAACTGCTCAGCAAAGACATGGAGGATGCGTGGTCGGCTGGAGAAGTCCAGGTGGATGCCAGGGCAGCTGGCACTGGGTAAGTGCTTGCCCAGATGGGTGCCATTGGGATCAAAGATGAGCAGTGTCTCCCCACTCAGCACTGCTGGCACATCCGTGACACGGTAGACAGAGCTGAAGCCGAGCCCAAAGCGCCCGATCCGGCCTGTCTGGCCCTCCTTTGTAGCAGCCCCGACCTGGGTGATGTTCCAGAGGTCATCCTCTGTGAACAGGGCATTGTTGTAGGCCCAGAGGGCTGGGCCGTGGCAGGCAGCCATGCCTGGGTCCAGCAGCCCAGAAGTGGCTTTGCTGTGGCACCGCAAGTCCAGGAGGAAGCGGCACACGGTAGCACTGGCATCCTCTGCGTTCTGGACCATCTCTGTGAAGAGGTCGCCCTCCTCGCTGTACTCCTGGAGGATGTTGCGGAGGTGTAGGGTGATGGGCTCCAAGGGGCCGCAGGCTGTGAACGGCTCCGGGCCCAGCACCGGCGTACTGAGCAGCTCTGTGCCCAGGAATATGGCTGTGCTGGAAGGCACTGCCTCGTGCACCACCTCCTGAAAATCCTCCTCTTCCTCTAGCTCCATGTCCAGGTACACGGTGGAGGCAGCTGGACGGAGGGCAAAGCCTGAGCCCTGCGGGATCCTCACAGGAACTGGCACAGTGCCCTTGCCCTGGTGGCCCCGACTCTTCAGCCACTCCAGGACAGCTACAACCACCTGCAACTCTGCAGCAGTGCCCGCTCTGGAGCTGCGCTTGTCTATGTCCTGCCCCAGGCAGCGCAGGGCTGACACCGCCCTCTCCTCACTCACCCCCTCTGCCACCCCCCAAGCCCTGAAGAGGCAGCCATAGGGCAGGAAGTCAGGGGGCACCCGGGGCACCAGCATCCCCAGCTCCAGCTCCTCAGGATAGCCCAGCACAGCATCATGTGGCAGGACAAGCCCAGACCCAGTCCACACCACAGCACCATCTGGGGCAGTCCCAAAGGCCTTCAGGTTTTCCTGCATGTGCCGGTAGACAGGCTGGAGAGCAGGACCCACCTCATCCATGTCCCCGCGCCCTGCCAGCTTTCTCAGCTGCTCCCACACTCTCTCTGGCGGTGGGGTCTGGCTCAGCCCCAGTTTCTTCTCTGCCTCAGGCACAAAGGCGCCGGTCAGGGGCATGGCAAGCCCCACCAGGGCCTGGTACTGGGTGGATCGCAGCTCCTTGGGGGGCAGGAAGGGCTGCCCAGGCACTCCTGTGCACTTGGAGCGAGGCACCCATGGCAGGGCCTGGAGCCGCCTGAGCTCTGCAGTGCTGAAGCCATTCAGTGCCTTGGGGTGGTTGCAGACCGTGATCAGTGCCTCAGCCCTGTCCAGAGCTGCCGTGTCGCCCTGGCTGACTTTTGCTGCAGCCGCCAGAATATCTGAGGGTAGCAGGCACCCCTCACCGTGCCGCAAGCCTACAGCCCTCAAGGCACAGAGGACAGACGGACTGCGGAAGGCGGCAGGAGGAAAGCACTCGGGTCCCAGCAGTGCCTGCAAGGTGCTGTCGCAGGGGTCATAGAGGTCTCGTGGGCATGCGGGGCCATCAGGAGTCTCTAGGAAGGCCAGTTCACTGCAGGCCTGCCGCAGAGGGGGGCTCTGTGCAAAGACAACATCTCCATGCTGCAGCACCCAGAGCAGCAAAGCCTATGTCTCAGCCGCCCACCCCGCATACACGCCTTGGGCCACAGCTTTGATGGCCTTCAGCATCACGTGGGCTGCACTGATGAGGGGCCTCTGGAGCCTCCCGAGGAGCCGCCGGTCAACTTCATCCTGGCACTGCAACACGGCCTCCGGCAGCACCACATCTCGGGGCAGCTCCAACTCTGGCTCCAGCGCCGGGGTGGCACCGGCCGGCACCAGCTCCGTGGGCTGTGGGGTAGACAAGCAGGGCAGTGGCAGAAAGAGGGGCAGAGCAGCCAGCATGGCCATGTCCTGCTTTGTCAGGGATGGGACGTCTGCCAGGTAGAGCCGGAGGGTGACCACATCTGCATCAGGCAGCGAGGCCATACGGGAGGCCACCGCTGCAGCCCCCTGCCTGCCCAGGGCCCTCAGGGCATTGAGGGGGGATGGAGGCAGGACATAGCGGGACAGAGAGCGGTGCCACGTGCCTAGTGGCACCACGGGGCAACCCAGGACCTCCAGCACAGAGGCCACAGCAGGTGGCAGGAGCTGGTCCTCCCATGCCTGGAAGATAAGACTGGATTCAGGTATCAGTGGAGCCAGACGAACGCTGGGGGCATCCAGTGGGGACAGGGATATGAGAGGGAGACCCTCCAGAGGGCCCAGGTCTTCCACATGGTGGGCCAGGAATTGCCACACGGCTGGGAACCAGGAAGCTGGGGGCTGGGGGGGCCCTTGGGCTGGGCACCAGGTCACTGGGGTTGAAGATTGGGATGTCCAGGTGGGGGGCAGAGCCAAGCGCAGGGTCTGTGCAGTCACGGCTGGGTCCAGCAGAACCAGGCTGGGGAAGAGACCTGCGTGCAAGAGGTAGAGGCTGGACTAGAAACACATGGGACCTGGGACCTGGCAGGGGGACCCAGGATGGGGGAGAAAGAACCTGAGATCTGCAGGGGATGGGTGGCCCCCTGTAGAGGGTATGGGAGGACCTGGGCTCTGGAGGGACAGTGGATACCCTGAATAGGAGCACAGAGAACCCAGAAACCCCAAATGGATGGGGATATAGGAAAGAGATGTGGGAGGGAAAAAGGTGTAAGGGGGACCAGTACTGGGGAGCACAGAGGTCTTCAGACAAGGAACACAGGGAGACCCAGGATCTGAGGGAGCACAGAGGGGACAGGGGAATGCGGAAAGAACAGCAAGGACATGGAGTCCCCAGAGAGACAGGGAGGTACAGGGGCTGCAGAGGAGCCCCAAGGTGTATGAGGCTGCCTGGGGGGGTTGGGGTTTAGAGGGGGAGACCAGGGGACCTAAAGGTGGTCCAGGAACCCCCATCTCTTACCCTCCTTGGCAATGCCTCGCAGGAGGCTGTCCAAACCCGGCTCCAGGTCTGAGGGCAGGAAAGACCCCGCCAAGCCAGGCAGGAGCTCCCTGTGGGGACAAACAGAGGTGCTGGGGGACTAGACGGATAATGGGGGGCAGCTTTCTGGGCACTTGTCTCAGCTCCCACTTGGTGTCACCAGGTGAGAGAAGGAGGGCAGTGAGGAGCCCAAATATCCAGGTTTGGCTGTGGCCCCCTTTCCAATTCAACAGCGAGAGCTGCAACTGTGGGCAAGCGGCTGTCCTGCCCACTCCGCACGGAATGGGGCTGCCGGGGGCCACGGGCTCACCTGGGGCAGTCGGATGTGTCCACGTAGACAACAGCTGATGCAGTTCCAAAAGCCACGAAGGTTCCGTCGGCGCGAGGCAGGAGGGGGAGGCCCCGCAGCTCAGCATGGCACCCATCTCCAGCCACGTAGAGCAGCAGGGAGAGGCGGCCGGCAGCCAGGAGCTCTGTGGCCCCGTGGTGCCGCAGCACCTCCCGCACGTGTCTCGCCGTGGCCTCCCGCAGACCCTTCGGCATCCCCAACGTCAGTGCCCTCCACACGTGGGGTGGGACCTCGGCCACCGGCTCCCCGGCTGCCACCAGCAAGGCCTGGACCGCCCTCCGTGTGGCCATGTCCCCCGCGGCCTCCGGCAGCAGCACAGCCTCTGGCGCCCGCAGCCGCCCTGCCACCCCCTCTGCGGCCGGCACCAGGACCGGGGCAGCCGCCAGCTCCTGGCACACACGGCTCACCAGGCTGCGCATCCGGCCGGAGCTCGGCGTGCGCTCGGGGTCTGGCCACAGGCTGTGGGCATCTGCACCGGGCAGAGCCACGGCCACGGCGGCCAAGTAGCTGTAGACCCGGGGCAGGAGGTCGAGCAGCAGCACAGCATTCCAGCGGGCATCTTCCTCACCCTTCTCGCCCTCCTGGGGCCAGCGCAGGTGGCAGCGATCATCGGAGAGGGCGAAGGGAGCGCTGGCATGGACAGGCAGCCCTGTGGCTGTCTCATCGGTGGCTGGCAGGGGCAGGAAGCAGCAGAGCCGCCCTTGGCAGGCCCCGTGGAGGGGGTGTGCCAGGCTTAGTTCAGGGCAGCAACCCAGCCCTGTGCCC
Source organism: Rhagologus leucostigma (assembly GCA_013397725.1). Classification (NCBI taxonomy): domain Eukaryota; kingdom Metazoa; phylum Chordata; class Aves; order Passeriformes; genus Rhagologus; species Rhagologus leucostigma. Next base: position 40,971 of record VZTD01005091.1, on the reverse strand, counting down.
AGAGCCACCGCTGGCCCCTCAGTGGCCCTGCCCGTGGCCACCAGCCACTTGCTCCCAGCACCCACCCCATCCCCGTGCAGGGCCACCAGGCACCACACCAGACTCAGCCCCTCATCCCCTGATGGCACCGGGACAGGGAGGGGCTGCGGGGATGCCACAAGTGTTCCCATGAGTGTCTGGACCCCATCAGGAGCCACACGGTGCAGGGTCACACGGCGAACATGGCGGAGGAACAGGAGAGCAAGAGGGGCCTCTGTGAGGAAGGTCTGGATGAGGCTGCGGATGTGCTCAGGATCGGAGACCCCTGCAGCGATTTCTGAGGGTTGCTGGTGAAGGGGGAAGCGGAAGAGGGTGCCCTGGGCAGAGGCACGGTGCTGTCCCACAGCTTCCAGCCCGGCCCAGAAGGGCTCGAAAAGGCCAGGAAGGTCCTGGGCTTCAGAGATGTCCCAGCGCTTGCCAGCAGCCGGCAGAACCCGGCATTTGGGGTCCAGCACGCCCAAGTATGGGGGGCTCAGCACACCTGGCAGGTCTGGAGACATGGGAACCATGAGGCCACAGAGATGACATGGACACCACTGCCTTCCTGGATCATCCCAACCTATCAGTGCCCCAAATGCCCACCTAATAGCCTTAAGTTCATCCCCACGGTGCCTCCCATGATCCAAAGCTTAATCCCAGTTCACCAGTCCTCCCTCAGTTTGTCTCCCTAGCCCTGCCCTCCACTGCCAGTCAGCCTCTCCCCGGCCTCCTGGTGCTTCAGGTTTCCTCACTTTGGACACAGCGCTCCATCCTGCACACCCCCAGTGCCCCGCAGTTCTCCCCAGCACCTGTAGTTCAGTGCCTCCAGTAAAACCCCCGTTCCCAGTTCATTTCCAGCTGAGGCTCCCAGTGCCACTCACCAGTAAGGTGGTAGACAGAAGTGAAGCCCAAGCCAAAGCGCCCCACAGTGTGGGGATCCTCCCGCTTGTGTGACACCCCTGGGTGCTGAATCCCTGTCCAGTCCCGGGGCGACATCGCAGCGTCATTGTAGGCCAGGAGAGCTGGGCCTGGCGGTCAGCACCGTCACGGGTTAGGGGAGAACTGGGACACAGAGGGGGAATTTTCATTCATACTCAGTGTTCCCACAAGCTCCAGTCCCACAAAACCCCACTCAGTACCACTGAGTCCTCCCAGTAGCCTCAGTGCCCCCAGCACACCCCAGAACACCTCACCAGTTCCAGTTCCCCCAGTCCCTCCCAGCACCAGCCAGTGCCACCCCAGGGCTTCGTCCAGTCTCTCCCAGTGCCTGCAGTGCCTCTCACCCTGGGTGCCCTCCAGTCCTCCTCTGGTGATGTCAAATTCCCGCTCGTCGGACACAAACACGACCTCGTTAGCACCAGCATCGTCTGCGTTCTGCACCAGCTCCTGGAATTAGGGATCAGTACCCGGTCACCTGGGCCCCCCCAGGCCCCGAGAAGAGCACCGACCCTCTCTCCCAGCTAGGCACCAAAGTCCTGGGGCTGGTACTGGACAGGGACCAGCCCCGCCGCCTGCGGGGCTCTGCCCTGCTGGGCAGGAGATCCCACATGGGTGGGTTCCCTGGGGGCCTCACCTTGAGGATCTGCCCCCCATCTGGGTACTTCTGCAGGATGCTGTGCGGGTAGTCAAGGAAGGTGGGTGCCCGCTGGCAGAAGGTCTCCCTGTAAAGCAGAGAGAGGAAGAGGGGGTGTGGGGGAGGCTGTGTAACCAGGACCCCCATGTCCTCCTTGAATCCCACAGGATGTCCCTCTCCTTGTAAGGGCTCAAGGATCCCATCTCCTTCCAGGACCCACTGAAACAACCCCCTCCAAGGACTACAATCGTACTTCCCCAGGCCCCCATCTCTTCCTGGGATGCTCCAGTGCCCTGGTTTTAGCTGGAATAAAGTTAATTTTCTTCCCAGAAGCATATCCAGGGCTGTGTTTGGGATTTAGAGTGAGAACAGTGTTGGTAGCACTCTGATGTTTGAGTTGGGAGTCCAGTCATGCTCACTCCAAGTCCAGGACTTTTCAGTGTCCCATGCTCTGCCAGCGAGGGGGAGCACGGCCAGGAGAGCTGACCCCAACTGGCCAGAGGGATATTCCGGACCACAGAACGTCCTGCCCAGCATAGACACTGGGAGGGGGTTGGCCAGGAGCCTCCGATCGCTACTGGGGGATGGGCGGGGCATTGGTCAGTGGGTCATGAGCGACTCTTGGGCATTGCTGGTTTCTCTTGGGTTTTATTCCTTTCTCTCTCCTTCCCATTACTATTCTTAATAGTAGTAGCAGCAGTAATACCAATATATTTAGTCTTGTTTCAGTTATTTAACTATTCTTATCTCTACTCATGGGTTTTACCTTTTCCTAATACTCCCCCCCATCCAACCAGAGCAGTGAGCGGCTGCATGGGACTGAGTTCCCAGCTGGGGTTAAACCACGACAGTCATTGGTACCCAGCACGAGGGAAAAAAGGTTGAGATAACAAGAGATCTGAGCAGAGCATATTAAAACAAAGTTGTTGTAAACATTTATTGTATTAGTTTCATAGTTGTGGGTCACAGTGTTTTGTTTGCTCTCAGAGTTCCTGCACAGATGCGTTTTATAAAACCCTTCCTGGTGTGTTCCAGCGGGAATGTTCATCTTCCCGGGCCCTGGGCTAAGGTTATCATTCTGTTGTGGTTGGTAACACTGGGCTGCGGTACAAGAGAACGCCTGGAGCTGAATCGAATCTGCCGGCTGTGCTCAGCATTGCCGTCCCCGCTGGGCTTCGGGAGCCATCCAGTGGAACCGGCAATAATTACACCTTCAGGCTTTTCTCCTGCGAGAGCCAAGCCATGAGACAAATCTTCCAGCGTGGCCTTGCCTTTCGCCTTGCCTGGCCTTGCCCTCCCCTTTCCCAACGNCCTTCCCTTCCCTTCCCTTCCCTTCCCTTCCCTCTGGTTACGCAAACCCCCAGGACAGTTTAACTCCTGCCCGCAGCTCAGTCCCACAGAGCCACTCCCTGTTCACAGTGAGGGAGAATCAAAAAGAAAACGTAAAACCCCTGAACTTACACAAGAACAGTTTAATAATTGAAACAAAACTAATAGTAGAGGGAAGAAGAGAGAAAGGAATAAAACCCAAGAGAAACCAGCAATGCCCAAGAGCGGCTCATGACCCACTGACCAATGCCCCGCCCATCCCCCAGTAGCGATCGGAGGCTCCTGGCCAACCCCCTCCCAGTGTCTATGCTGGGCAGGACGTTCTGTGGTCCGGAATATCCCTCTGGCCAGTTGGGGTCAGCTCTCCTGGCCGTGCTCCCCCTCGCTGGCAGAGCATGGGACACTGAAAAGTCCTGGACTTGGAGTGAGCA
>VZTD01005091.1:466-37122 GCA_013397725.1 Rhagologus leucostigma | reverse complement strand
TCTGCCGCTGCTGCCCGGAGCTGCCGCCGCTGCTGCCCGGTCCCTTCCCCTGCCGCCGCTGCTGCCCGGTCCCTTCTGCCGCTGCTGCCCGGTCCCTTCCCCTGCCGCCGCTGCTGCTCGGAGCTGCCGCCGCTGCTGCCCGGTCCCTTCTGCCGCTGCTGCCCGGAGCTGCTGCTGCCCTATGCCTGCTGCCGCCCTATGCCTGCTGCCGCTGCCGCCCTATGCCTGCTGCCGCTGCTGCCCGGTGCCGCTGTGCGGTGCCGGTGCTCGGTGCTCCGGTCCGCCCCCTGCTCCCCCGCCCTGGTCCCGCCTCCCGGCCGGACAGTTTCGATTCCACGTTGCACACACACACACGGGGAAATGGGCTTCTTAAATATCGAATATGGCGGCGGGGGAGGAGCAGTGACATGAACGGCGCGGGGGGACGGAGGGGGGACTTGGCTATGGGGCAGGGACATGGGAATGTGGATACGTGGGTGGGGTATGGGAATACATGGGGATACAGGTACAGGGTTGTGGTATGGGAATACATGGGGATATGGCTACAGGTATGTGGTATGGGAATATGTGGGGATACTGCTATGGGCCCAGGGCCATCAGGGCCTGGTCTTCTGCCTAAGACTGGCCTGCAGAAACATCTGAGCTGTCCTGGATGAAGGGGCTGTATCAAATGGATCATGGGACCATATGGAGATCACTTGCGCTGTATAGATCACATAAGACAAATTTCAGCCCTATGGAGTGTTACAGACCATGTGGGGACCACAGGACATCACAAGGATACCACATTGAGGCTACCTGGACTGCAGACTGCAGGCAAGAAGACCACAAAGACATAGGATCACTTGGAATGTGTGAAGAAGGAACTTGTAGGACATGGTGACTTGGGGCAAATGTAGAACAAATTTCAGGGGATGCAGTGAGACACCTCTACAGGGAAGCCTTCTCACCTCTTCCTTCTGTCACCTTGCTCCTGAGTGCGATGGTGTGCAGGTCAGTGCTCCATAGCTTCGACCCCTCTCCAGGCAGATTCACACTCCTCCAATACTCTCATCCTTGTGATCCTCAGAGCTGTGGTGGGACTGTCAGACAGCCATGGGCCTCTGCTCCATGTTCTCCCTCTGCAGGGATGGGGATGGGTCCTGCAGTGGTGCCAGGACCACTGGCCAGCCAGGGGACAGTGGGACACACAGCTGCTGCGCCAGAGGATGGCATTGTGCTCGCAGGGAAAGATGGGGAAGAGAGAAGGGGGATGTTTAGGTGATGGCATTTGTCTTCTTGAGTCACCGTTACTGTGCTGGAACCAGGCTGTCCCGGGGGTGGCTGAACCTGCCAGTGGGAAGTGGGGAATTAATCCCTTGGTTTGCTTTGCTTACATGTACAGCTTTTGCTTCCTTTACATGTACAGCTTTTGCTTCCTTTATTAAACAACTTTTATCTCAAACCACAAGGGTTTTTTTCCCTTTTACCATCTGATTCTCTCCACTGTCCCACCGGGGATTGTGTGTGGGGCTGAGTTGTTGCCGGGGATTAAACCATGACAGAAGGTATGTAAAATGAGTCCTTCCCTTGATAGGTGTAATAAAACTGACCCTTCTCTTCTCTGCTTTTTCTCATGTGCTGGGCTGAGAGGTGGACAGAGCAAGCTGAGGCACCTCCTGGGCTGTTTGGAGCAGTTTTGCACATCTGGAGCGAAGTCTTCCTTGTAGTGCTCTCTGGATGTAGCACGGTCAGGACAGATGAGGGACAGGGAGGGAGGGATCTAATCAGACACTTATTCTCCAGCATCTTGGCTCTCAGAATTAAGGCAAAATTTGAAAAACTGAAAATGAAAGGCAAAAATAGGTAGATCATAAGAAAAGGAAGTAGAACCCAAACCAAATCTGACATTATAATTTTAATTATTTGCTTTCTCTTTTGGAAAATGCAGGTTGACTGAAAAAAACCAATAAAACCTGCTTATAAGAAAGGATCAGTTGTGATTATTCTGAACTAATCTGAAACAATTCAGGTGGAAAAAATGTTTTCCTGTTGATATTTTCAAGAAGAATATTTTACTATTTTATAATCCAAGACAATGCTTTTATCACAGTATTTTAGTTAATTCATAGTCTAAAGTGTGAAAAAATTGACAAAAAAAAGATAAAAATATTATTTACATTAATATATTTAAAATTTAATCTTAGGAATTTCTTTCCATTTGTCTTCTTGAACAGCACTATTTTCCAAGTTTTTGGCTTTTTACCAAAATGCTAAAATTTGTGTGACAGGTAAAAAACCATTTGTGGCTTAGCTTAATGGTTAAAATCCAAAAATGTCTGTGGCACAAATTATAGTCAATGTTGCACCATGTTGAATTTTGGGTGTACCTCAGTGAACTGTGGGTTGATGCTGCTTGCTTCGGGAGCCTGAGTTTGCCTCTTCTCTTCAGCAGAGGCAGATCTAGAACAATGTGAAGTCTGCCCTGACATTTGTAAACCCACCTTTCCTGGGAAGTCTGCTTCAGACTGGTACTTGCTGCTATCTGTCCTCGACCCTGGAGGACACGGCTGCACATTCAGGTGATGGTGTGTGAACAGGCAGGTAGAGGAAGAGTTTGTTTCATGCTTAGCTTGTCTGAAGCTGCTTCTGCATGTGTTTGTGATTAACACCTCCACCGACAACCAGGGAGAATCCAGGCGGGAAGCGACCACCAAGGTCTGCAGCGCTGTCGGGAGACATGGACTCAGGTGTTATGAACGTGATGGTGCCACCAATGAGCAGCAGAAGATCATTACTGGAGTCTGCTTTGCTGACTGGGAGCACTGCAATAGTTGCTGGATTTTGGCAGCAGGGGTGATATTTTAGCAGCAGGGGTGATGACAGCTGCTTGTGATATTTGCATGGTTTGGAAACAGCTTGTATTTCTTTATCCTTCCCTGTTTTGTTCTAGTATGGATGTACTACTGCTCTAGCCAGTGACCCGAGGCTGCACAATTAAACTGGGGAATGTAGATAACTGAAAGGGAAATATTATATAACAGTGGTTTCCTTCAGGGCCCAAAAAAGAAGAACCTACTGATTCACATATTTGCACTGTAGCCAGGAGTTGGACTCCATGATCCTAATGGGTCCCTTCAGGTCAGCATATTCTGTGATTCTGAGATGAAAACGTCCAGTGGTAGAAAGGGCTAAACTGGCTGGGGTCAGGAATGCCGGGGATATTGATTCCTGTCAGAGGGTGACATTTCACTTGCTGATGAGGTAAGACGTGCAGCAGCCTTGTCTTGCAGGCAATGCAGTCTCTGAGGAGCCACCTTTGGGCAGTAGAGGGAGGTGTAGGTGTAGCTGTAGCTGGGGCTGAAGCCCAGATCACATGGGACTTTTTTGGGGCTGCTTAAGCGGATATGAGGAATTGTCTCCAGCCACATCTTTCCATACCCCCTGTACAACCATTTTTGGTGGTAGGACTCTGACAATACATTGTTCATTAAAGCTTTTGATATCTAAGCTCAAATGTGCTTGCAGAGGTACAATAAGAGGCACATCCTGTTGGTGCTGTCTGTGGGAGGCCCTGTGTGCCTGTCCAGAGCTATGGGACTGGCCGTGTCTCTGTGTGACCCAACGTGCCCTCTGTCGGCTCCACAACTGCTTGGATCTGGGGGCTTGGAGCTGTGGCAGCCTCCTCTCTCTCAGGCTGCTGGATCAGGCAACTCGTAACAGTGGTGATGGAACGGGAAAGCTCTTTCCATGGTCCCATGCCCTGGATGTGCACCCAGAGGTCGGTCTCAGGCGGAGGGATGTGAGAAAAGGCTCTGGAGAGGGGGGCAATGATTCCAGTGTGCCCATGGATGGGCCCACAGCAATGCCACCAACATCGTCCTGGACAGTGTGAACCAGGCCAGAGCCACAGTGTGGCCAGGGCTTGTTCTCCACTGGGCACTGGTGAGCCCAGAGCAGTTTGGTGTGGCCAGTGGGGGCTGTGGAGACAAATGGGCCCAAAAGGAGGCTCTCCAAGGAGATGCCAAGAATTAGTTGAGGCTGGGGGAGGCAAAGGGTGGTTAGACAGTAGAGAGGGCCAGAGGAGATGCCCAGAACAGGAGGAGTCCATAGGGCACCCTGCTGCCAAAACTTCTCACCCATGGTATCTCCAAGGGAGATGAAAAAGGCTGAAGGGGGAATTAAAAAAAGAGTAGAGAAGGGTCTAGAAGGGACCGCAGGGGTCCTGGAGAAGTCCAGCTTTGCCTTTTTGCCCTGGTTTACACCCATATAACCCCCACCTACCCAGCCCTGAGCCTTCCCTGTTTTTCCTGCAGGGGCCAGTTGTGGCAGAGGTTGCAGAGGTTGCAGACACAGAGGGGACAGGATGTGCTGCGTGCAGCTCACAGGAGGGCAGGGAGCTACAAATGCTGCTGCCTTCAGAGCAGGACCCCTGGACAAGCTGCCACATGTCCCACACAGCCCCAGTGCCACAATCCATCTGTTCCCTTCTCCCACATCCAGAGGTGCAAATGACTTCCCCTGTTTAATTAGCCCTTCTTACTGCCAGAGGGAGCTCTGTCTACATCACTGGCCAACCCAGAGAAGGTGCAGCTGAGGTGCACCTGGCGCCAGGTGTGGGGTGGAAGAGACCAGCTGTGTGGAGTAAGGACCACCGGTTGCTTCAGTGTGGGACTGGGAGGGCCTGGATGGATGAAGAGTGGGACCAGCCCTGTGGGGTGCATCCAGACCTGCAGGTAGGAGGTATTGCTGTCCCTCCTGCAATGACAGACACTGTTGGCCAGGAAGACAAAACTGACCCTGAGAAGGCCAAAAAGGAAGTCAAGTTCCTTCCCTCCTATTCCATTCTGTCAAGCCACCAAACTTGTGGGTTTGTGGTTGCAAAACAACCCCCTATTTCATAAGGCAGAGAAGAAGCCATTTCCCCATCAAGTGACCGGAACTAAGAAAGAGAAACGAAAAGTCCTGATAGCCTTTCCCCGAAGGTCTGCAGGATCCTAAGACCTGAGTGGTCACAGGGGCCCAGCCCTGGGCATGTGACTGGAACGTTGTGGTTCCAGTTCAACCATCCCAGCCCTGCAGTCGTGCTGCCGAAACCCAAGCTGTGGGACAGAAGGTGGCTTGTGGCAACGAGGTCGTCTCAGGAGCCACAAGAAGCCACGCAGCTGCTCAGTGCCTCTGGCCAAAGCCTTCCTCTGAAGAAGCCCTGCTTGAGCTGAGTGCAGAGGGAGCCAAGAGGGACATGATGCTACCTGTGATGCATATGCTAACCTTTGGTGAGTGCCAGAGGCTGTGGGGATACCCAGAGGGTGACAGGAGGTGTCCAGACACTCCACAGAGATGTTACACAGCTGCTTCTCTTGCAGGCGCTTGGCTGGTGGCACAGAGCGAGGCTGCACCGAGTGAGTATCTTGAGGAGGTAGATGGGGAGTTTGGACACATTTCTGGGCCCAGCCATCTCCCAGGGCTCTTCCACAGCCCCCTGGGACAAATCTCACTCTTGTGTGGAGACAGGGCCTGGTGGGATCAGGGCAGGGCAGCTGCTGGGGGCTCCCTGTCTGTCTGGCAGCGTCTCTCTCCCTGTGCAGGTGTCCCCACAGTCTCCATCTTCCAGAAGCCACCTGGGGTGATCCCACCAGGAGGCTCCACCACCATTTGCTGCACTTGCCAGCACGGCTATGGGAGCTTTGTGCTGTACAAAGGCAGCCGCCAGATCCGTACCCTGGAGCAGAGTGGCAGCAGGGCTGAGTTCTCCATCTCTAATGCCACCTACAAGGACAGAGGTACCTACATCTGCCATTACCTGGAGGGAGGCACTGTGCTGGCTCGCAGCGATGAACTGGAAATCTCTGTGGAAGGTAAGGGATGTGCTGTTTCCCCTCTTGTGGGGTCACACGCCCCAGGGCACACCGGCATGCCCATGGCCATTTCCGTGATGGGCAAGGTTTTTCTCTTCTTCCCTGGCTTAGGGAGGTGGGGACCATCTTCACCTCTGCCTGAGCCAGTTGGTGGCTGCACAGAGATCCTGGTGCTCCTGTCACCATGTCAAAGCCCTCTATGCCTTCTCATTCCCTCTCCGTCCCCACAGAGCTCCATCTCCCCAGACCTGACCTCTCTGTCCTGCCTGGGCACGAGGTGACTGCGGGAGCTGACGTGATGCTCCGCTGCACCACCGCACACCCCAGCACCGGCTGTTACCTGTACCTGGAGGGCCAGATCCGAGCCCAGCTACTCTCAAGGGAACAAGGGGACTACAACCTCTCCCACGTGCAGAAGGGTGACAGCGGCCGCTACAGCTGCCAGTGCTACACCATCAGTGCTTTGAGAGAATGGTCTGCTGTCAGCAAGACCCTGGACTTGGTGGTGAGAGGTGAGACATCTCCCAGCCACATCCTACTCTGCTCTTCCTCCCTGCAATCTGTCACATCCTGGGGGAACTAGAAAAGAGGATTTAGGGCAGGAAAGCAGCTGTAAGAGGGGTCCAAGCAGAGGGTTCCAGCTTCCTTCAGCTGTGTTTGAGCCTGGCCAGCTCCTCAGAGACCCTATAGATGACCTACACACCCTATAGATACAGGATTGCTGGGCTGACAGGTGGGGATAAGTCAGAGGACACCTATCTGCACCTCCCAGCCCCGGAGACAGTCACATGTCTTGTCACAGCTCAGTGTCACCACCTGGCTGGCAGTGGCATCTGAGGGCCAGCTCCATGTTTCTTTCCTTCTTCCCATCTTTGGTGCCACTGGGTGGGGTCACAGGTGAGAGGCTGTGAGCTCAGGGTGTCCCAGGGGACAGGGATGTGGGATGTGCAGCTGGGGGCCCCTCGGGGCTCCCTTTGCTCCGTATGAACTTCCCTTTGTGTCTCCTTAGCCCAGGACCTCCCTGGGGTGTCCCCTTGCCCTCTATGTCCCTTCGGATCCCCTGCTGCCCCCATGGGAGGACTCCGCTGGCCTGAGATCTCCCGGGGGTTCCTCCCCAGTGACTGTCCCTTCTGTCCCCTGCAGATTACACGCTGTGCAACACCGTGCGCCTGGCGCTGGGGGCCGGGCTCCTGCTCCTGCTGGGGCTCATCGCGGCTGAGGCCGCGCGGCGCCGCTGCTGCCGGGGCCGGAGGGGCCGCCCGCTCCCCGCAGGCAGCGCTGCCCTGCCGGGCACCCCTGCGGGACCACCGCGGCTATTCCCCTCCAGCACCTCGCGCTGGGATAAATAAACCGTCCCTGTCCCAGTCGCTGTCGTTGTCGCTGTCCCTGTCCAGTCCCAGTCCCAGTCCCAGTCGCTGTCCCGGTCTCGGTCCGTGTTCCTGTCCCAGTCCCATTCGCAGTCCCATTCGCAGTCGCAGTCGCAGTCCCTGTCCTGTCCTGTTCTGTTCTGGTCCTGGTCCCGGTCCTGGTCCCGGTCGCAGTCCTGTCCTGTCCTGGTCCTGGTCGCAGTCCCAGTCCCAGTCCCAGTCCCAGTCCCAGTCCCAGTCCCAGTCCCGGTCCCAGTCCCAGTCCCGGTCCCGGTCCCGGTCCCAGTCCCTGTTCCTGTCCCGGTCCCTTTCCCGGTCCCTGTCCCAGTCAATGTTCTCGTCGTTATCCAGGTCCTGGTCCCGTTCTCGTTCCCGGTCCCGGTCCCGGTCCCGGTCGCTGTCGCTGTCCTGGTCCCGGTCACGGTCCCGGTCCCGGTCCCGGTCCCGGTCACGGTCCCGGCTGCCTCGGGGGTCCCGCGGGGCGGGCGGCGGAACACGCAGGAACACGCAGAGGGGCGGGGCCTTCGCCCTCGCGCGGCGCGGTGACCGCTGCACTGACCGCTGCACTGGGCGCTGCACTGACCGTTGCACTGACCACTGCACTGGGCGCTGCACTGACCGTTGCACTGACCACTGCACTGGGCGCTGCACTGACCGTTGCACTGACCACTGCACTGGGCGCTGCACTGACCGTTGCACTGACCACTGCACTGGGCGCTGCACTGACCGTTGCACTGACCACTGCACTGGGCGCTGCACTGACCGTTGCACTGACCACTGCACTGGGCGCTGCACTGACCGTTGCACTGACCACTGCACTGGGCGCTGCACTGACCGTTGCACTGACCACTGCACTGGGCGCTGCACTGACCGTTGCACTGACCACTGCACTGGGCGCTGCACTGACCGTTGCACTGACCACTGCACTGGGCGCTGCACTGACCGTTGCACTGACCACTGCACTGGGCGCTGCACTGACCGTTGCACTGACCACTGCACTGGGCGCTGCACTGACCGTTGCACTGACCACTGCACTGGGCGCTGCACTGACCGTTGCACTGACCACTGCACTGGGCGCTGCACTGACCGTTGCACTGACCACTGCACTGGGCGCTGCACTGACCGTTGCACTGACCACTGCACTGGGCGCTGCACTGACCGTTGCACTGACCACTGCACTGGGCGCTGCACTGACCGTTGCACTGACCACTGCACTGGGCGCTGCACTGACCGTTGCACTGACCACTGCACTGGGCGCTGCACTGACCGTTGCACTGACCACTGCACTGGGCGCTGCACTGACCGTTGCACTGACCACTGCACTGGGCGCTGCACTGACCGTTGCACTGACCACTGCACTGGGCGCTGCACTGACCGTTGCACTGACCACTGCACTGGGCGCTGCACTGACCGTTGCACTGACCACTGCACTGGGCGCTGCACTGACCGTTGCACTGACCACTGCACTGGGCGCTGCACTGACCGTTGCACTGACCACTGCACTGGGCGCTGCACTGACCGTTGCACTGACCACTGCACTGGGCGCTGCACTGACCGTTGCACTGACCACTGCACTGGGCGCTGCACTGACCGTTGCACTGACCACTGCACTGGGCGCTGCACTGACCGTTGCACTGACCACTGCACTGGGCGCTGCACTGACCGTTGCACTGACCACTGCACTGGGCGCTGCACTGACCGTTGCACTGACCACTGCACTGGGCGCTGCACTGACCGTTGCACTGACCACTGCACTGGGCGCTGCACTGACCGTTGCACTGACCACTGCACTGGGCGCTGCACTGACCGTTGCACTGACCACTGCACTGGGCGCTGCACTGACCGTTGCACTGACCACTGCACTGACCGCTGGACTGGCCTCTGGACTGACCGCTGTACTGACTCCCTGGCCACGCACTGACCGCTGCACTGAGAGCTGCACTGATCCCCCGGCCACACAGTGACTGCTGCACTGACTGCTCCTGCTGCACAGTGACCGCTGCACTGACCACTCAACTGACCATTCTGCTGACCACTCCTGCCACGCAGCAACCGCTCCAGCCACGTTGTGCCCGCTTCTGCTGCACACTGACCACTCCACTGACCTCACCTGCTGCACAGTGACCATGCTGGCCATGCAGTGACTGCTCCCACGCAGTGACCACTGCACTGACCTCTCCCACCACGCAGTGACTGCTCCTGCTACCCACAAAGCGATTGCTCCCCCTGCCCTGCAGCACAGTGACCGCTCCAGCCCCGCAGTGACCGCTCATGCAGTGCAGTGACCACTCCTGCTTCACAGGCCTCTGTTGCTCACATTCGTTTATTATTTTAAAACACTGACAAAACACATCACACCATCATCTATATATATAAATTTACTTTTGTACCACTATAAATTTATATATATAGAGCCTTTAAATCTCTGTACGTTCAGGACACACAGTTCCGGAATAGCTGCACTGGTTACAACAGAAGGATTTTCATTATGAAAACACAGAGAGGAGGCGCCAATATCAAAAACACAGAAAAAAAGAAATTAAGAAAGAGTGCAAAATGAATGAAAGTGCAAAAAAGCTTTTGTTATCATAATCACACTCCCTCCACAATATGGTCCCCCCTCCAAGGATGAGCGAGCCTCAGGCCCCAGAGGGAAGGGCTGGGCTGGAGGAAGGGTGCCAAGCTGCAGCCCTCTTGTCTTTCCCTGTCTGCACCAAGGAGCTCTCCTGGAAGATGAGGAGTGAGGAACCCGAGCGGCCAAGTCACACCCCTCTCCCGGCTCCCTTCTCCAACACCCTCATTGCACCCATGGGCCCAGATGTGCCCCTGCAGGCAGCAGCTGCCCTAAGCCCCCAGCCCTCCTAGGCCATTTGGAGGGTGCTTTTCTCTTCTGAAAGTGCTTGTGATCGCCATGGAAAGCAGCGGAGGGAGGCGAGGGCCAGTGACTCTGCTCTGATGGGGCAGGCACGGCCGCCCTCTCCGCTGAGCTCCAGGCTGGCTGCTCTTATGGAAACGGAGACCTTGGTGTGCACTGTCCCAGTGCTGCCCATTTCCATGAGGAGCAAACACTTTCCCAGGAGGCTCCAACTGCTCCCATGCACCCAGAGTCAGCCGCAGACCAGCCCCCCAGGAGACACCCCATAGCTGAGGCTGGAGCACGTAGTGCAACTTCTCCCATGGCTCCAGCTAAGCCCTGCCAACACCAGCTGCAGGGGCAGGAACGGCAGAAACAGAGACTTGGGGACCTCCACTCAGAAGAACATTTGACTTGAAGAATTCTTCATTGACTTAGAAATTCGGGCTGCAGTCACATGTCTCAGAAAGGCCCCAGAGGGGAACCTGTGGGCCAGACCCAGCCCCACAGTCCTCTCTGGCTTCTTAGTGACATGGCAGTGAACGTCCCTGTGAGGAATCTGGTCAGGCAACAGGGGAAGCACAGAAAACTTTGGTGCCTCTGCCTTGGTCATAGCTGTCCTTGACGATCCCTGAGGGGGGACTCCCACTCAATGCTCTGTGGGGAGGGAGGACCTGCCAAGGTGAGGGGTGCAGCAAACCTTCCTTCTCTTGGCCTCCCTGCTGGGACCAGGCACAACTGGTCACGGAGGACACATCACTTGAGACCCTGGGATGGGCATCTGCCGCCTCCACAGCCCCAGAGACATCCACCCTAAAACAGCAACACACCAAACAGCAGGGGAATGGCATTGTGGTACTCCCACAATCACCCATCCACACGTACACGATGCTTTGGGTTTGGTTTTAAAGGACACAGAAGGTTATAAATTTTAACAGTAAATAGCCCTTGACCACCTACAAACCCTGTAACTCCCTCACCCAGAAAAATCCAGTAGCTTTGTACCCTAACAGGTACATCTGCCCAAGAGGCTGAGGAAGTGATGCTCAGTTCAGCAGGTGTGTGACACAGAGCCTCCCATCTCCCATCACCCTTCCAGCAGGACTGGTGTTCCTGACAGCTGCTCCCAGCACAGAGTAGGCAGACCCAGTAGGCACTTGGGCTCCAGCTCTGCAGCCAGACCCCCCAGGCAAGGGGCAGCACCCTGGCAGTCCTGTCCAGGTCGTGTCTGCTCTCTAAGAAGGAGGGAGGAGAGCCCAGGGCAGGGGGTGCCGTAGCTGGCAGCGTGGGGATGCACCTCTGCCTGTGTGGCTGGTGCCCAGGCAGAGCACGGCTTGGTTGCACCTGACAGCAGAGCAAGAGCTGGTGGTGCTGCTTGTACCCAGCCCTGGGGGGCAGCCAGGGCTGGGCTCGTGGCTCCTCTTCCCCTTCAGCAGGATCTTCTGAGCTCCTCACCACCTCTGCTCTCCCTCCTTCACACCAGTTTCAGATCTGACGCCTGGGTAGCAGCTCCTCTCCCAGCACCCTGGGACGGTGGCTCAGTCCCTTCCCCAACAGGAGTAACAACTTCACTCGTGGGAATACAGCAGATGAGAACAGGATGCTTTCCTAAGATGGGTCCTTGCAAGCTCAAGGGCTGTGTCCAGTGTGAGGGAGCCTTTTCATTCCAGATCACACCTGGAAAGGTCTCAGCACCATTCACAGCCTGGGCTGAAGGTCCCAGGGCTCCTCCTCTTTTCCCCCAGCACACATTGGCCCAGAAAGAGACTCTCCATCAGCTGAAGAGACCAACTTCCACACCATTTCCTGCAGATCAAGGGTGGCTCGGGGAGTGACTCTGGGACCCATGGACAAAGCTGTTCCTTCCCACTCCCTTTATCCACAGCTGGCCACGCTGCAGTGCTTGAAGAGATGCAAGGACATAAAAAAGGAAAGGAGAGGGAAAGCTGCCTAAATCAAACCCAAGCAATGACAAAACAAAGACATGGACAAGTTGCAAGTCCTGCATGAAGAGCAAGCGGCAGACATTTCAAGAGCAGGTCAATCGTGACCCCAAATATTCAGTAACAAAGAGTCAAAATGCTACATTTCCATGGGAAGCCTCAAACAGGTTGACCCAGATGCAACAGCGGCTCCCAAGGCAGCGCTGCTCCAGGACACATTGCTGGTGCACTTGCACACATCTCTGCATCCCTGTCTTTGGGCACTGGGAAAGGGGGGAAATTGTTTTGTTACTGGTGTGTCATTGTTGGGAATGGGAAAGGAAGAGGACCTGGGACTGGGATCACATTGCTGCAGCCTACGGAGATCCCCTGGGCAGGTGGCCATCCTCCAGCACTGCACGGCCACCTTCTGCTCCAACAGCTCCCATGGCAGGTGTGCCAGGGTGATGGACCATGGAGAGCAGTGTGGGGACCACCAGGAGGCACAGGGGCCTATCAGAAGCTGCTGGGACTCTGCCAGGACCCCCAGGCATGTTGGCTTTTCTGGCTCTGTAGTCCTTCGTTCCCTCCTCCGTTACAAGGGACAGTGTTACATGAGCATTCCCAAATGCCTGCGGCCCTGTGGGAAAGGGGCTATGTTCTGAAAAGGACAGAAACAAGCCAGGTAAGTGCTGGATTTCTTTTAGCTCTGCAGGTAAGGGATCCAGGGACAGCAGAAGATCCTGCTCTTCAGACAGCAAAACCTGGATGCCTTGTGAGGGCAAAAAGGGGGGAGAAGGCAGCTTGGCAGAATTGACTCAGCCAACACAGGAACGCCTTCAGAAGCGACTGTGGATCTGCCTGATGGAGCAATGGATGCTTCTTGTCCTTGGCAGCTGTCTCCACTCTAGAGAGGGCCTTGCTCCTAATACAAGGACCAAAGAGGGCCCAACTTCCTTTGTAGAGGATTCTTTAATAGGTGCAAGGGGAACAAGCTATCCAAGCATCCTTTCTCCCAGAGAAGTGCTGGACAAAACAGTCTGAAGCACAAGAAGAAATGGAGCCTGTTCTGCACCCAGCCAGCCCTGGCCCGGCAGGGCCCTGAGGCTGCTGCATTCCAGGAAAGAGGAATAAAGCACAGATGCTGGTCATGGGCAGAGCAGCAGCCAGGACAGCTGCTCCCTGAAGGGGCAAGAGGTGGCCACTGGTTTGCAGTGCGGTGCAGGGGCAAAGCAGTCATCAACTGGCCTTAAAAAGGGAAAGCCAAAAGAATTCAGAGAAAAAGGCATAATGAGCAGAAGCTCCTCAAGAACGTCCCTTGGAAATGGTGTCAGCACAAGTACCCCCCAGAGGATCACACTGAGGGAAAAACCCCAAATCTCTCTCAGCCGCTGGGCAAAGGCAAGAGCAGCCCTTGAGTGGGTGTGAGCATGGATGCAGGCAGTCAGTCCCTTCCCCTGCCTGGCTGAGTGGAGCAGTGGTGTCAGCCCCCGCTGTTACACCCTCCACAGTGCTCCCCCGGCCCCCAGCACCCCCGGCCCGGCGCAGGCACAGCAGGGTGTGGTGGCAGCTGTGGCACTAAGACGGGCCAGCGCCACGTCCGCCTCCTTCCCTGCAACCACCCCCGAGGCCTGGGGTCAGCCTGCACCCAGCGCTGCAGAAGGGCAGCGTGGAAGGAAGAGGATGGGAGACGGACTGGTGGGAGAGTGGAGATGTGGCATCCAGGAGGACACGAGCAGGACGTGACAAGCTGCGGTCGGCTGGGGGAATCTCTGTCCTGACCAGACAGTTTGGCAGCACCAGTGCTGAGGGAGGGTCCCAGTTGGGCCAAGAAAAGTCACTTTAAGGTGTCATCAGCGTTCTTGAACATGAGGATGGCATTGTAGATCTTGAGTGCCGGGCCCAGCTTAACACTCATAATCTTGACGATGTCAGCCTGCGTCAGCAAGAGGAACGCCTCGCCATCGATCATCTGGGGAGGAGAGCAGGGACAAAGGCACTCACTGCAAACCCGGGCTGGCACTCCTGGGAACAGCCAGCACCAGCACGACCTGGGCAGGGGCCACGGGTGGCCCCAGAGAGCAGGGCAGGGGCCACCCACAGCACTGCCACACTGCCCCAGGGAAACCCCAGCTGGCAGCTCACATGCCCAGGAACTGGGCAGGGAGGGAAAGGCCCTTCCAGGGGCCATCCCAGGAGTTCACACTGCAGCCAGGTTGGGATTCTGTGCTGGAGCCCCACGGGCACAGCACAGAACCACCACAACCTGCTCTGGGCATTCCCTGCTCCAGGGACCAGCACCCGTGGATGCTGTCCTGGTTCAGCTTTGCCTGCCTGAGCACCCTTAAAGCACAGGGGCCATTCCCAGACAGGCTGTGACAGTGGCTGTACCCACCATGCTCAGGATCAGCCCCGGGTGTCAGAGCCACCCCCACACGTCTGCCCACAGAGAGTCCAAAAACGCTGACCCTGACAGGCAGCAGTGCCACCCGACTGCTGTGCTGCTGAGGGGCAGAGGGAGAAGGATGAAAGGCTGAGGAGGAAGCAGCTTCCCTCAGGAGGCGATGGTGCTCCTAAGGCTGCAGCACCATCCTCCTCCTGCCCCCCATCCACATCCCCTCAGAGGGGCCCTCCATGAACATGCCGGGAGAACAGGGCAGCACAGCTCCCTGGGGGTCAGCAGCTCCCCTCCTGCCCCACATGGGCACAGCCAGGCAGCTGCACACTCCCAGCAGTGGGGCTGCAGGGCGGGACCACTGACAGGTGCTGGATGTNGTTCAAATCTCGAGGCATCTCTGTCCTACATGAGAAAACCGCAGGTAAAAGATGGTAGCCAGCTGGATCCCTCCCCCTGTGGCCAGGTCTTTTCCTCTCTCTTAAGTACCCAGTCTTTACTGTCTCTTGGCAACATTAGAATGGGGAAAATTCTTTAAGAGAGAAGGAAAAAAAAACCCAAACAAAAGGAGAACTCCTAAAACCCTAACACCCAGCAAAGGCTTCAGCAGCTTCATCTCCACCAAGTGTCTGCAGCACAGCGAGAGGATTGCCACCGAGGGCCGGGGCAGGAAAGGGGCACACAGGGGGGTAATGGGGACATCGGGGGATCGTTAAGGTTGGCAGAGCCCTCTGAGGTCATCGAGGCCATCCACTGACCAGCACTGCCAAGGCCACCACTAAGCCGTGTCCCCAGGTGCCACATCCAGACAGCTTTTGAACGCTTGCAGGGATGGTGACTCCACCACTGCCCTGGGCAGCCTGTGCCAGTGCCTGAGAGCAGGCAGGGGCTGCTGGGGCTGGTGCCAGAGCTCCTCCACCTACTCAGNTCATGTTGTTGCCTGAAAGCCCCTTAATTTCGAAATTATAGTGATTTGGAGGGAAGGGGGTTACATTCTCCATTCCAGGGGAGGCCCCTGCCTTCCTTAGAAGACACCTGTCTTTCAAACCAAGACACCGAGAAAGTGAACAAAGGTGACAACGTGTCCAGCAGACCTCTCCTTGCTAGCTCAGGGACGTGGCCACTGAAGTGCTTGGTGCATGTGCCACGGTGCTGCACGGCCAGGCAGGGCGCTCCCAGCCACGCCGGCACATCAGGGGCCAGCACGGAGCCTTCCAAAGCACCTCACCTCATCAATGGTCCACTTGGCCACCGTGGCTGCTGTGATGCCAGCCACCCCCGGCAGCAGCTTGCAGTGCTGCTCCCAGCACAGGGACAGGGAGCGGTCGGGGTGGGCGGACAGGGCGGACATGAAGAGCGACTGGTGCATATTGTCTGAAGAAATAGCTGGGGATAAAGCGCAACATGTGATACGAGGTCAGGGACGAGAACATCCCATCCAGCTATCCAGAGCTAGTGGCTGTCCCTTGAATCAACAGGGTGCCAGTGTATCCAAGTGTTCAGTTTGGTGGGATTGGGGATGCTGGAGAAAGAAGTTGAGACAAGCTTGGCTTTGCCTTGTTCTCATGACCTTCAATCATTCATTTTCTAATCACCCCCATCAGTGGGGTAGGTGGCAGGACAGCCCATGGTAAAACGGGTGCTGGATGGAATACACATCAGGCATCTGCTTCTGTCAGGCATCAGAACTAAATGCCAAGCCAGCTGTCCAGCATCAGTTTCTGTGTGGCAGCAATAATTTGGCACTTCACAACCACACTGAAATTTTGGGGCACAACTTCCCACTATCCCTGTCTGAAGAGGACAAAGCACCACAGAAAATACACTGCCATAGAGAGGATCCTAATTCCACGCCCTAAAGCACTCGAAGATTCCCAGCCATAACCCCAGAGCCAGACCGAGGGAGCTTTGTGAGCCCTGGCACAGGGCTGGGACGTCCCTTATCAGTGGTCAACTCTGGCAGCTGACCACAAGCCCCTCGCTGGGGCGGACCTGTGTGAGCCAAGGGAGACTTGTCCCCAGCACCCCCACCCACCCCAGCTCCTCTGGCCTTGCCTGCAATGACACCGTGGCAGAGGATGGCACTTACTCTGGAAGTCTTCCTGCTGGATCTTCCGGTACTTTGGAGGTCTCCCTCTAAAGAGACAGGAAGACTGATGTCCAGCTGGGCTGGGACTGGCCCAAGGGCCCTCCTCCCCAGCGCCCAGAGCAACACCTCGGCAGTGGGAAGAAAAAGCGAGAGAGGTGCCCGGCAGAGGCGGCAGGACCGAGGCCAAGGAGCCTCTGCGGCCCGGTCACCCCTGCAAGGGCGGGCAGTGGCGGCACAGGGCCCCTCCCCGCACGGGGCTCACCGGCTGTGGCCCTACCTCCCGTGGTGCCGAGATTTCTTTCGCTGAGGGAAGCCCATCGGGCTCCTCTTGCGACTCGAGGCCTCGGTGTCGGACAAGTCGGCCTTCAGCCTGCCCTGGTTCTTCTCTGCCAGCGGGCACCCTGAGAGGCAGTAATGGGCTGTGAACCTCCCCGTGACGTGGCCTGACCCGTCGCAGCCCGGTGTGGGGCACTTCCTAGAGAACAGAGGGGACACAAGCGTTGGGCCCAGCTTGGAGCAGCACTGGGGGACAAGCCAGCAGGGCCACCCTTCTGCCCCCGAGCACGGGCAGCCATAGCCCTGGCCATGGAAGGCAGAGGAAAGATGTGCTGACCAAATTCCCGGGGCCAGGCCGCTGGGGGCAGGGGCAGGGCACAGCCAGTCCCTCCAGGTACAAACCTTGGCCATCTGCCATCCCTGCAACCCTGGGCAAGGCACCAGCATGCTGATCAAGCAGCTCATCGGGGCTCACAGAGTCTCCATCTTGCCCCCCTTGCCCCCACAGGCATCCAGACCAGCCTCAGAGCGAGCAGAAAGCGTGTGCCAGGAGCGTGGCCAGCAGAGAAACCCCTGGGAGGCAGACCTGCCCTCCCCATCCTAATGGATACTCCACCATACTGGCTCCTCCTGACACCAGCCTAGTGCTGGGCTTGGCACTAGACCCAGCCTGGTTTCCCCTGGAAAGGGTCTCTCAAGTGACTGCCTGAGCTGGAACCATGCACTGCTCCTTCTTGGGACTTCCCAGCTCAAAGCCTGACAGGGAAAGGCATCCATGAGGGGTGGGGGGAACAGTGTCCTCACAGCTGGTGTCAGTGAACAGCATTCACACTGTCCTCTCTGTAGCCCACAGGTGCCCATGGGTAGGTGGACACACAGGGCACCTTCAGGGGCTCTGGGGCCACAGGACAGGCACAGTAGGGGCTCACAGGGGTTACTCCAGCTGGAGTCCTGGTGCCACCCAGGGCCTGGCCTGGGGGAGCAGGTGCCAGAGCCAGGCGTGGGATGAGTGCAGGGAAAGGCTGGATGCTGGTGGGGGTGGCAGTGAGGACGAGCAGAGGAAGAGCTGGCCCGGCCCAGCAGGGAAGAAGCTGTGCCCCTCTGGGCCGTGCTGGGGAGCTCACCTGTGGTGAAAGCTGTACTTGGAGCTCTTGGAATGAGGGATGCTCTTGCAGCCCAGGCTTGGGCAGCCTCCATGGGCAGAGGAGGCTGGTTCCTTTGGCCCTACAGCCGGAGGAGAGGAACAGGAGAAAGGCTGTCACGGCTGCAAGCTCACAGCTGCAAGCCCAGGGCTCTGGGCTCCCTGCCTGCACCCAACAGGGAGGCCTTTTCCAGCTGACAAATCCATGGAATGACCTTTCCTCCCTGCCCATCCTCAGCCAGAACCTGCCCTCCCATTTCTGTGCATGGGCAGGTGGCAGTGACAGTGGGGTCTGGCGTGCTCGTGCCCTGCGAGGAGGAACTGAGACAGGTACAGCACTTACTCAGAGGAGGCTGCAATGGGTGTCCAGTTTTTGAGCACCAGCCCATGGGATGGATGTCTGGATGATCGGCATCAATCCAGAAATCATACACGTGGCTCCAGCCGTCAAAATGGATCTGAGGAAGCAAGTAGAGAGGTCACCCTTCAAATCCCAGGACACCTCTCTGAGGAGCTCTGGAGCCCTCTGAGTTGAGAGCAAGCAGCAGGGTAGAGCTGAAGTGCAGCACAAGACTCTCCACTCCTGGCGCCAGGCAGTGGCACTTGCCCAACTCTGCACACTGTGCTTCCACAGAGCACTCCCAGCAAGCTGGGAAGGGCAGGAGCAAGCCAGCACAGTGCCTGGACACAGGCGTAGCACTGATGCTCCAGCACCCACCTTTATCCTGTGATCTTCCACATCCTCCACACTGGCCACTCGGATGAAGGAAGGAGTCCTCCTGTCCACTGCCTCCAGCTTCATGTTGACCAGGAAGCCGTGGGGCGGGCGCTGCAAGAGCCCAGTCAGGGGGAGCAGGGTCCTGCTTCAGGCTCCGGCCCCCTCGGCAGCTTTCCCAGCACTGTGTCCTCCTCAAGCCCAGCTCCCAGCCCTGGCCTGGCTGAGGAAGAGCCATCCCAGCTCACAGTGCCAACAGGGGAGAGCAGGAACAGGCTCTCTGCATTGGAGCTGTCTTTAACAAGATGTGCCCCAGGGAAGAAGGTCTCTAAGAGATACATTTTGGGGATCTATATTGCAACCACCCTTGGCTGGACACGGCTGCTGGTGGTGCAGTTGGAGACAAAAACTAATCAAGCAAAACTAAATTATTTCCCATCACTCAGCTCCTGTCTAGCTGAGGGGACGGTCATATTCCTCATTTTTGCCAGATTTGAACTATTTGCCCAGGACAGCCCTGACTTCTGAACCCCGAGTGTAGATCCAAAGCCCAGGCCTGTGGCAGGAGAATACAGAACATCGCTGGACTTGTCACAAAAGCAAAGACCTGACAATGAAGAAAACCCAAATTCCTGCCCAGGTGGAGCAGAGAGCAGATGATGTGACACTCACCACTTTAAAAGCCCAAGCTGGGACAGCAGATGCTCCAGTTTCTTTCAAGTACTTTTCCCAGGTGAAGTTGTCGGGATCGGGATAATCTGGAAGGAGGAAGATGCAGAAGGTGAGACATGCCTGCAGGAAGTCAGAAAGTACCCCAGAATGCCCCACTGCCTTCAAGGGACAACCAAGTCTGTGCCAGACACACAGGAACCTGAGAGACACCAAGAAGTGCTGCTATTTTCCCATGGACCATGAAACCCACAGTACAAGGAAGCAGAAACAGCCGGGTCTGCACAGACAGCTGGGGTCCTCCTCGCATCTCCGAGTGGAGACTTGGCCCAACACAAGCACCATGCTGCATCTGAACATGTGCACAGGAGCCTTGGCAGGAGGCTTGTGCCCCCAGGACCCCCATGCCACCCTGGGAAGCCTGTTCCCAAGGGGATGCACTCTCAGGCTGCACCTGACTGACCGCTGACTCACCTTGAGGAGGTGTGAGGGGTTTGCCGTGCTCATGACACCATCCAACTGGGTGGATGTATGGACTGCTGGGGTCACACCTAGAAAACATACCCAAGCTCTTACACAGGGCCCTCTGTGGGTGTCTCCCCACCACTGGCGCCCCAGGAGCCTCTGTGCACTTACCAGTAGTCGTAAGTATCATCCCAGTTGTCAAAGTGCACCAGAAAGCGATTGTCCACCACGTCAGTCACTGTGGCAACACAGATCAGGGAAGGGTTCATGCGGTCCACGGCTTCGAGCTTCATGCCCACCTTGAAGCCTGGGGAAGCTTCGTGCTGGCAGGAGAGAGGGGCAGGGCTTTTTCAGAGCTGTGGCCCCAGCTCCTCCCTCACCACTTCCCTTGCCTGCTGCAAGGAGGCACCTGCCCAAACCCTCCCCAAACCAGACCCTCTCTGGCCTCCAGGCAGGCCTGGGACCACCCAGGCTCTCAGAAGGGCAGTGTGCTGCTGTGCATGCAAGAAAGAAGTGGGTAAGTAACTCAGCTTGGTCACACAAAGAAAGAGGAAAAGTGATCTTCAGACCCTCAGGATCTTCTGTAAGCAGTAAATTTCAAGAGAAAAAAACCCTCCAACTGACACTAGTTCTGATTTTGTCTCAAAACACTTGTTTGTGGTCACAGTCCTCCAGTGTCAGCAGTGACCAGTGCCTCAAGCACGGCAGGAGGAGCTGGGGTGGGGCCCTTCTCCCTTCCTTGCCTTTATTTCTTGGATCCAGAATCTGTGCAAAACACTGCATCACACACACTGGTGGGTTTGTTGCAGCAGTGAACAGCAGGGTTTAGACACAATAAATCACTTGGAGAGGCTGATTTGCCAGTAGGTTGAGTTTCCTCTGCAGCTGACAAAGGAATGATCAGCATTTTTCACTCTCCTACATTCCCACTTTCCTTACCCAAGCTTCCATGTGAAAAAATAGGCAGACACAGAAACAATGAAGACACAAAAGAGAGACAAAGGAATTATACTTATGAAACATTAAGTGATGTATTTTTAGCCAAATAATTGTTGAGAGTAGTGGTTACTTCTCCTCACCTGTACTTCTGTAACAGATTTAACTGTCCATGAGATCAAGCTGGATGAAACAGAATCAGACCAGCACCTGGGCATATCAAATGAATGTCCAAACTACAGATCCTGAGCAGCAAAGTGTGCCACATGCTTCTGGCTCTTGAGCACTGTGGGCTTGAGGGGTGGGGGGTGAACAAAGCAAAGCCCAGTGCTGGTGGAAGCATTTTGCTCAGCTGGCAGGGAAAAGTCACACCTGAACGTGTAGGCTCTGACAGGAAGGAGATGCTGCTACTCACAGTGTTTCGGACCATGAAGAGGTGCTTAGGAGCTGCCTGAGCCTTTGTTAACTTCAGGTAGTTTGTCCAGCTGAATTCTTCTTCCTTATAACCTACAACCCCTCAGGAAGAGAAATGAGAGCACTGAGTTCACAGCCAGGAGGATGTGAGGGTGAGCCTGGCCATCCCTGACCCGCTGCCACCCTGCCAGCATGTTCTGTTGTGGGCAGACGGGATCTACAGCAGCCCTGGGATGCCCAAAGCCCATGGCTGAGGTCCGATGGGTGGTTTTGAAGGGGTGTTAGGAAACATGAGCAGTGGAGTGGAAATCCAGAGCACAGCTCCTCCTCTGGTCCTGCCTGCCCTGGGGCACAGCTGGTGGCACTGGGAGGTCCAGAGCAACAAGGCTTTGCCCCAAAATGTGAGCAAGCAGAGATGGGTACCTGAAATGTTGTCCTGTGGAACTCCCCCAGTACAGCAGCATCCCTCCCTGGCCCCATGGAGCCACCCTGTCCCCACCTCAAGCTCTACATCTGGCCCACTCTTCATCCCCCTCCTTCAGCAGGACCTGAGATAACTCCTTACCTTTGGGGGGCTGGAGTTTGTGCCCTGTCTCCTCAAACCAGCCAGCAGGGTGGATGTCAGGGGAGTCAGCATTCAGCCAGAAGTCATGGCACTCAGAGTAGCCATCAAAGTGGAGACGCATCCGGTAACCACACACCTGCCAGCAGGGACGGAGGAGAAGGAAAGGGCCATGGAGACCTGCTGCTGTCCCTGGCTGAGCGTCACACCGCCTCCCCTCCCACACACCAGCTCAGCATGGGTCACTGTGGGAAGCCAAGAGTCAATCACAGTCCAGTGCCCAAACTGGGAGGCACAAACCAGTCCCAAAGGGTGTCCAGCATAGAACAAGGTCAGTGCAAAGCCACCACAAGCCAGCCCAAAGAAAGGATGTTCAGGCTGGTGCACTAAATGCCATGGTGGGGTATCTTGCTGGATCCAGCAAGTGCAAAGATTCCCTTTTCTGCACCCCAGGAAGCTGCTGGTGCAGGGATTTGGGTAAATGCCACACTGGCTGCCTGGGGAGCTCTGCGAGGCAAGGCTGGTTCAGCTGCCATATGGCTGAGTGGAAAGTGGATCTGCATGAACACAAGGAAGAGCAGTGGGATGCTTCCACACCCTCCATCTTAAGGGCTCAGACTTGTCTTAGGGACATAAGCTGTTGCCATCACCACAATCCCTCCCCCCGTGCTGTGTCAGGGTGATGGAGAGACCAATACAGCTCCATAGTGCTGTGTCCTGTCCTTCCAAGCTGGCAGGGAACTCCCTGCTTTTTTGCCTGAGGTGCTGGAGCAGCAGCTCATCTCCTGCAGCGACAGGCCCTGTCTCCTCCAGGGGCCAGCTGGCAGCACCTCCCCTGCCCCAGAGCCTCCCCAGGCTGAGCGGGATCCAGGAGGAACCAAGGAACATGGGCACTGGAGGCTCCTTACCTCAGCCACTGTCAGGATGAAGTACATAGATGGGTGCTGCGGGTCGATCCCCTCCAGCTTCATCCCCACTTTAAAGCCGTTCTTGTGCTGGGAAGCTACTTGGTACTGGAAACAAAAATTAAACTACAATGTAAAACCAACACAGGGAGTTGGGTCTAGAACCCGCCAGGAGAGCAACCATCAGGCAATGGGAGCTGCTGGGACCAAGAGACTGTGGGCCACAGGTTATGTTGTCATCCGAATTTTAATTTTTTCCCAAAGAAAAAACAGTGTTCCACCTCCTTATGGATTTATATCTCTTGCTATTGGCAGGGCAAGGTGTCCCTGGGGTAAAAGCTGCAGCCGGGGCAGTGGGGCACGGGCCTGACTTGTTTGCAGCACAGCCTCAGGAGAGCCCACCTGGCTTCCAAGAAGAGCTGGAAAGGCTCCACCACCCTGCCAGAGTTACAGCAGTGTCCTAGGCAAAGGTGGAGTGTTTGGGACGGAGGCCAGCACCCTGCTGGGGAGTGGGACTCTGGGCAAATCAAAACTGGAGGCTGCCCGGTCACCTCCAGGTGACAACGGGAGCTTGGCTATTTCTCAGAGTCCCGCAAAACAGGGAAGCAAGGAAGAGAGGAGAAGGAGGAGGGGTGGGAAAAAAAAGGGAAAGAAAAGAGAAGATGAAAGAGGGAAAAAGACAGGAAAATCCCAACTCACATCCTGGAAGAGATCTAAAGGGGCAGCGACAGCTTTCTGCTCCTCCAAGTAGGACGCCCAAGACCAGCCTTCTTTCTTCTCCTCACTGGCACCTGAGCGCAGCACAAACGCACACAAACGCTGCTGAGGGGCCGCTGCAGCCCCGCCCCGCTGCCTCGGGGCTGTCCCGCTCTCACACAGGTCCTGCATCCCTGCAAAGCTCAGCACCATCCTACCAGAGCCCCTTCTCCAGCAAACATGGCCGGCTGCACAACGAGGGGCAGAGCCAGGAGCCCCCAGGGACCAAATGTCCTGAACCATGTCCTAGTAAGGCACCTGGGATAGTGGAAGGTGTCCCTGCCCGTGGCAGGGGGTGGAACCAGATGGGCTTTAAGGTCCCTTCCAACCAGTCTGGGATTCCAAGGAGTGTGAGGGACAAGCCATCCTGGGCAAAGCATCAGGACACCTCTGAAACCAGACCCTCCTCCAGCCAGAGTATCTGCTAGGTCCACACAGGATGGATTTGGGGCAGCCAGCAGGATCCATGCAGAGGTCTGGGAATCATTCCCAGCTGCAAGGGGCTCCTAGGCAGTCAAACCAGCAGCAGGTTGACATCCCAGCTCTGCCATCCTCTGCTCTCAGACAGCCACCTGAGCCCGCCATGGCACAGCACGGCCACTCTGATGCCCTAGAGATGTATTTGCCCATGTGACAAGGAAGACAGCATCGTCTCTTCATAGGCAGGGAGGTGACCGTTCATGCCTTTGAGAAGGCCACAAAGGCCTTGCCCAAGGCATATGAGACACAACCCAAGTCTCTTGCTCTCCAGCTTCTTTGTCTCCCTCATCTGCGGCAGCTCAAGGGACTCCAGGAGTGCTGTGACTATTCCAGTGCTGAGGAATTCACAGCTACAGGTCAGCCATGGCAGACAGCCTCAGGTAGGGCAGGCCACAAATGCAGGGGAAAAACAGACCAACTCCTTCCTCCCTTGGGCTTACGGGAAGAGGAGATGGAAAAAAACCAGAAACTTAGGGAAGAAATTAAAGCTGAACTTCAGTGACAAAGGTGACTAACCTTGCTTTGCTGACACTTCAGAGTGAAAAACACCTTTACTATTCATTAGGACATAGAAAAAGTGCCAGGCATGGCTGGGGAATCCCTGAGTACAAACTCTGCACTTCTGGGGAATGACAAATACACCAAGAGTCAGAGCATACCCTGACTGCTACGCTGAGGCATCCAGGTGTGTATTTTGTTTGCTGAAGTACTTCTAAAATAAGAGAAAATAAAATGCTGAAATAAAAAACCTCATCACTGCTTACTTGTAGGCAGCAGAGAAGGTTACATGATCAGGGCTCAGGGTGAGAAGCAGGTATGAGATTTGAGATTCCTTTTTAACTGTGGCTAACTCAGTGTAACATCAGGGGTTAATGACACCTGGCCCCTGCCACTGTCCCTGCACTTGGCTATGGAGAGGAGTATGAAGCTGGAACAGTTTAATTTTAAAATTATTTTGAGTATGACCTTCAGTACTCAAAGACAAAAGGTTTCCCATGAATGCTTATTTTCAGTGTTTCCCAAAGTTTTCCTTCACACTGCAGGGAAAAAACCAACCAAGCAAACACTGCATCCCTCAGCTTGTCTCCTTTCCCTCCATGTTGACAGCTCTGCTTTTGAGATCTCTGATACAGTCCAGGAATAGATCCCCACAGGATGAGACAACCCCAAATCACACGGCTTCAGTGGCACCGCACCTACAGGAGCAGCTCCCAAACTTGTGAGCTCCTGATGCCACCAGGGAAGTTCCCCACGAGCCCATCCCAAGGAAGGGCAAAGCCACATGTGGTGCAGTCCTGTTCTTGCTCAGGACAGCGTCCCTGGGAGCAAACACGGTGTCCACGAGGCAGTAACAAACTGAGCTCCCGAGGGGAGGGACAGGGAGCTCTGTCCAGCACGGGCCAGTGCCCTGTCCATAGGGGTGCCCCCTTCCCATGGAGAGAAAGAGAGGAAAGGAGAGAAACGGAAAGAGACAGAGAGCAGGATCAAGCAAGCAGAGGAGCTCACAAGCCTTCAGGACCACGTGCCAGGGCATTGCAGTGGGTGTCTGACCCTGCAGGAGCACCAAAAGGGTCCAACCCTGCAGTGGGACGCCCCAGCCCCAGCAGGAGCGCTCGCTCCACCGCCCACCTCGCCTCCGTACCGTGCTGGCTCCCGTTCCACGCCTCAGCCTCCAGACTGCTCATGGCAGAATCTTCCACAGAGCTTTTCCTCTCTTCCTGCTTTTCCTCCTAGACATGAGAGCAGGCAAAACAGAAGCCAGGTCCACACAGAGGTTTCTGGCTGTGTGTTGTACCCTCACACTGGTGCCCAGGGCCATACTGCACCTCCATGAGGTCCATGGCTTGACCAGTGCCTGGCCCAGAAATGGGCTGCCAGAGAATCTGATGATGGGAGCTTGCAGGGACTCGGTGCTGACTGGCAGCAATCACACCTGGACTGGACCTGCTACAGTCAGGGCTGGCAAGCAGAGCTTCCTTGCCTTGCCAAAGTCTCTCCCTTCCCCAGGACACCCAGCACACAGACAGACACTCCCCTACTTCAACCCTTGCTTCGGTGGCCCAGACTCAAGAGAGCAGCTGAGAGTGCTCAGTACCTACAGCCCAGCCTGGACAGTGTGGCACTGCCCAGGCAGCAGTGCTGCACATGCCAAACAACCAGTCCAGTGCTAGGAGCCTTCATCTCCACACATTCAGTCTTTTTGGCATTTTGGCCAACCTGTTTCTCTTTTGACCTGCAGCTGACACAGCCCTGAGCAGCACGATGAGATCTGTGCACACAGGGCTGGCCCCCAGTCCCCGGGACACTGGCTGCACACACCCCCTCCCTGCCTTTGTCCTACCATTTGCTCAGATTCATATTCTTCCTCCGAGGGGCTCTGATAGTCCTTCCTCTTTCGTTTCTTCACAGGCTTGAGGATTTCAGTGGCATTGGTGCTGCTGGCAGAGTTTTCCACAATGACTGACCTGCAGAGGAAAGGAGCGCCAAGCACTGCAGCCAGTGCAGCTCGGTGACACTGCCTGGGGTGTCAGTAAGGGAGGGGCTGCTGGACAATCACTGTCCCCCCATTTTTTACTCACACATGCCCCCACCCCTCCTGATGGATGTATGCACACAAGCTGCCAAGAGTTAGAGCCAGGGACAGGCCAGAGTCACCCTCACACACTTGGGTGCCAGAAACTTGAATCTAGGGATGGATCAAAAGGGATCTAGTTTTGTAGCAGGGCTCTAAGCTGCACCAGAGATGCTGGAAAACAAATCTCAGGAGTCACACACTGGTCAGGAGTAGGGCTGAAAATGCCCCCGTGGCCTTCCACTGCTGCTCAGCCTGGAAGCCCCCACTGCAGCAATCTCCCGCTCCAGCAGATACTTTTACAAGGCCACAAATAAGGCAGGAAAAAATCCAGCTTCCTTCTGTTCCCTTGGGAAGTCTTCCTTCCCCCACCCTGCCTCCAGGAACAAGCGGAACAAGCGGGACCCCCAGCACCTGCCAGAGGCAGATGCGCTCACGTCCCTAGCTGGAGCACGTGGAGCAGGAGAGGGAGGGCAGAGGGATGGATACGGCTCTGCAGGGCATAGACCCCCCTTCCTTTACCTCTCTTTGAACTGCTGGTGGCAGTGCTCGCTGCAGAAGCCCCGGCCTTCCCGGGCCCCGTCCCACACGTGTCTGCGGCCGCAGGTATCGCAGTGGCACAGGCCTTCTGCTGCCGGCAGCGTGGGCTGCTCCGGCACGTCTGGGGCACAGAGAGGAGCAGCAGTGAGGCACAAGGAAGGACAGCAGACGCAGGAGACATTTGCCTCGCCCACGGAGACACCAGACAGCATCTGCTGGATGGTGGTACCCACCCCACAAGTGCCACCACGGTGCCCTTACCCTGAGCCACAGTAGGATTGTCTCTGCTGCGGAGTGCCACCTCTGAGTCCCCATCTTTCTCTGTGTGACCCTCCTTTACAGCTT
Source organism: Rhagologus leucostigma (assembly GCA_013397725.1). Lineage (NCBI taxonomy): Eukaryota > Metazoa > Chordata > Aves > Passeriformes > Rhagologus > Rhagologus leucostigma. Next base: position 9,882 of record VZTD01005091.1, on the reverse strand, counting down.
CCACAGGAGGCATCTTATCAGCACTCACCACCTTCAGCGTCCCGTACTCATTTATCCGGAACTGTGTCATCGAACAAAAAGCAAGGAAAAAGAGTTAAGGAGGACAGGAATGTAACTGGGTGGTTGGTCTGAAAATGAGGGACATGGTTTGGTCATCAGTGTGCCTGACAAGAGGACAGCTCTCCCAAGGACAGAGGTGAGCACAGCACGCCAGGCCCTGTGAAGGTGCCCTGCCCGCAGCCTGTGCTGGGCGCACCGCGGGCACTCAGGCAACGCCAGCACCAGCTGGAGCTGGCAGGTGGGTGGCTGGAGGATGCAGTGCCCTGAGGCTGAGCTGCAGCTGAGAAATGGGTGCATTTTCTGCAAGCTGTCATGCACTGAGGGTACCCCTGAGGCACTCGGTGCCTGCCGAGCACAAGGCTGCTGCTTCCAGGGTGAGGGCAGGAGCTTGGGCAGAGCCAAGTCCACAGCACAGTTTGGAAGGGAAGATGTTCTGCACAGCACGTAGCACCCCTGTGCCTCCCTGTGCAGGGCAGAGCTGCTGCAGCCCCCCAGGCACCTCGTGTGAGCTCTGTGCTAAGCTCATGGGATGGCATGGCCATAGGGATGGGGCAGGAGAAGAGCTGGAGCAGCTGAGGGATCCTCCAGCTGGGGTGCAGGTACTGCCAGGGGCCACGGCACATTCTGGTGCTCCCTGCCTGGCACAGGCTGGGGGATTTACAAGGTCAAGAAGCTGTGGGGAGTGGCAGAGGGGGCAAACCCAGTGGCCCAGGGCTACACTTACCCGCAGGTTACTCCCAGGCAAAGTTGCCACCCCATCTTTCCACTCCAGCACACGGACCGTGCTGCAGGTCTGCACCCCGCTGATCTGGGGAATGACAGTAGCTGTGATGGGCTCATTCCCTGCTCCCCTCTCTGGCCTCTCGGCCCCTGTGCTTCTCTGGGGCTCCCGGGGGAACCGCTGGATTTCTAAGGTGCTCGTGGGAAGGTTGATGGCAGCGGCGTTTGCTTGAGAAGGGAAGAAAGGAGACAAACAAAGGACAAAGGAGGCATACACAGAACACTTCACTGGTGCAAACATGGCTCGAGGGCAGCCCAGAATCCCACAGGACATGGTCTCCCAGGTGAGGGCTCTGCTGTGGGCCAAAGCACAAGCAAGCAGAGTGACCCAAAAAATCTGCAGCCAGTAATGGCTCATGCTGGGGGCTGGCACCAACACTATCCACATTCAAGGGTTCTACTTCAGCCTGATCTCAGACTGTTTCCATGCCCAGGGTGCTCTGATGTGACAGGAGTTTGCTGGCAGGCTCCTGGACTGCAACTTCCAGTTTAGTTATGTTTCAAAGGAACACTGTGCAACCTAGGGCCTCCCTGCAGTGAGAACAGGAACGGGAAAATTTGGGAGATCTGTTTCTAGGGAACACTCCTGATCTCACCTAACACACAACCATGCTTTGCTCAAACACCTCCTAAAAGACAGCAGTCAGCTGCACTCAAAATTATCCCAGTTTTCAAGAAGGGTAAGAAGGATGACCCTGATAATTACAGGCCTGTCAGTCTCACTACAGTGCTTGGTAAAGTTATGGAGAAAGTTATTCTGGGAGTTACTGAAAAACACTGGAGAGACAACGCAGTCATTGGTCACAGCCAGCACAGGTTCACAAGGGGAAGTCCTGCTTAACCAACTGAATTTCCCTTCATGGAGAGGTCACCCCACTGAGCTGACCAAGCAAAGCCAATAGATGGGGGTTTTCAGGATTTTAGCAAAGCTTTGATACTGCCTCCTACAGTATCCTTCTGGACTAAGTGTCCAGCACAGAGCTCATCCAGTCCATTGTCCATTGGGTGAACAGCTGGATGATGGGTCTCCTGCAGTTGGGCTCAAAGGTAGAGAGGCCCTACACAGAGATCTGGATAGACCAGAGAGCTGGGCAATCCAATCCCCATGTGCATGAAACAAGAGTAAGACCTGGATTCTGCACCTAGGATGGGGTAGTCCTGATTAATCATATGGCTTGGGGGACAAGACTGGAGAGCTGTCCTGGGGAAGGGGCTTAGGCGGTTTGGGCTGAGGGCAAGTGGAACAGGAGCCAGCAGTGCCCTGGCAGCCCCAAGGGTCAGCCCTACCCAGGGGACATCAGGGGGGTGACTGTCCTGCTCTGCTCTGCACTGGGGCAGCCTCACCTTGAGTCCTGGGCACAGTATGGGCCCCCAGCACACAAAGGACACCCGAAGGCTGGAGTGTGCCCAGAGGAGGGGACCAGGATGGTGAAAGGTCCCGAGGGCAGGACTTGGGAGGAGCGGCTGAGGCCGGTTCAGCGGGGAGGAGAGAAGGCTGAGGGGTGACCCCATCGCTGTCTGCACCTTCCTCCCGGGGGGCAGGTGCTGATCTCCCCCTTCTGGCACCAGCGACGGGACCCGAGGAGGGGGAACGAAGCTGCCTCAGGGGAAGTTCAGGTGGGACATTAGGAAAAGGTTCCTGGCCCAGAGGCTGCTCAGAGCCTGGAAGAGGCTCCCCAGGGAAGCGGTCACGGCCCCAAGTTCAGGGAGGGTCTGGACAACACTCAGTCCCTGTGGTTTAATTTTAGGTGGTCCTGCCAGGAGCAGGGTTTTGGACTTGATGATCCTTATGGATCCCTTCCAGCTTGAGCTATTCTGTGATTTCCATGATAATGCAGCAGCCCAGGAGCCCACAGCCCTGCAGAGCAGGCACCCAGCACACGTGCTGCCCCGGCTCAGGGCACCTCACATCAGGGCTTCAGTTTAAAGCCGAATCAAGAAGTTTTGATTGACTACAAACAGTCCAAGTGACCTGGGATAGCCGCAGAGAACCTCTAAGATGGCAACAGCAGCTCGGCTTTGCCTCCCAAGCTTTGGGAGGAGCACAGCTACACAAGGAGTGTGGGCTAACCAGGCCGGGGCGGCAGCAGTTAGAGGGGGCTGCTGCACATACCTGGTATGATGAAGGCAGTGGTGGGTAGGTGGGTGCTCTGCACAGCGCTCTCGGTGGTGACCACGTGGACACTGACCTCCCCAGCAGCACTGCCCTTGGTGCTCCTCACCACCTCCATCTCCCCCCTGCTGTCCATCGCCTTGCCTGGGCACACAGCGAGGCCCTGCGAGGCAGCAGGGAAGAAATCAAGTTGGGTACCAGCATAAACACAACAAAGGAGCGAGAAAGTGACTGCACAGGATGGTCTCTCCCAGCAGAAACCCCCGCAAGACGTATTAAAGGTCCACTGAACCCACATGAACATTACAGCTGGCGTCAACATGACCCATGAAAGTCCCTGTTGTGAGGTCCCAGCTCAGAGCCTGCAAATGCTGAGGGTTTTTTCTCACCTGGCACCACCATAAGATGGTACGAGCACGCCAGGTCCACCACAAGCTGCTCCTGGCTCCCACGGGGGCCTACAATGCTCCGACAGACTGTGACTGAGGGCTGCCAAATCCCACCTTGGAGCAGGCAGAGCTCCCTGCAGGTCCCCTTCCAGTTCTCCCGTTGGAGTGTCACTCTTGGTCTTCTAACTGGCTGCAAGAGAGAATTTCACAAGGCAGGAGTTACGGGGCGTGTGAGTGGGGGGATCTTGATGTCCCCTGTACCCCAGCTGAGTTTCTCACAGGACTGGTGATGCTCAATCTGTCTAGCCATGATTCTCAAGGAGTAAGCAAAGTGTCAGGGCCTTGAGGGCACGACCGGGCCTCACCAGACCCCCACCCACAGGCCCAGGGCTCCACACTGCAGCAGCACCCTTTCCAAAGCACTTGCTGCTAGGATGGAGGCAGGGCTACAGAGAGGACCATGGTCATGTCTTGGACCCTTCTGATGCAATTTGAATTTGAAAGGGAAGACATCCATGTGGAAAACAAGATACTCATTTCAGTGCAGCAGGGTTAACTAAGAATTGGGCTACAAAGGACAAATTCTGGAATTTTAAAATCTGAGACATTCAGATAAAGCTGTTACAATCAGAGGGCACAGAGTGGGGTGGTGTGATCACATTGAGGGGAAGATCTACTTCTCCCAGTTCTGCCAGGTTTGTGACCAGAAACACCTGACGCTCAACAGGCAAACAGCACAGACCCTTCAGGCTCTCCACGTGCAGAAAATCACTGTTAAGTGTCAGGACAACTGAAGGAACTGAGAAACTAATTTGGACACCAGACTCCAAGTGAAAGCCAAAACGAATTTAGCAACCAACCTGTTTTGGTGCTTCCTAATACTCAGTAGGAATCTATCTGCTTTTTTAGGCACTTAAATCCAATCAATCCTTGATTCATCATTGGGTCAAATATTTCAAGGACAACTCCTCATTTTGTGAGAGCTGTTGGCTGTTTTTAAAACTGAAACAGAACTTGGGACTGGAAATGCCTAGAAAGGAAGAGAAATAACTAGATCCAGTGCTCAGGTTCATGATGCTCCACCTGAGTTTCTCACAGTTTCTGATGTGAACACAAAAGCAAATATTTGCACAGGAAATGCCCAGCAGTAGTCAACATTATGGTTTAATTTTAGGTGCCAGGAGCAGGGAGTTGGACCCTTATGGGTCCCTTCCAGCTTGAGACATTCTGTGATTGTGGTTCACTCCAAATCCTTGCAGGGCTAGGCTGGTGCTGACGACACTGGTTCTCCTGTGCCTTGTGAGTTCAGGGTGAACAGAATGAATTTGGATTATAGACTGTGGTGCTGGTCTTTAAAGTGGCAAAGCTAAACAACTGAGATTTAGGCCTTAACCTCCAGACAATCCCTCCTCCAGCAACCTCCTGGGAAAGGCCTCGCTGTCCCAGCCCTCTATGAGGCAGAGGAGCCCATCCAGCCCACGGCCCTGCCCTACTGTTGGTGATCTTACAGGTTCCCTACAACTTTAACAATGCCATCATTCTACCACAAACTGTCCCTCCCGTTCCCCTCATCTGTCCCTCAGCAGCAGTGTGAGTGCTTTCCCCAGCACCTCTGGCCGGAGCAACTCCTGTCTTGCTGGTGGAAACCTTTCCCTCACTCCTTGCCCCAACTCCTGCCCTTTGAGCACACATGCAGCACAGATTCTATTCCAAGCCCAAAACTATTCCAAGGGCACACATGAGCAGCAAGAACACTGTTGGTGTGAGCTTGTAAGCATGCTCTTGCCACAGCTGAAACTCAGCGGCTCCCAGGGCTCTCCCACCTCTTGTCAGGGGCTTCCACGGTGTCAGACAACAACTTAGCACCAACACTGCTCACATCAACCATAGCACACACTGTTAAACTTTTAATTCAGGATTCCTGGGATAACCCCCACAGTCCCAAGCCCCTGGACCACGCCCCAGAGGTGTGGGCATGACACAATACCCGGGCTGCAGAGCTCCATCCCCACCTGGAGGACAGATAATCAGGACTGGAGATGTTGTTTGCAGCTCACAGTTTTTAAAATCCCAGTATAAAACCCCCTGGAAGCCCAACCTGCTGTGAAGTGTCTCAGGTCAGGAGTGCTACACAAGGAAAAGGGGCTCAGACACAGCTATGAGCTGCCCTAGCAGCACTGTCACAGCAGGAGAAAGGCACTTTGAATAACCCTGCTCCCTGGAAGCAGAAAAGATGTCATGGAGGGGATGCCCACACCTGAGACAACTCTGGTGGCTTCAGGCCCTGGAGCCAGAGCCCAGGCAGGTACCACTGCCCCAGAGATCCCTTCAGGGGGTCTCCTGCAAGCCCTGGAGTGACCCATATTATCACAGGATAATTCAGGAACCTCAGGAGGTCTGTAATTCAGCCTTCTGCTCCCAGCAGGTTGGGATCACACCAGGTTGCTCAGGGCTTTACCCAGCCTGGTCTTTATCCAGTCTGGTCTTTACCCAACCTACCAGGATGTAAACCTGCAAATTAGCACAACAATTAGCAAACCAAACTAACACTTTTCCTTGGATGTTAGGAAAAGGTTTTAACCCCAGAGGGTGGTCAGGCATTGAACGGCTCCCCAGGACTGCCACAGCTCTAAGGAGCATTTGGACAATGCTCTCAGGCACAGGGTGGGATTGCTGGGGTGTCCGTGCAGTGCCATGAGTTGGACCAGGATCCTTGCGTTCAGGATATTCTATGATTTGTTCTGCTGATTGCCCTAGACACTGAACAAAAGCTTTTTTTTTTTTTTTATTTAGCTGGTATCTTAAAAAGCTTTTGGCCTACACACGTCCCAGTGACATCTGATAAAGCTCTGCCCACCCAGACAAGCCAGAATCAGGCTGCTCAGCAGCCTTCAAACCACCCCCCTTCCCCTAGCCAGCTTTTAAAAGAGGAACAGGGGAGCTGCAGCTGTTTTGGCCTTAACAGTGAGGCCCCGAGTTCTCCGTTTTTCCTGGTATTGGGTGTAACTCCCTGTCTTACAGAGGGTGCAGGTGAGCCCCACTCCTCAGCCAGCTGCCCATCCATTCCACAAGGACACCTCACACCCACTCCTCACTTCTGCCTTCTGCTGAGGGACAGCCAAGGATCCCTGACCGGAAAAGCCAGGAAGGAGGAAAACCACCCCAAGAAACCTGGCCACACACGTGTACACGTGATCCTTCCAGAGAACACCACAATGTGCTGGCTGCAAGGTGGAATTTCTCAAGACAACTCTCATCTGGGAGCACTCTGCTCCCTCCTGCTTTGCTCCTGGAATCCTGTGCTCTGCGTCAGGGTAGGGCTGTGCACACGGAGTCTGTCTGCAGCCAGACCCCACCAGCCCATTCCAACCAGTTCTGACAGCAGGATCAGTGTCTCTGTCAGAGACAAACCTTCAGGTTCAGGAAACAAAGCACCAACACAGAGAAGGGGTCCCTGCACAGCCCCTCACCCGGCAGGGAAGGGCTTCAGCACAGAGCACAGTCTGACTGCCCTGAGCACCTGAGAGAGCTGGGGACACCAGCCTGTGCACACACAGTCACACGGGCCAAGCACACTGGCCACAAAACACACATTTTAAGGCAACCAGGATCACTGGCTCTGCTGCTCACAGAGGTTTAGCTCATCAGATGGGGATCGCTGAGTGTCAGCACAGCCGCCTTCCGGACCAGCGACCCCGGGCTTGCAGAGCATCTCTAGGGCTGCTGTACACACGAGCCTCCAGCTCTGCCACAGCCTCGCACACACCCTCACACTCACCCTCTCGCCAAACCACGGCAGAGCCAGGGAATGATCCGCTGCTTGGGAAGAGGAGGGACATGCTGCATGCAACAGGCCACAGAAGAGCACGGAGCCGCTGCACGGCCCTGACAGTGCTTTATAAAGCATGATCTGCTCAAAGAAGGTGCTTCTGTTCATCATAAAATTGGCTTAAAGTAATCTAATTCAAACAATATTAATGGGTATTCGCTTTGTGGCTTGTCCGAATTTTAAATATTCCTAAAACCTGCACTGCTACATGCTGGGGGCCACCCAGCTGGGAGGAAAGATCCTGCTGGACACCGGGATGCCCATGAGCCAGAAATGTGCTCCTGCAGCGATGCAGAACAGCGTCCTGGGCTGCACGGGGAGCTGTGTCACAGGCGGCGGAGCAAGGGGATCCTTCCCCTCTGCTCCACACCAGTGAGGCCAGCCCTGGAGTGCTGGGCCCAGAGCTGGGCTGCCCAGTGCAGGAGACAGGGACAGACTGGAGAGAGTCCAGCACAGGGCCGTCAAGGTGATGGAGGGACTGGAGCACCTCTGCCATGAGGAGAGGCTGAGAGAGCTGGGACTGCCCAGCCTGGAGCAGAGCAGGCTCAGGGCATCTCCTCCCTGTGGATAAATACCCGGGGGGAGGCTGCAGAGGGGACGGGGCCAGGGACAGCCCCAGGGGCCACGGGCACAAACTGACACATAGGAGGGGCCCTCCGAGCTCAGGACACACTTCTGCACTGGGTGCAGGTGCCCAGGGAGGTGGTGGAGTCTCCATCCCTGGAGAGACTCAAAAGCCACCTGGACACATCCTGGGCAGCCGGCTCTGGGTGGCCCTGATGGAGCAGGGGGCTGGGCAAGGGGACCTCCAGAGGTGCCTCCAGCCTCACCCAGCCTGAGATTCTGTAAATAATTTTTTTCAGGAATTTCCTCAGCCATAACAGAGAACTTCCCCATCCTTGCCATCAGCTGAGGTATGGATTTTTAATTACCTCCAGTGGCAAAATTGAGCCTTTAAGAAAGAGCACCAGCTGGGATATTGCTAAAACTTCAAGTGGCACATCAGAGCACTACAGAGACCTGCTGGGCTGAGAGCTGCTCCCTTGGATCTTCTGCTGTCTTCTGGCATTGCCCAGGGCAGGTGTTTAGGAAACTAATGGCACTGTAGAAAATACTTGCTTTGTATACACACAGGAGCACTCGGGAACACCCTTGGCACAGGCAGCTGGCCCAGTGGAGAAAGACAGTCACACACTTCTTCCCTTCCAAATCCGACTGCTGTTCCAAAGCCAGGAGCAAATGCCTCCTCTGGAAAAACCAGGGGCCACAAAGTCCTGCTCCTGGGTTCTTGTGCAGCATGGTGAGGTTTGGAGTGGGCCATGGTATTTATCAACATCTCAAAACCAGATGAAATGTCCTTCTGTGCAGTAAGAGGCTGCTCATGTTGCACATTTCAAAAGAGCAAACAGACTCTGTGAAAACGAGGATCAGAGGGAGAAGGGCAATAAAGCAGCAAGCCGCCTTCAGCTTTAGGTTCAGACACAGATGACAAAGCAGAGACACTCAGGCTGGGTGTCACCTGCCGTCCCCAGGAGTGTCACTGTCACCAGGATCAGCTTTTAGGTCCGTGGATATGCTCAGACCCACAGGTGGGGAGAATGAGCAGTTGCCAGCAATCCCATGGGCCACCCCAAAGGGGTCAAGGTGACACCATCCAAGCTGGATGCTGAGGCCAGCAGGCAGCCTGAAGCCTGGGCACTTCTGAGGGGCACAACGGGGACCGCCACACCCACCTCCCACTGCCCCTGAGAGCACCAGCTCTGCTGCACCATCCAGACCTGCACAGTTCGGATATTTTCCCACACTTATAAACAGATGGAAACAACTAAAAAGGACGGATACCTGACCCCAAAATATTTCTAACTATCCAGTGTTTTATTTTCTTTTATAATTAGTAAAGAAATAAATCCAGGACCTGTCCTGGACCACGTAGAGCACCGTGTCCACAGCCTGGGCTGTTTGTGCACTGCTAGGCTGGATCAAAGCCCTCCGCGCTGCAGGGCCCTGTCCAGTGCTGCAGTGGTGTCACCGCAGGCTCCGGGACAGCACCTGCTCGCCCGGTGTTTGAAAAACACCTGAAGAAACACGGCCAAGCGTCCACCGTGCCAGGCGCTCCCAAGCTCCGCGCGCCCCGGAGAGCTCCCTGGGGGCAGCCGGGGAAGCACGGTCCTGCGGACAGGGCTGGGCAGCGCCTCGCAGCTCGCGGCGCCGGCGGGACCGAGCCTGGCCGGGGGATCGGCGCGGC
>VZTD01005090.1:76131-108732 GCA_013397725.1 Rhagologus leucostigma | reverse complement strand
GTCACCCCAAGACAGGGGGAAAAGAGCCCTGAATTAGAGAGGACTTGGAACAGGGGGAGGCTTGCTCTTGTCCTTGCATCAGGAAAGCAGGAGTTTCTCTTTAGAAACACTTGGTGCATAATTTTTACCATGAAGGTGGTGAAATCGGAGTTCTCCCAGAGAGGTGGGATGGTCCATCCCTGGGAATACTCAAGACTAGGCTGGATGAAGCTTTGAGCAACCTAGTGGAAGATATCCCTGTCCATGGCAGGGGATAGGTGGCCTTTAAAGGTCACTTCCAACCCAAACTATTTTATGATTCTATAAAATCTTCAGGCCAGACCTGAGAGTTACAGAATGTTGCACTGGGATTTGGGGCTGCTCAGGGAGACCAGAAAGGGTTAAGGTTCTACAGCAAGGAGCACAGACCCACAAGGTGGCCAACATCTAGAAGTATCCAAAAACCAGCACGAAGATATGCAGGGCAATCTAAGGAGTTTGTTTTCCAACCTGGAGAGCCACTCTACCTGCCTGGGCACGGAGCATAAATCTCTGCAAAGCTCCTTTAAATTAATCCATGGGAAGAGACTCAGGAAGCGGCAAAAGGTCAGCGAGGGTGATGCAGACCAGTGGTTTGGAGAATTCTTATTCTGGCCGATAACCGAAGATCAGAAAGGAAAAAGGCACACGCTCACAGGAGAAGAAGTCGGTCTCCACTGCGAAGGCTGAACACAACAACAGCCCCTGTGGGGTGTAAAACATTGCACCATTACAACCCTGCCACCAGCGTCCCTCACAGCTTTGGGGCACTACAAGCAAGCAGCCACGAAGATCAACTCCCTGCCCATTCCCAAACATTCACAGCACACAGAAGACAGCAAGAAAGCACCCGAGGGAAATGCCAGCAGCCCAATGTCCCATCCACATGGGACATGAGCTGGGTTGAAAGGTCCCTCTGCTCCACACCCTCCTGGCCTGCAGAACTGCAGTGCCCCGAGGGACCAACTCGAAGGTTTTTCAAGCCCATACGTTTACATTATATGGTCTGTTAGAGATTTGCTGGTGGTTTTCAAGCTCTGACAGCCCTGTTTTTATTTCAGTTTCCTTTAAGCCACCTCATGAAATTTTCATCTATAAATACGGAAATATGCAAAACCCCATGGATTTATAGGATCCGACACTGTGGTTTAAATGAATCCCCCATGATCTTGTCTTCTGCTTAGGCCCCCTCCCACAGCACCCCTTCCTCCGGTCTCTGGCGTGGCCACTCTGTGAGGAGCGATAATCCTTTCCAGGCAGCTCTGGCAACATATCCACACTGTCCTCTGCCTCCCAGCCTACCAATCTCCAGTCATTTACACTAGCTGGGACAATGCCTGCTGCTCCTCTCCCATAAACAGGGGTCATGCTGTGCCCATCCCTGGAAGTGCTCAAGGCCAGGTTGGATGGGGCTCTGAGGAACCTGGTCTAGTGGAAAGTGTCCCTGCCCATGGAATGGGGCTTGGAACGAGACGTTCTTTAAAGTCACTTCCAAACCATTTCATGGTTCTGTTTCGATTCTGTGATCCAGTTTTGAGCTGGACAGGGCATGGCAGCCCTGGGGATACAACAACAGTAGTAAAGCAGTGAAAAATCCACACTGTGCTGCTGCAGGAAAAGCCTTGAACAGATCCTGTGTGGCTTCAGAGGAGGCAGACCCAAGAAAAAATGTGTTGGACGTGCAAATCCCACAGGAAAAAAACTCCTCTCCCTAGAGCTCCCATCACAGGAAAGCCCTGCTGTCACTTTGGGGTTAAATCAAAAACTAAAAGCTCCATCTCTCACCATTTTCCATTCCTGCCCAGCTCTGCCTGAGGATCACAAAGCTTTTGTGACGGGAGCCAAGGGCAAGTTGAGGTTTCTTTTTCCTCTGAGAGGCAGACAGGAAAATGCAGCATGTCCCTGGGGACACGGGCTCTTGGCACAGGGTGAGCTCCCAGTGATTCTTTTGGACTGAAAACCCCTCAGGGTCTGCTTGAAAAAATGCCTTTCCTATTTTTCAAACCACTCCCGGAGCGGCTGAATGCGAAAAAAACCCACCCTGAGCTCCCAATGTCAGAAAATTCCCCTGAAACTTCACTCCCCCTGGGCAGGGGCACACAGATCACCCAGAGAGGGGCAGGACCAGGGGCTCATCCAAGCTGCACAGCCACTGCCATCCCACACAAATTAAAAATCATACTAAAAAGAATAAATAAATCGAGGTTAAAGTAGTGGTGGCCTATATGAGGCTGATGCTTACACTGGGTTTAAATGAGTGAAAATCGATTTTTAAATGAGAAAGTAATTTTATATATATATATATTTGTTAGTAGAGTGTTAAGGAAAGTCAAACCAGTGACCTGGAGAAAATTGCTCCTTCAGTATGTGTAACAAGAGCCGGTTAAAACAATCTTCTGGCAGCCATCCATTTTCCGAGAGGTGCCCCATGTTCCCCCTGAATTCCAACTTGTTCAACTGGTTCGCGGCAGCGCAGGAGGTGCTTCCCTCGTGGCTGCGAAAGCAAATGGAAAATGGCTGTGGCATCCTGTCGACCTCCGCCTCTGCCACTTCTTTTTGAGGGAGAAATTGGAAGTTTGGCTCTGCAACAAGGGCTCAGTTTGTGAGCTTGGAGGACACACAAGGAAGGAAAGCCCAGAAGAGCTGGGACTGATTTCCTAAGCACAGGCAATGCCTCCTTTGTTTAATAAACTGGGGAGCTCAAAACACAAAATGTCTTTGCCTGGGAGATGGCAGCACCACTTCCTTACCAAGTTCAGCAGCTCTCCTCCACTATTTTGTATGATTTTTTTTTTCCTTTTGGCCTATTTTCTGCATCAAGAGAATTTCAATTTCCCTCCAAAAGCAACTTGATAAAGATGATAAGAAGATAAAAAAGTGGGGGGAAAAAGTGTTGGTGCAGCTTTTTCTGAAGGAGATGCCTATAAACAGTTGTACTGGAGCATGTAATTCTTTCAGATAAAGTGTATTTGTTATTTTCTAAGACACTTTAAATTTAAACCCACAAGTTTGGTGTTAGGCCCGCACTTGGTTATTAGATTGACACATCCTGATTAACCAAGGAGAATTAACCTCTCTGAGTGCAGAAAAAGCTGATTATTTAAAATAAATCAAAGATTCTTTTCCAGTTCAGCTCACATGGACAGTCGGCTATTTTAAGTCAATCTACGCAAATACATTTTTGGCTGCATATGTCCTGGCATCCATGGGTTTGCTAAGCTGCTCTGCCAAACCCTGGGCTTTTCCTGCAGCCACCTTGGGCCAGAGCCTTTCCCCTTGCCAGAATTCAGTGGGGGAGGCTAAGGAAGGGCAGAGCACCTCGTCAGCCCCCAGCAATGTGTGCCCAAGCCTCTGCCAAGTCTCCATTGCTCCTTTCTCAACTCCTTCCACCATCTCCCACTTCCTCCCTTGGCATGAATCCTGCCACTACTGATTCGTGACACCATTAGCTTTTGCTGTCACCAGAGCTGACAGTTCAAAAGGCCCTCGAGAGCTGTCTGCAGAAACACAATAAATGAGATATCTTAATTAAAGCCTCCCTTAACTAAATAAATTAATTTTATGCAGCTGATATGTTGCATCTTCACAGTTTGAGGGTGACTGAGTAGCTGAAAACATCCCTCTCCTCGGAGCTATTGGAAAGACTTTTTTGCTTGACAGTGTTTCTATAAACAAACCCACCTCCGAGGTGGCTGCGGGTGCGTGTGAAAGGAGGGAAGGAGGGAGGCTGCTGGAAGCAGGTCAGCTGGCATCCCTCTGCTCCAGCACCCTTCAGCACCCAGGCTTCCAGAAGAAACACCTCACCTGGACCAGGGAGGGGAAGAAACCCCTCTGCAACAGGAGAGATGTGGGATGTGGACTCCTGCATCCTTAAGTGGATGCAGAGACAAGGCAACACACCTCCTTCACTCCCCTGGAGGAAAACCAGCTGCAGCTATGCCGAAGCATGAAGAAAAAAGCCAAGGATGCTTCACCTCCCAAGTGAAGGCTCGTGAACGCAGTCTTGCAGTGAGGGCCACAAAACCTAATCATAAAGATTAAAACAAAAAGGACTTGGGCACACGAGAGTTTGGATTTCAGGCCTTCTGTTGGACCAAGCAGATCCCACACCCTCACAAACAGATCTCTACTTAAAAATAACTGTGGAAAATGGCTACATATCCAGACTTCACATCCAGCATGGATCCTGATGGATCCATCTCTCAGTGTGGCATATATTAGATTTTACACCCACACACATCCTCCTCTCCAAATCCACCTTTCCTTTCAGGGCAGGTGATATGGGCACACTGTCTCCAAAGGTGGCCTTCTCTTTCACCTCTTTTCCCTTCACTTTTCTCTCCCTTTTAACCCAACAAGCAGGGTCTTCCTTGGGAAGGAAGGAGGGAGAGCTGGGCTCTGGTCAGGATGCGCACAACTTGTTCTCTATAAAGCAGCCACATGATAAAAGCCTCCTCTCTGGCCTTTGATGGCTGGGGAAAAAAAACAACCTGAAAGCTTACCACTAAAAAAGACATTCTCCTCCAGGTCTGAATCACCAACACAGCTTTTGGTCCTTGAAGAAATGCGATAATCCAAGGGAACACACTCAAGGCCAAAATCAGATTGTATTATCCAGCTTATCACCGGGGCGCCCTGCAGAGATGCAGCCAAGAATTATTTCCTCCTCACTTTCTTTTGCCTGGTGGAGCATGACAGAGAGATAGACTCTTCCTATTTTTCCTATTTTCTTTTCTTCTTTTTTAAATTAGATTTTTCAAGAGGCTTGGATTTAAAATCAATTTCCCAATTAAAAAGTGTAAGGTTTACAGTTGGTGTAGGATTTAAGCTGGGGCCGTTTGTTTGCCTTCTGGGATCAATGCGCAACCCCCAGGTGCCATAGTTGTCACCATTTGGACAAGAACTCTTTAAGTAACCTTTGGGGGAAGTGTTTTCCTGCTCAAAAACAGTTTAAAGGATGGATAACAAAAAAGACTATGCTCCTTCCAAGTAAAACCAGCAGATAATATTGAAAGGTATTAAAAAGCAATGTCCACTTTCTTTGCAGGAGCAAGAAGAACAGTCTCCAAGAAATCAGAGATTGGAGGAGGTGGATTCTCTGATGTGCATTAAGGGACTGGTTAACTCCAAATTCCCCCCCAGAGGGGCACCACCAGCACCTTCCTTTCGCCCAGCTCCCTCCAAAGGAATTGGTTCAAGGCTAAACTCTCTTATCACCTACAAGCAGAGCCTGACTTCTGCCATACTTGCAGCAAGTCCTGTTACTTTGGGGTCGTTCAGAGAAACTGATTATTGCAAGCCAGGAAGGAGCATTCTGACTTTTGCAGTGTTTACAGCTTTTATCACAGAAAAAATCCACCTGCACCAGCTATAAAAATAGATAAAACCTCCCAGCAAAGCCTGCTCTCCTCAAGATCCCATGTCACTAACAAGTCCCTGTACACTCTGGGAATGCCCCCTCAAAAGCTGTGAGGTTTTCTACCAGTTTAATCTGGCCTGTGATCCTGGCTTAGAGGAGCTCTGGAGACAACCTGAACGCTGACAGCACATCATGTGGCTGTGCTGACCAGGGTCAGAGCAAGCTGGATCAATGCTTCCATCATCTCAGCAAAGACCAAGGGGAGAAGGAAGAAAAGCAGGTTAAAAAGCAATTTTATATCTCTTTTCATGTAGCAGGGGAGATACGTTCACATGCAGAGCACAGGAAGCTCCTTCATGGCCGTGTTTCCACTTCCTTCCAGGCATCAGGGAGATTTTGTCACCTGCCACTGCAATGTAAAGTAGATGTGGAGGTGGCCCAAAGACAACTTGGAAGGAGGACAGGGAGTGGAGTCAGAAGCAGTGAGCGGTGCTGAGGGAGCTGCAGGAGCCTGAGGGCAAGGAGATGTTGGAAAGCCATCACAATGAAGTAAAGTTGTTGGAGGAGGGATGCCGGGGGTTGGCACCCGAAGGGAATGAGACTGCACACAGCCTCCAAGTCTTTTAGGCTTTCTCAGAGCCCTGGTGCCACCAGAGAGCATTTGATGAGCTGAAAAAGAACCCCTCACCTTGCATTTTAAAAAGTGTCTATCTCCTGCAGCCCAAGAGGGAAGAGAGGAGGAGGAGGAAAAAGTGCTAACAGCCCGTACAAACTGGAAGGGAAGGAAGGAATTGGGAGACAGGCAGAACCCCAGGCTTGACTCACACCTATTGATGGAAATTAGATAAGTTTGCCTGCAACTGCCTCCTTCTCACACTTTTTTCCCCTCCCAACTCATCCTTTGATCCTTCTCACTCAAAGAACCTCTAATTCTAGTGGACTCATTTTACCAAGGCTTGAAAAGACACCTGGGCTCAGAAGGAAGGGAGCTCTCCCTCCAGGAAAGGCATCCCTCCTTTTCTCATCTTTGAGTGAAGGGCTTGGTCCCACTGAAATCCCAGGGCCAGAAGCTGTGACAAGCCCTATGTTCAGCAGCCAGCTCAGCTTTTTGAACAGGATATTCCTCCAAACACAGAGGGAAGATCCTCCAGCTGCCGACGAAGGAAGAGTTTCTGGTTTGAAATTTTTACAAATGTCTTGCTTCCACAAGAGATGGAGATATTCATTAAAGTTCACTTTTCAGTGAAAAAAACTTTCCCCAAGATAACCTGGAGTTCTGAGGGGAAATAAGCCAAAGGACAAGGCCGTGTGGGACTGCTGGAGGGGACGAGAGCTCCTGCACACGCTGCCATCACCAGCATTCAGATGCCCTGAGATGACATTATCACTTTTATCCTCATCTCTCCTTTCCAATTCCCAGGGAGTGAAGTGGAAGACGAAATTTTTGAGGGGCAGGCAAGCACAAGTGCATTTTGACAGCACTACCAATACAGTGCCTGCTGCTTGTATTCATTGGGGCAGCTAAAAGCAGCAGGAATAACCTCAGGAGAGGCATGGGAAGACTATGGGACATGCAAGACCTGGTGTCCCAACCCTCCTGACATGGTGTCCCTTGCCCCCTCCACTTAAGATGGGATGTAGCCCCTTTTTTGAGGATTTACAAGACACAAGCGCATTTGCTCCCCCTATTTCTCTCTCCCTAAGTCAGTCTCGGCTCTCAGCCCCACTGGCTGCTCGAGGACTATGTTTAGAAGCTCCCAAATTCCTTTTTTTTGTTTAAGTAATTTTTAAAACAGATTTTTTAGTTCCGTGCTGTCTTCATGGACACACCTCAGCTAAAAATGTGTCTCCAATGACATGTCATTCATCCAGGGCCTAAGAAGGAGCAAAGAAATTGTTCACTCACTCCCCAGACAAGCACAGAAAAGCCAATATTCCCTCCCATTCCTGCTGTTCCATTAAACTAATTTTATGCATGAGGTGAGATCGCATCTTTCCTAAAAATAATAATAACAATAATAATAATAATGAATACATTTTTCTCCAGTGACAGCACCAGTGATGAGGTTTTACTTTACCACAAAGTAGACATTTCCAGAGAGCACAGCTACAAGCTGCCTGCTTAAAAATGCACCAGGAACAGCCAGAATTAGAGGATGAAGAAATTTATGAAGCTTCCTGGGTTATTCCAGAGCAGAAAGGTTAAGGAATCACACACTAACCTCTTTCCAAAGCAGCACCCTTCCAAGGGCAGATCGATACCTGTAGGATCCACACACACAACTGGTATGAGGGAATGAACTAAGATGACTGAAGCAGAGACTCACAGCTACTAAATTTGGGAAGAATTAGACTTTCAAAAATCCGGAACAAGACTCTGGACACAGATGCCTGATAGCACCCCAAAATATAAAAACCCAATATCCAAAGTGAGTACAGGAATCTCCAATCCCCACCTCACCTGCAGAGATCACAAGGATGACTCCACTCATTCCTGCCAAGCCCCAAACCCCAGCTGTAATGAAGAAAGGGAGATGGGAAGATAAACAGATAAATCAAGTCCTTGCAGAGATGCCAAGAAATGCAGTAGCTTTTGGGGGAGAGAGCACATTATGAGGAGATGTCTCAGGACTGAGTCTGACTGCCATGCAAGAAGGACAGGGGCAAAAAAGCTTTTAGCACCTGTTTGCTTGCACTTAGAAAAGAGGCAACTGCAGTTAGAGAGGACAGTAGACACCAATCTCTCCTTGAATCTTGGTTGCTGTCCCCTCCATGAACTCCACACTTTGTGATGGCTGCAACTGCAAGAGGATGGAAAAGGCGAGGGGATCACATCCCGCTTCCTCCCGAAGGCGAGTATGGAGGAGGTGCAGCTCTAGTCACACATGCAGACACGTTTCCCAGAAAGGAAAGCTGAGAAACATAGCACCTATAATTAGAGGGTAAGAGTTGCAAATACAACGGCGGAATTAAAAGCAGGGAGAAGTCCAGAGCAGAAAAGCAGAGCTACAGCACAGTCAAATTTGCAGCATTTGACCTTGAACCTGGTTTGCTCTGCCAGGGCACTCAGCTTTCCCAGACAGAGGAATTCACACATCCACGAGGATGAGGAGGGCCTAGCTAACAGAGCAACCCTGAGCATGCAACCGGCGGGATATAGGAAAAACCCCTTTTTCACAAGCAGGGATGGAGATGCCTTCTCCATCATTTGCTCCCAGGGCTGAATACGTTTAGCAGTGATTGCAGAGAGCTATTACAAGCAAGGTTATGGACAGTGAGGTCCTTGATTAAAGATCTGGATGTGCTGTGCTAAGGAGGACATTGTCCTGTTTGCAACCCACACACAAGGTCACAGAGCACAGGTCCCTCCAGACAGAGGCCTGAATAAAACAGCTGTTGAACACAAAACAGTGCCCAGACCTCCTTTTGTCCCTGCCACGGGGTGCCCTGAGCACCCCAGGCTTTGTTTTAGGTGGTTATGACCCAGAAGCAGCTGTGGCCTCCACACCTCCCCACCAGAGAAGCCTAGCTGAATCAGCAGAGTCCATGTCCTCCTTGGAGACCTGTGTCACTTGGCTTTGCACCATCTTGCAGGAAAGGCCACTGAAGAGAGCAAAGTCCTGAATGATAACAAGCAACAAAGACCTGGGAAGGGAGAAATGCAGCAAAGCAATTTGCAAGCACAGTTCTCTGATCATAAGATGGACAGACGACCATTGCAGCACGCACAGCAATCTCTTGGATTTCCCACTCAGAATTCTGTTTTTTTTCCTGTAGGAGAAAGTTAAGGCTGTTGGCATCCAGCATCAGAGGGCTGTGCTTTGGATTGAAGATACTGAACACCAGCTCCTCACTCCCACTTGAGGGTGAGACAGAGCTGGAAGAGTTTGTTCCCTCTGATGTGAAGTTACACCCATAACCTCTACTCATCCGGAGACTTGAGCAAAGTTGTGCCAAAAATTTGACACCGGAAGAGGCAATGAACACAAGCAGTGCTGGACAAGCTGAGTTCCCGTCAGTGCCTGGATTCACAGCAGAGGAGAAAAATCAGCTGTGACAGCCCAGCAAGTGCTGCAGTGAAGCTGTGGAGCAAAGCCAAGGTGCCATGACCTCCACGTCCTGTTCCGGAGAGCAGCAGGACAGGGGAGCAGCCGACCATAGTCCTGGCTGGATCAGCCTCCTGGCTAATTCCACTAACACACACAGAGGAGCCACACCATCAGCTATTCCCCAGTTATTTTTAGTACCTGATGACTCTCCTGGAAGCACGCCACGGCGGCGGGTCATAGGGATGACTGCAGGAGGGACAAGCGTGGCCCCTCTACCAGGACCATGCCAGCATCAGTAGATGCCAGCCCAGGTTTGAAGGAGCAGCTGATAAAGGTGTCAGCAAACTGAGGGCAAACTCCAGCTGCCATCCCTCCATCCTTATCCCCTCTTTTTCCTCTCACCTGGGGAGCACCCAGGTCTCCCCGCTGCCAGCTCTATCTCCACATATCCCGGAGGGGATGCTGGGCTGGCAGCGCTGGCACGGAGAGACCACTTCCTCCAAGACCATGGACAAGAGTCCATAATTATTACTGAAGAGGGAGAGAGGGCATTGCCCCTGGAATGGGATAAAGACCACAGGAAAAAGCCCCATAGGTCAGGTCCCAGGGTGAACGGGCAGCTGCTTTGCAGCACCTGCAAGGCAAATTGAACCCGCCAGCCAGGATCACCACTTCCCACAGCCCTGCCCAACACCTAAGTTGTCTTGGCATCTCCTAGACTGCTGCTGGCCATCAGAAGGAGCTCAATGCTTCAGCAGGGATTAGGCTGAAAATTAATGACATTTTCCTTTGTGCTACCAGATAGATACACCAGAGAGGCATGAAGGAACGCAGCTCCAGCAAGGAATTCAGCCGGGTTTTCCACCTTATCTAACATATTTCCCCCAAAACAGTGTCTAGGACAGCATCCCAGAAGCAATGCAGCAGAACAAGGGCAGTGGGAAAAGGAGAAGAGCAGCTGGAGTTGAGCACAGAATTGCCTCTGGGTTTGAGTTACCACAGAATTATGGGTTTACTCTCCACCTGCACCCGAGGAAAACGCTCCCAGTCTGGCATAGCAGAGCTGGGCTGGTAAAATCTTAATGTTGAGGCACCCCAACTGAGCAGAGCCAAGGTAACACTAAATAAATAAAGAGAAGGCATGAGAATTTCAATATTTCTTTCGCTCCTTTAGAACCCAAACCAACAAAGGCAGCAATTGAGAAAGAAAATGGGATACACAGTGCTTTGAAGTCATTCTACAGATGCATGAGGCAAAGGGCTTAATCTGTCGGGAGAACAAGACACAGCCAACTGCCTTGTACTGGGCTTATAAGGTTTGACCTGGTTGGGATCAGAATAAATATAATTGTTGCAACAATAAAGCTGCCTTGAGGCCATATCCTATGGGTCTGTGGGGGTCGTGAGGAGTTGGAAGGAGTAGGCAGATTTTTGCAAATTAAATTCTTCCTAGTTCACTCCCTTTAAGGTCTTACAACATCAAAGAGAAGTTTGAACAGTCCCACCCAGTGCTGTGCCCACAACATCACTCACCCCACTGCTGGGATTTGTCCCACACAGCCCTAATCCCTCCCTGATGCTGCCAGGGAAACTGTGATCCAAATGGAGCCTTCTGCAGGGCTTGTTCCTCTCAACTGGGGACTCCTGCCATCCTTCCTCAGTGACCCATCTGAGGTTTGAGCACTCGGTTGCTCCCCAGCATGGAGGGAAGCCCAGCACAGCCACACTTTGCTGAGAAATTCCTTATTTTTATCCTTCCATAAATGATTTATTCAAATTTACCTGCAGCCCAATTACACAGCATTAAGGGAATAAAACACCTTGATGTGTGCAAACTGTTGCTTTACTAAATTAGTTTGGTTGCTTGCATTGTTTAGGATTATTATTTTAATGCATTCTGATCTGATAAAGACTTGATAAGAATGAATCTCAAACCTGCAATAAGGACAGAGTTTTCCAAAAAATGGGCATTAAGGGAGTTAGAAACAAAAGCTTTTGAGATGTGAAGCAGTAAGTGAGGAAATGAGGTGAAGCATCACAGTGAAAGGGGGTTTATTTCCCGCATCTCTCCCTCCCCAACTTCCTGATTGATCTGGATAACTAAATATATAATTGCAATTAACTGCAGGCAGTGTAAAGTTCAAACAGATGCACGTGCCAGTCCTTTGGAAGAGCTGTGTGCGTGCAAAACGGCAGCAATAGCACCAACTCTGCTCCCTCATCAAGAGGAATTGTCTGGATATCAGATGGAGCACGCACGCAGCTCAGGCTGGTTAAGCAGTGACACTCAGAGAATGTGAATGAAGACAGGAGTTTTTAAAGGCCTTAGAGGAATTAGGCACCCAAAACCCAAAATTAAATTAGGCATTTAATTCCCCTGAAAACCCGGTATTTCAACTACCTTGCTAAAGAGATTTCCTTTGATAATCCAGAAAGCTGACATAATACTCGACAAAGATTTCTAATTTTTCTCTTTTTTCTCCAGCACACTTGGGATTCAACATAATGATTCGGTTGCAGGAGGAATTTGGTCTTATGCTTCTCTTGGCAAGGCCTCCAGCCTTTTGGGAAGTTTCACAGGGCTTCATTATGGTAATAAATGAAGAAAAGCTCCAGCTTAGTGTAATGGGTACAACCTGCAAGCAAAGAAATCTCTTTTCTTCCTCACACCCACTTGCATCCATCCACTGCCCATACTTTTAGCAAAAAGTCAATTTAAATATTGAACTCTTGCTGCACCTAAACCAAACATAAACATCCAATCTCACAAGCCAAGAGCATCATTGATGCCCTCCTGGAAACATCCCGGTAGACAAGGAGAGCTCAGCGACCTCCCTGCCCCATCCCTTTCACAACAGTTTGAGGGAAACCTGAGCAAAGGCACTCAAAAAGCCAATGAAGTATCTGAAGCATCTCTCATTTCCCAGTCCTAGAAAGAGCTGTGCAAATGGGATATCTCCCAGAGCTTAGACTGCAAACTAGTCCTGTCAGCATTCCAAGGCTGCTCAGCAACCATGGCTCCCGACACTCCGGATTTCCCAAAGCCCTTCTCCATCACTGGGACAAGTTATTTTCAGGGCCATGTTATGCAAGGACTGGAAATACGCTCTGATTACCATTTTGTGCCTATTTGACCCAAGCAGGAAATATCAGAGTCCCCGCCAGGGAGTCTCTTACCTGTGTGGGGCTTGGCAGAGACACCTTGGTTGGAGGACACCAACCGTCCCCGTCTGGACTCCTGTTGGGGTTTTAGGAGTTCTCCTTTTGTTTTCCTTTTTCTCTTAAAGAATTTTCCCCTTACATGTTGCTAGGAGACAAATTACCGGGCACTTAAGAGAGTCAAAATGACTTAGCCGCAAAGGGAGGGGTCCAGCTGTCCTCTTTTACCTGGGGTTTCTCGTGTAGGGGGGAGGTGCCGCGAGACTTGAACTGGGAAAAAGGGGTTGGGTACAGGCCCTAGGGCTCCTTGTTCTCCCGGCGTTCGGAGGGGAGAGAGGCTGCAGTCGCAGTAGGGAGAATTCATCGCCGTTGCGGGGTCCTGCCTTCTGCTNCCGCAGCTCTGGAGTTTGATACATCTCGCCTACCACGCGGGATTCTGGGTTCATCCCTGCTGTTCCAGCCTGCTGTTCCCGGGGGTCCTGCTGAGGCACCGGGATCGGCTGCCCAGGGGTTTGTGAAGCCTTTCTTCCATCCCTTCCCGGCTCAGGCACGTCCGCCATTACCGCGTGCTCCCCGAGCTCGCTCCAGAGCGCCCCCTGCAGCCGCGGGGGAACCATCGCACCCGCCCCGCTCACCGGGAGCCGCCAGCGCCCCTGCCGGCCGTGAGCGGAACTGCACCAAAGCGGAAAGTGCCTGACAGCCGAGAAGGCTGCACTGAGTTCTGGTTCTGTTTATTGTTACTGCCACAGTTACTCTTGATTATTTGCCTTATTTTATATATATATATTAAAAATACATATATATATAGTAAAGAACTATTATTCCTGTTCCTCATATCTTCGCCTGAAAGCCCCTTAATTTCAAAATTATAATGATTCGGAGGGAAGGGGGTTACATTTTCCATTCCAAGGGAGGCTCCTGCCTTTCTTAGCAGACACCTGTCTTTCAAACCACGACAACCTCTCCATGCAAGAAGGACAAATGGACAAAGAGGGATTGGGCACAGAGATTCAAAAAGAAAAGAAAAAAAATTTAAAAGCACCAAGAATGCTGCAGGCTCCTGACCATGTGGGGAAGTTATCACTGTTAGAAAAAAGCCACCTGCATCAGAAGGGAGCAAAGCCAGCAACTGAGATCCATATCAGACGACAGGAAGGAGGGTGAGACGTGATAAGAATTGACATAAATAGAAGGCTGAGGCAGAAATCATAGGAAAATAAGGAAAGGAGAAAGAGCTTTGGGCTGCACGGCATCCCTGGGTCATCGGATCCGGCCCTCCTGCAAGCTCCTGCTAAAAGCAGGAAGGGTTTTATCCCCTTCTATTCTCACAGGAAGGCTGGTCCATAGTCTGATTGCTCTGTAATTGTCAGAAACAATCTTCCAATTTCCAGGCTGAATTTATTCTGGGCCTGTTTATGTACATTTGTTCTTGTGCCAACACTATCCTCAGGCATAAATAGTTCTCCTTCACTGGTGCTCTGCCCTCCCCGTCTTCCACCAGTGTATTTATAGGCAGCTATCTTCCTCAGCTTTCATTCTGCTAATTTAATTAAGCCAGGCTTTCCTCATCTCCCCTCCGAAAGCACAAGCTTCATTTCTTTTATCATGTTAGCAGCCCTTTCCCAGCCCTGGCTCTCTAGGCTGGGGTCCAGCGTCCCTCAGAGGAAAACACGAGGCACACAGTCGCCAGCGGTGATCTCTCCTGGAAAACAGATGTTTGGGAGCCAAGTGCCTAATTGCAAACAAACAGAGACAGGCTCCTTTTATCCTATCAGCTATTCTGGATCAGTTAAGGATCATAAATAGTGCTGTGGAGCACGAGCAGGTCCCGGAGTGCTTTGTAATGTGTTCAGTTTACATTTCGGCTCAGTTGTCTCACTGTGATCCCACACTCGTTCTTCTTTTTCCAATTATGCTACAGCACTTGGGGAAACCATACGATGTCCCTCGGATTAAATATTATCCTATTCGGTGGTAGACAGCAGCTCATATTGCAAAAGGAGAAAGCTGTGGCCAGCAGAGGGGATGACAATAGGAGTTTTCACTCCTGCTTTTCTCGGGAAAAGAGAACTCCACGGGATGTAAATATTGCTGTTTCACTGAGCATCTGGGGAAGAAGTCTAATCCATGGACTTTCTAACAACTAAAGACCAGGAAGAAGTGGCAAAATGTGGCAACTTGGGGTGATCCTGTGCAGGGCCAGAAGTTGGACTTTGCTGATCCTTGTGGGTCCCTTCCAATTCAGGATATTCTATGATTCTTTTTTGTTTAAATATATGTTGAACAATGCCAATAGCATCAAATCTTTCACGCCCCTCCTACTTCTCATTTTCTAGCTAGAAAGTGGCATTTTCTTCAATATGAGTGAAAAGGGGACAGATTAATAAATACCACCTGAGGACTGGATGACATTAGAAGTCCTTTCCAACCTTAATGGTTCTGTGATTCACCCAGGGTACAGCTCAAACCCGGCTGTGAGGGAATTGTCATCCTCTTTTCATGAGGTGGTTTGTGTCTGGATATGAGATCTTAAGAAAAGCAGAGGCACAGAGACTCAGAATCCTGTCAGAAACTCAGAATGCTCTTTGCAGCTGGTATTAGGCTGACAGTTAAAACAGGACTCTGCTGAAGAGCAACTCTGCTTTTCAGCCCATCTAATAATATTTGTTAGCCCAGCAAAAATTGTTTCCTGCCTTGTGTAAGCACCTTCTGTCCCCTTCTCACTGATGACCCAGACCAGCTCTCCAGATCAACAACTCTACACAGAATCCCAAACTTCTCACACTCCATGTCAGTCTCCTCATGACATCACCCAGCAAAGGCTGTCCCTGGCACCACCAAAAGCAGAGGTGAAGGGGTACAACACTGTTTCTATGGCCGTTAACCCTGGAGAGGTGCCAGGGCTCCATGTGGCATGTTGCAGTGGCTCAGCCCACTTTACACCCCCCGTGTTACTACGAAGTGGTCTCCACCCAAACCACTGTGCTAGAAAGTTCTCCCTTTACCGAGACCCCACTGGTCACTGGTCCTCTCCCCCCTCCCCTCCCTTCCCCCATTGGCCCCTGTTATGGCACTCAACCTTGCGTCTACCCCGTAGCCCTCAAGACTATTGGCTTCTGATGCTCTGCCCGCCCCTAGGACCCTCCAGGATAAAATCACGCACGGGCTTTCGTTCTTGGTTCTTTGCCTCTGTTCCCTTTGAGTGTGTTTGGTTCCATTAAACGCCTCAGAATTGCACGCAGAGAACCCCTCGCCTTTTTGTCTCTGGTTTGCGCATAGCCTGTGTGTGTGTGAGTGCCTGCTCACGACTACCTGCGAGGGTGAGATCATGTGCACGCGTGGGTACAAGCAGAGTGCTGCCTAAGCGTCTCCACGAGGGACCCTGTGGAAGAAACACGGCATCGACCCACCAACGCCACCACCGCTATAGTGGCAGAGCACAGAAACACAGGATTGCCCCCATATGCCATCACATCCCTGCTGAGCAAGGCACTGTTTTCACACTGTATCCCCAAACTGCTCATTGCCGGCCTGGAGACCATTTCCTGGGATGAGTTTAGATCAGCCAGCAAGCAAGACAGGCTCCCTCCAGTCAACAGTGAGCAGAAAAGGTGCAGCTGGAGACCAATTTGCTGTAGCACAACCACCAGAAATAGCGGACAAAAATGGAAATTTCCTCCTAGAATCCCAAGCTTTTCAATAAATAAGGAAGGCTGCTGTCGAGGTGTAAAATAGGCAGGTGTTATTCATAGGAAAGCAAATTGTAGTGGGGTGCAATAGAGCCAGAGGAACAGTTATCCACAGCCATTCACTCTCATTTCTTTCTGCAAATCGTGGTGCTGGCTGGAAAACACAAAAGCCACAACCATTTCCATCAGTGTTAGAAACACAACCAACGCATCAACCATTTGTCAGAATGACAAAACTAGCAAGAAAAGAGAAGGGGAAATATGTCCTTTTCAAGCACCTCCACAAGGGATTTGCAGAAATTGGGTGATAAAAATTAAGCAAATGGCCAGAATCCTCCAACACAACTCCCTTCGTTTGTGATTTTACACTTCTGGGTTGCTGGGGATTTTCTGAGCCAACAATTTCTGCTCAAAGAGAGAAGTTCGCACTGCAGAGGACTCAAGAAGGTCTTGTAACAGGCTCTCTGAGGTAGAAACAGGCAGATTTAGAGCCAGCGCCTCCCAGCTAAGGGAGGTTTTTTAAGATCATTAATACCAAGAGAGCAACTGCAAAGCACCCAGCACTGTTGAAATATTAACTGCAGCGTGGCGATTCCCTATAACCTGTCCCCTTGTCCTGCAAGGAGCTCCCAGGGGATAGGGCTGGCCAGGCTTACCCTGGCCATTGCTGAGGAAGGAGATGGATGGCCAGCCCCAGGGCAGCATGATTGATTTCCCTCCTTATCTGGAGCAGGAAAGTGGGATGGAAGGGTGGCAGCATTCCTGTGTGGGGGGTTTGTCTTGTTCCAGCTCAATGTGAGTGATATGTGACAGGAGGCAGGAAGAGGTGTCGTATTTTTGACAAGGGTTATATGTTGCACCACAGCTGGGGAGCCAAGTAGGATGAGCCCTTCCTTCCAGAAAAAATTATTTTTTATTGTTGTTCCTTCTCCAGTGAGCTCTCCCCTTTCCACATATGAAGCACACGTGGAATTAAGGCTCAAACAGCTGATGCCACCCAGGTGCGGTAGAGGAAAAGGACTTCTTCATGATGAAGCCTCCAACCATCCTGAGTTAATGCTTGCACAGCCTGACCAAATGAAAAAGTTCCCAGAAAGGTTTCTTTGTATCTCACAAAGCTCAGTTGTAGCTCTTGAGATGGATCCTCATTTTTCATTTCCATATTGTTATCACTCCCAACTCAATGCCTGTAACGTTGAAATCAAATCTTATGGTGAGGCTGCAAAAGGGATGAGTAAAGAAATCACTAAAAAGTTCGCCACTTCCCATGGAAAATTCTCCTGCAATCTGTTTTAAAGGCAGGTTAACAATGGTCTGGGGCTTGGTGGTTTAAGGGGAGGTTTTCTGGAACTCAAACAAAGGCACCAACCATGACACTGTGACACCCACAGCGTGATGAATGTGTGAAGAAATCACTGCCAGTAGCCATAACAGAAATGAAATATGGGAAATGGTAAATTGGGGTGCGAAGGAGGAGGAGAGAGCACTGGAGCGGTACCAGAGGCACCATAGTGGGCGAGCCCCTGGCTCAGTGGGCATTAATGGATGCAAAGAGGGAAAGACTAGCTGGATTTTTCATTGCTCCCTCCAAAGCAGCTGCATCCCTCACTCCAAAGGAAAATAAACAAGATCTCATCTAAACACATCACTCCAACACCCTGAGCTGCTGCCGAGCCCTCTGCTGACATCCCAGGATCGGGGGGGGTATGTGTGGAGTGTTGGTTCTCAGGAAAAACTCCATGCTGGCAGTTTTTTGTCCTGGCTCAGCCCCTTGCTCCGAGGTGGGAAGAGGGCATCTGCCTGTGTGCATAATTGGGCACGTAAATAGGTCAGCACTGGCTCGTGGGGCTGCTGCAGACACAGATGCATTTTTCTTGCATCCTTAGGCAAGCTGGAAAATGTCACTTCCTCACTCAGCGATCACTAAACATTTTGCTGCCCTCAGTGCCCACCTGCTCCGTGTCCGCAGTTCTGGGAATAAGATGGAAGACTAAGAACAGGTTTCTCTTTTTTCATACATTTTGTTTGATTTTGGTTTCTTTTTTTCAAAGGCACACACAGTGATTTAGAGCCCAAAACTGGGGCAAATGCCCCAACCTGCTTCTCGTCCCTGTTCTCTACTGGGCCTCTGCATCATCCTTCACCTTCTTTTTTACTTTAACTGTGTAAGGGAAACCCCTAAACCAGCAATTTTTCATTTGAAGCTGAAGCCCAAGCAAAGCCCACACAGCAGAGAAGTGCCTGCAGAGGGGTAAGAAACTGTTGCACATCTCAAGGGCAAAGTCCTGACCAAGGAAATGGAGGGAGCTGCCTGTATGTATCTGCATGCAGAAGGAGTTGCATACAAGCCAGAGGGGCTACTTTCCCTTAGTCCTGGCTCCTCCATCCTTGGAGAGCAACACCAGGAACAGGAGTTAAGTTCACAGACAGGTGTTTGCTGCTGAATCCTGTGCTAGTTAAAACAAGAGGATTTGGGGAATGGGCTCACAGCAGTGTTTGAAACAAGCACAGACGTGGCAAATCCTTCCTGACCAGTGTGTGGAGGCGAGGGGAGAAAGATGAAACAGATGAGTCCAAGAGAAGGAAAGGAGCAGGGACACTGAACAAAGCTGAAGCTTCCCAGGAAGGTAGAAGGCAGCTGAAGATGCTTCAAAAAGGACTGTGCTTTCTATCTCCTAGCAACAGATGCCAGCAAAAAAAAAAAAAAAACAAGCGTGATGGTCAGAAGATAGTCTTGGCTGAGGAAAAGGGGGTTTTGCCAAGTCTCACCCCGATGGACCCTCATCCCTCCCCTCTTATGGACACCACACCAGTGCTCTCATCCCAGCCAGGCTACTTTTGCCCCCAGTGGCGGGGTAAGAGATTTTTGGGTGTTTTCAGCACCACTCAGAGCACCTCTTGTTCTCTCTCCCCAGCTTAACTTGGGGCAGTAGGGCCACAATAGCTGCGCAAGGGCAACCAAACCTCTTGGTAGCCAAAATCACACGTAGGATGATGCTTGGCTGAGAGTGAGCTCTCTGGGGTCTTCTGCTGCTCAGTATTGCCGGCTCCATCTGCTTCCCTGCAAGCGTATCCATCTGCAAACAGGGCAATATTTACAGACCCCAAAGCATCTGGTACCAGTATGCTTTAACCCATTAGGAAATGGCTGGAGGACACCACACTCAGGGCTTTTAAAGGCATTTGGAGGGGAGGAAAAAGCCCTGTGTCTACAGGAAAATCCCCCCTGCCCATCCCTGTATCAATTACAGAAGAGACATTAAAAGGTTTTAGTAATGATTTCTTGTCAATAACCTGGATCTTCAAGTCCCAGTGTTCTTATTCAAACTCTCCTGGGAGCAAGATATCCCAGCAAAAAGGGACACACCACAGACACATCACAGCAAAGGCAGAGGAAAAATAATAGAAAGGAGATATTGGGCAGTGAAAAAAAGATCAGAGACCACAATCTGCAGGAACAGAGACAGATCACGAGTTTAAAGGAAGGTGATTCTTCACTCTACGCCTATACAAATTATTTTCTTCCCTCTGCAGCTCCCTCTTCTCCTCTCCCCTGATGATTTGAAGGCTTTGGGAGCTGCTCTAAGTGTGATTGTTTTTCTGTGCGACTCAGCCAAAGATTTAAGTAGGCAGGAGGAAAGCACTCTCCTCTTCCATCAGCGTTCAGTAGAAAGTGAGCGGAAAAAAAAGAAACAAATAAAAAAAGAGACGAAAAATCAGGAAAGAGTCCAAGCTGCGAATCATTAAAAGAAAACACAACTAGGAACATAAAAACCAAAGAGATGGAGTGGAAAAACACATTCAGGCAATCCTTCCTCCCTCTAACACTTCTCATGTGTGTAAGATCTTAATGTAGAGACTAATCTGCAAAGCTGCTGAGCCAGAGCTGGGCAAACTGGCCCGGGAGGAGCCTTCTCCTCCAGATCTTCTGATAATTCCCAGGAGAGAGCTAGGAGAGGATGCTGGCCTTCAGTTTGCTTGGCCCTTGGGTGATAAAGAGGGGGAGCACAGAGCTGCTGCCGGTTATGACAAGGCTGCTCTATGAATGCTGATTATCAGCCTGGCCCCAGCTTGCTAACCCAGATCTCTAGGTCCAAAACCCTTTTCCTGACCCCACAAAACCCTCATATGAGGCTGGGGCTGTTTGAGGCAGGCACTTGTTTTATGAGGGTTTTGTGACACGTCCCACTTGCTGGCCTAGTTTCCTGAGGAAACCGGGAACACATGGTCACAACATCCCTCTCTCCTTCCCTTCACTAATCAGTTCTGAACCTGTCAGTCCATTTTAATTCCATGAAAAAAAAACAGAAGAAATTCACAGTGATATCCACTGGGCACCACAAGTGTCATCCTCTCTAGTGAAAGCAGGAAGGGGAAACATTTTACTGATTCAGAGGAATTCCTACCAGGAGAAATCACACAGGAACTCTACACAGAGCCCAAGCACCAGCAAAAGGCAGGTTTTTGAGTCTTGCAGATCATGGGATGGCTCATTTTCATTACATCAGGAAAATTCAATGGGGTGGAACAGAAGAAGCTGCTATTGATGCAACCAGAACTCACCCTCAGACACGAGACGTTGCAGGAACACATTTTTTCTGTCCTTCCCATGCTCCAATGGCATTCCCAGATCACAGAAGCAGGAATATTGCAGGATAAGGGCTTGGATGATTATTTCTTCTTCTTTCCAAGACCTTCATCTTTCTTTGCCACCACACATTGCCTGGAGCCTGTCCAGAACTTTCCAGGAGCACAGCATCTTGAGTATGCATGCCTTGCAGCTTTTCCATTCTTCTTGATGTTATAAAACTGTCTTGTAAAAGCAAAATTAAAGGCTTGATTGCTGGCCACAAAGCCCTTCCCATGGCCACGTTTTCTGTTGTGTGCAACTCCAAGACAGAAGGAGGGGGGCAGAAGGGGGGGAAAGAGCTTTATGCATTGAACTTCTTTCTAAATCTATTGAAGGTATTTCATCACTTCCTGACATTCCTCTATAAAACCCACTCACCTACATTTACAAATTATAAAATTAGCTTTATGTGCAGGGTCCAGGCTAATGGCACAGCTAAATCTAGGGAGCAGGAAGATTAGGTGCCTCTCCCTTGCCCATGGTGGGATTTATTTTGGAGCACCCCTTCCTGGAATAGAAGAATTTCCCTCCCAAGCCAAAGCTTTCAAAGGTCAAAAGAGATCTGACCACTAAGTGGAAAGTTTTGGAGAAGTCATGACTGTGGGGAACAAATAGAGCTAGATGGCTCAGGGCAACATTTGTGCTTCACAAAGACAAAACATTTCTGGAAAATGAGGGAATGCAGAACTGTTATCCCATGAAAGACAGTTCAAATATACGGGATGGATGGAGAGGGGTGCAATACTGAGAATATTCAAGAAAAAGGGACAGTTTTCATTAATCTCAATGTTTCAAACAGGTACAAGCCTGGCTGCTAGGTTATGTGTACTTGGTACCCTGCTACACTGTTCAAGGAAACCTTGGGCAGTACCAACCTACTTCCCAGTGGTCTCCTATGCCTTGGCTACAGTCCAGGGCACTACCCACCACAGATCATTGAAGAGTGCTAAAAAACCCATTACAGAGACAGGACAGGCATCAGCATGAACTCAGCACAGCATAGCTGCCAGGAGGAAAGGAGTGAGACACTTCAACCTCTTCTGCCCAGTTTGCACTCCCCCTCCAGACTCCCCAGGGTGCAGAAAGAAGCTTGATGTTGCTTACCCGGTCCACAGTGATGCTGCCAGCTTCCCCTGGGCAGTCCAGGCCTGAGACGAGAGATCTTATGGCAGAGCAAGATCACCTCCTGATGCTTTTGGCCACTTGCTAATCCTCACAGTGCCAGGGATCAACATTGCAGGGCGGGAGCAAAAGTATTTCACCAGTTCCCTCATGCTGGAGGAGGCAACAACAGCTAATCAGCCTCAAGCACAGGGGGCATGTAGGGAACAAGCTTCTTCAAGCTTTATTTCTCTGCTCCCTTTTTAAAAATAATTTCCCTCTGTAGAGTATTAATCACCACAAGTCAGCCTTTGGAAGAGTCATCCTTGGAGCTACACAGGGACTGCAAGGAGACTGTGTTACAGCAAGATTATTTACTTTTATAACCTTTACACAAACAAGAGATAGGTACAATACAACAACTTGCTCACACACAGCAGCAGTGACCACCTGATTCATTCCTGCACCCTCCCATTTGAGATGCTGCGCTGGATGCCAAAGGGAGAGCCTCACAAAACAGCACTGAACCATGCTGGGATGGCTTTGGAAGTGGGTTTTGCCTTTCAGGGGACCAGGTCTCCCATCCCACTGGGCAGTGACACTCAAGGGCTCAGGACCAGAGGCCACCCGGTACTGCTCATGACACTGCGTGGTGGCACAAGGCAAAGTGGCTGGAGCAGCAGCACCCTCAGAGCCTCCCATTACTGCTGTTGGGTTTTCCCCTCCAGCAGGCACTGGCCACCAGCAGGAAGCCTCCTAAGCTCCCTCAGACACAAGTTTTCCTCACATCATGGGGAGCCGGCAAGAAACTGAGAGCCCTCCCCTAACAACCTGACCTGCAGCTCAAAGAGATGCTCATCCCTTGAGCCAACAAGTGAACAACATCTCTGCACTGCTCTCTTCCTCCTCTGACAAAGAGCTGAAGTTCTGCAGGTGGTATTTATTTCCCTGGCCCCTGGCATTGTGGCCATGCCCAGAATTCAAGCATCCAGGGGCAGCTATTGCAGTTTGGGGAGGCTTTGCAATTTTCCAGCATATTCACCTCCCTCTCTGCCAGTCTGGGATCACTTTTTTTAAAAAGTCAAAGGTGCATGGGGAAAACAAAAGTTACCTCCAGTCTCTGGAGCCAAACCTCAAAGTGAAAGTGTTCTACATCCCTCATTTCCATTTGCCCCTGAACTTGTGTCTTGCACCCTCTAGAGCCATCTCCCATTTCCGCAGAGCTCTGTGGGTGACATCCTGATCTACTGACACAGAAAGGAGTCTTTGTTTACAAAATAAGAGCCACAAAATGCAAATTAAAAGCCCCAAATAGCTCAAGATCAAACAGGGTCCATATCTACCCTTTCAAAGGCATCCAGGCTGCAAAATACCACAAGCAATGGCTTTGTTTGCAACATTAAATATGATACCAAAAACATCTCCCTTGCAAAAACAACATGCATATAAGTTTGTTTATGCTAGAACTTTAATCTCTAAAATAACAGGTCTTCAGAGCTCATTTTAGCACGAAAAATTAACACCAAGTAGTGATTCAAGGTGCATTGGGTTGGCATGGCCAGGTTTTGGTAGTGGGGGGCTACTGGAGTGGCTTCTGTGAAGCTGCCAGAAGCTTCTCCTGGGTCCAGCAGAGTTGGTGCAGCCCATGGAAGTCCATGGTGGAGCAAAGATCCACCTGCAGTCTGTGGAGGATCTTGCTCTGGAGCAAGGGGATGCCTGAAGGAGGCCATGATCCCAAGGGAAGCCTGTGCTGGAGCCCCAGTGAGAGAGGAGCCCACTGCAGCGAAGAACTGCAGCCTGTGGGAAGGACTCACTTTGGAATGTTTCATGGAGGATGGCCTCCATGGGAGGGACCCTGCCTGGAGCAGGGAAGTATGAGGAGGAAGAAGTGGTAGAGAAAATGTGTAATAAACTGACCACAACCCCATTCCTCATCCCCTGCATGGCTGGGCAGGAGCTCAGAGAAAATTCAGGAGTGAAACTAAGCCTGAGTAGAAGGGAGGTTAGGGTTTTTAAGATTTGGGTTTATTTCTCATTACCCTACTCCAATTTGATTGGCAATAAATGAAATTAATTTCCCCAAGCTGACACCTTTTTACCCATTACAGTAATTCCTGAGTGATCCTTCCCTGTCTTGATCTCGAGCCTATCATTATCTCTCCCCTGTCCAGAGGAGGGGAGTGAAGGAGCAGCTTTGTTGGGCACATGGCATCCAGCCAGGGTCATCCCACCACACAAGGTCTGAAGAGGCTAGGAATGATTCCCTAAAGCAGCAGGGAATCATTGCAGAGAGTGCAGCCCTGATTTAATTAAAGCTTTAAACATACTCCAAGCCACACGATCCATCCACCCATCAATATGATGAAAAGACTGCAAGTTCACTTAAACTCACCCAGCCACCTCATGAACCTCCTGGTTGGGAAAGTGAGGAAAAATGAAGTCCTCTCTCACTTCATTCTTCCATTTCCATGCAAGCCTGAGCCATCTTACTGCTCCTGGGACATGCTAACAGGAACTATTCCTGTGCAGTGAGGAGGGAGGAGGCTCCAAGCAGGAGAACAGCAAAATCCAGGTTGCTGCCCCCCCTCCCCCGCAGTTCAGGCCACGTGTCACTGCCCCTCCAGATGTTCTTCCTCCAGTAGCATCCAGTTTTTTGGTGTCCCTTGCCATGCCCAAAATGATCCAAGATACCTTCAGGCTCTGCTATGCTGCAAGAGTTATTTTAGGCATAGGAGGACAGCCTGGGGACTGTTCAGATGTCACTTTCCTTCCTGTTTCTCCTGGATTGCACTGGTGGTTTATTCTCCATTTATTCTCATTGGAGCAGTGAAAATTCAAGTCACGCTTCACGGCGACATCCCGCATCCCTGAGGATGGACACAGCTCCCAGCAACTGTGCAGGGACCTGAGAGCAGAGGGATGGAGGCCTGAGACAGGAGGACTCTTCCAGCTAGACCTCACCCATGTCTCTGCAGGTACATCCCTGGCTCAGGGGAGACAGCCTGACCCACCTGGAAGGGGAGAAGCCAAAGGGATTTAAGTCCACGCTCATGGTTAGGCATGCAAGGAACGTTTTCCCAAATCAGACCAAATGAAAAAAGCAAATATTTGCCAGAATGAAAGTGTCAAATGCTTGGCAGCTCTCCCTCTGCTTTGTTTCTTTTGTTCATGGGGGCCTCAACCAGTTAATAACCATGTGATCCATGGATTTACTTCCTTTTGGTAGGGGAGGTAAGATCATCCTGAGCCAGCTCAAGACAAACATGCTTATTTTTCCCTAAACAAAATTTAAAGCAAGGAGAAAAAGTGGGGAAGGGGGAGAAGATTCACCAGGGAAGGTCCAAAGAGCATTTTTTTAAAGTTAGCATTACTTTCATTTTGGCTCTAAACATCACTTCAAAAAGCAGAAGACAAAGCATCTAATTTCAAAAATGCACAAAGAAGTGGTTTGATTTTTTTCAAATTGCTACTTTCTGGTGTTATTTTTTTGTTGAGTGTAACACAAATAACTTCAGCTGACCCAAAATGCTATTTTTCAACAAATGTATGCTTTAAAAGAAAAAAAAAAAGAGAAAGAAGGAAAGAAAGAAAGTCTCATTCTTTAGCCTCTGTGTTGTTTTAGTTGTTGGCTTTCTGCTAGAGATAATCGCACTGAAAAAATGGCTGAATACATTATTCTTCTCACAGGTGCATCAGAAGGGCTGACAGAAAGAACAAGAAAATTAGATAGTGCTGTTGCCTTTCCCTGGTCTTAAAATTAAGAGCCAAACATGGTTAAGGGAAAAAGGGGTTTTTACCTTGGTATTTATTTAAGGATCCTTAGGTGCACCACTTCGTCCAGGTAGAATGCGCCGAAATGCACACCGAAATGCACACCAAAATGCACACCGAAATGCACACCCACGATAGATTGCATATACAATTTATAGGCCTTGCAAATTAGCGTATCTATCAAAGACTCCCCAGTGAGAGGCTTGAATGAACCCCTCATCCCGAGGAATTCCTCCTTGGATGGGCCTCTATTAGTTTACAGGGTATGTTCTAGGGAAGACCTTGGTTTCTCAGGATAGCATAGAGCTTTCAGGCCTCCAACTGCAAAGCCATCAGGATGTTTGGTCTCCTGGCTTAACGGAATACTGGGTCTCAGCTAAGTTATCAGACTTAAGGATTTACAAGTATGTGAGCTAAAAGCACTAAGGATACATAAAAGCTATATAAAAGAGTATATAAAAGGGGTATATAAAAAAGGCAAAAAATCATCATGGCACCAGTGTATCAACAAAAAGAAAAATATAAAGTGTGGATAGATGGGAACCACTGGAAACACTTATAGAAACTGAGCACCAGCGTCAACACTTGGATGCTTGCGTCACTAAAGCCCTCTTTGCACTTAGGTTTCCCACCTCATGGCATTGTGTATGTGCTCCCTGTGATCCAAAAAATACAAACTAAGGAGCCTCATTTTATCTGGGAGAGCTTGGAATGACCTCAAGAACAAGCACTCTTCGCTTGGAGCGGGTGTTTGAGTTCCCTCCTTGCCAAGAGCAGCACTGGTCCCATGGGTAACCCGGCTCCAAGGCCTGGGGGACGGCTGCTCCATTTCCTCATTAAATAATTTTGACTCATGAACACATCAGAAAACTTGCATTGTGCCCTATGGCAGTTTACCTCCAGAAAGGCAAAGTTTGTCGAAGAAATCCTTTTGTGCAAATCATTCACACAGCATTAGTCATGTTTGTCCCTTCCTCGCCAAGGCAGCTCCAGGAATTTGTGTTATTTTCATTGCCTTCCCCTGCACCCTCATCCATCCTGACCGAGTGAACTTGCAACTTTATCTCATCTTCCTGCAGCATTGGATCAAGACAGAGCTGCTTCTTCTGGCCAAGAGAAAGGGCCTTAGATGAAAATTTCATCCTTTATTTTATTTTATAGACAGCCTAAATGTCCCTGATACTTGAGGCCGGGCTGGCTTTTGGCCTCCAGAGGGGTCTGACCAGTAAGGAATAACAGGCACAAGGACAGGACTGCAAAGTCAAACATTACTGATATTATACGTATATATATTTACATTATATGTATATATACTTATATACATACACCTCCATTGCTTTTATTTATATAGCTCTGACTAATTTCTCTTTCTCTCTTGATTTTTTTTTAACCAGCCAAACTACAGACGTCCCTCATGCCCACATGTCAAAATATAAAAGTGCTCCTAAAAGTAATCCTAAAGTTGCTCAAGCTTGCACATTTCTGGGCCCATGAGCAAACATCTTCTTGGGTCACATCCTGGGGTAAGAAAACAGTTTTTCAGGAATTTTTCCAGGCAAGAGAGGAATGCCCTAAACATCTGATATTGCCCTGTCTCCCTTCAAACCCCAGAATATTTCTGGCAGATCTGTACTTTTATATCCGACTGCTTAGCAGGGAGCTCTTCCTGAGCCATCTTCACCATATATTTTCTTCTGACATAAATATGAATTGAGGTTATGGCCCAGTATGATCTTCCCAGAAAAAAGTGGAGATTACATCAGTGTGACCCATTAAAGCAGTCTTAAATACCCACTGAGGGTTCATTATTGCAAGTTACTTTCCTTCCTGATGTAGAATTTATTCAACCTATTGGAGGGGAAAAAAGGTCTCTGGGAAGGCATTGCCTGTGCACTGCATTAATAAAAAGGGACAGTGCAAGGGATGGGCTTGACAAGTTGGAAGAGGATTCTCTATTTACACAACCTCACTGGATGAATCAAAATCCTCCTCCTGTAAGGTATGGAGGCCAGAAGGAAAACTTTAATTAGGCTGTAGCCAGGTGAGTGTCAGGCTCTTCTCCCAGGAAAAAAAGGGACGGGCTAAGATGAAATGGCTTCAAGGTGCACCAAGGGAGGTTTACAGCGGATATTAGGAACAACTTCTTCACTGAAAGGGTGGTCAGGCATTGGAACAGGCTGCCCAGGGAAGTGTTGGAATCACCATCCTTTGAACTGTTTAAAAAATGTATAGATGTGGAGCTTGGGGACACGGTTTAGTGGTGGCCTTGGGTCACTAAAGCCCTCTTTGCACTTAGGTTTCCCACCTCACAGCATTGCGTTATGTGCTCCCTGTGATCCAAAACACTGTAACACTGTAACACTGCCGGGTTAATGGTTGGATTCTATGATATTAAAAGTCTTTCCCAAATCAAAGGATTCTGTGATTATATGAAACAGCACATTGAGCTGCCAAGTTGGGTTTAGATGAAGAAAAGAGGATGAGAGGCCCCCCGAATCATCACCACTTTCTCCCTCCCCATCCCCTGTGCAGAAAGTGGTGACAAGAGGCACAGGAAGCTCTTCCACCCAGGGAACACAGGACTTCATAAAATCCCCTCTTCTATTTTACTCTTTGTCTCTGCAACCTGGATCGGAATTTCTAAACATTTTGCAGTGAGTCAGGTCTAGAGGTTTGGTTGTTTTCTTTGCACCTATACGATTCAATTTTAAAAATACTTTTGAAGAAGGAGGAGTTTGCACTATAGAAGAAAAAACTTCTCAAACCCAAGGCTGAGATAATCATAGAATTATAGAATCACAGAACCACTTAGGCTGGAAAAGGCCTCCAAGATCACCAACTCCAACTTTTGATCGATCACCACCTTACAACCAGACCAGAGCACCAAGCGCCACATCCAGTGGTTTCTTGAACAATTACAGGGATGGCGACTCCACACCTCCCTGGGCAGCCTTTTCCAATGCCTGATAACTCTTTCTGTGAAGAAATTCTTCCTGATGTCCAGCCCGAACCTGTCCTGGTGCAGCTTGAGGCTGTCTCCTCTCATCCTGTCCAGAGAACACCAGCACTTTCTGGCTTTTCCCCCTTGCAGACATCCAAACCTGCCCCAAAGGGCCAGAAGCCTCCTGGGGGTACCTCTGCCCTGAATCCTTGAGAGGAGCTCAGGCAGTTTGTGGGCTGAAGCTGCAAGGAAAGATGTGGCACACCTTTCATTCTGGTCATTCACAGTATTGACAAAACATAAAATATTAACACTAGAGACCACTGAGTTCTCTTGAAAGAGATGGATTCGGGTCCTTTCCCACACGGAACAGGTCAGAGATAAGGTTCTCAGCATCAGGCAGAGGTTTTTGTCCCAGGGAATGAGGATTGCCTTTCTCTCTCCTCTCACCCTGGGCTCCTGCTTGCAGTGCCTGCCCTCAGCTCCACAGGCTCCCAGAACATGTGGGGTTGGAGGGGCCTTGGGATGTCTTCTCCTCTCACTAGCCCAAAGCAGGTGGTCCTTACCTCCCTTAAAAAGCCACTCCCTGCTGTCACACTCCTTATCCCCACCATCACCCACCATGAAACTGGGGACACCTGCCCAGGGGAAAGAGTGTAGGGAGTAAACACCAAATTGAAGCCTACCTTTTTTTCCCCAAAAAGTTTCCAGTTGCATCCACTTTTTTATTTGCTCCAATTTTCTGTCTTCTTCGTGCACCTAATTAATGAGTCAATTCAATAATATTTTTGCAGCAGAATTCTCTTCTCATCTATAAAGCAGTCGTGCCAAATTTTTGCCTTAATTTTAAACAATACCTTTTGTTTAAAGCTTTCTTCAGAGAAAACAGCGAAAACTTCTGTCTCTTCACAAGACAATTATTCAGAATGTTATCAGCAAATCTTCATCTCCAAGGAGGATTTCTCCCAACACAGTCCACTCACCTATAGATGCACTCAGGACTACAATCAATACATGTTAATTAAGCCGTAGCCCACTCCAATTAAAATTATAGGATCTGAAGGACAGACATTTGTTTTTGTCAGTAAATTAATTTAAGCATTCATTAACTTTAATTTTTAAATTACATATCACTTTAATGATAAATAATTCCTCTCATTACAGAGGAAACATATGGAAGGGAAAGTTAAGATGGGAGAGACTTGGACCCGGGAGGAATATGTTCTCAGGTGCTTCCTTCTCCTTCGGCACATCAACAACCCCATTTATGTCAGCAAACTGGGCTCTTTCGAAAATTTGGCTGGCAAGTGCAGTGCTGAAATAAGAACAGAGATTCTTTGAGTATCTCACCTCCTTCTCTGCTGGGAACATGAAAGCTTGGCTGTGAAATCTCAGGGTTTTAGAATAGCTGAAACTTTGTACAGGCTACCAAAATAAACACTTTTCAACAAAAATCAAAATATTACCGTGTTAACAGGTTTTTTAATTTATGTAGAACAGGACAGGTTGTTTTACAGCTTAACCCTTCCTGCACATATCCCAGGCAGAGAAGGGTGATTTATAAGGTGATGTTTGTGCAGTGTCCTGCACTGAGTTAAACCTTCCCTGGCTTACTATGGCAACTAATTAAATATGGAGCAGGCCAGCGATATTTGGGGCCTTCTTTTCCCAGCAGATACTGCATGGCAAATTATCTGGGCTGCTCCAAAGAAGGGTTTAAACCCTCAACACCTCTCGAGGGACTGTCCCAGAGTTCACCTATCAGTGCCCATCGCACCCTCACTGTGAATTTTCCCTGCTCCACCGCACTGCAAAACTAAGCAAACATCCCGAAGTCTTTTCCTGCTGTACGAAGCTGAACTTAGGAGTGTCTGACATTCCAAAGTGCTCTGAGATCACAATCTCTTCACCCCACCAAGCACATCCTCGCAGCACTTTCCAGAGCCAGGGTGCTATATAAATAGCAGCGCTGCATTCCAGGCCTCCTCCACACAGACCCTGCCTGGGACCTGTCAAATGACAGAAATCAAAATAGATTAACTGAATAAATTATTCACTCCAGAGTGCCTTTACTCCTCAAGCGTTGTGCTGGACCGGTAAGGACTGATCAGCTTCACAGCTGATGGTGGCAAACAAATAGCAAAACAAAATTATTCAGGGGATAGACTGACAAAAAAGAGTGAGAAAAGCACCAGGTCTCAACCTCTTCAGAGCTTTAGACCTGCAGTGCAATTACAGATTCTTCTGACCATATTCTTCCTTTGAAACAACTGCTTATTCCTCTTCCCAGCCTGATTTTGCAGTTATCATCACAAACCATTCCTGCTGGATTCTTAGGACACCACATCTGCTACAAACTCCTGGGAGACAGGGAGACAAGAGTCCTTCTCTGAGCCCCACTGCCCAAGCACTGTACGTACACACCTCTCTCCTGCCTTTAATCCAAGAGCCAAAACAGGAAAGAGTCAGTGGCCCAGCCAGGACTTCCAGAGGTTACCCAGGACTCCTAACTGCCAGACAAGTAACAACAACTCATACCCACATTAAGCAGAGCAAAGCATCCTGGCCTTCTCAGAGCCAAAATTCGCTTTTTCCAGCTCCTCTGCCTCTTAACATCTCCTGTCTAGCACTTTGTCAACCCCCTCCACCCCACAATGCCAAAATTAACTGTATTCTCTTCTCAAGATCCACGCCCTTCCCTCCTCCATGGAGAACCACCCCTAGCAGGGTGGCTTTGCTGAAGGCAAAGGGATTCCTCCTGCAAGGAGAAGCCCTGCTGCCTCCATTTCTATGTGCCAGTATAAAAGCAAGCAGGGGATAACCCAGTGCACTTCGGGCAGGCTGAGAGTTGGACCTGCAGCTTGGAGGAACACAGAGGACCTGTGCAATGCAGAAGGCTCCATCAAAAGGGAAATGGGGCAGTGAAAGACAAACTATGCAAAACATTACTTTATTGGTAATCTGTTTACTTAACTACCGCAGAGATTTAAAAAAAACCTTTTTCTCCATTTACCCATTAGCTCCTCTTCCATCCAGCTCTGCTGTTGAATTCCCATATTTATGATATCAGTGCATGTTGCTATAGAGATAATTAATGCAACATAATCAAGTCAGCAGTTTTACTACTTTACAGGTTAACACAGGACTGGAAATAGGGTGGGGAGAACACCAAAGCTTAGTTCTGCAAAGCAGGGTTTTTAATGGCCCTTTAAGCACTGAGAGTCGGGTCTGAAAGTCATTTCCACAGTACATGAAATGTGCCACACTTGGCATAATCACGGTCATTAGAAGCCCAGAGAAAAATTAGAAAAACAGCAAAAAGAGGAATGGAAGTTCTGACAAAAAATTACAGGTGGAGAGCAGAGTTCTCTGAGC
This sequence comes from Rhagologus leucostigma, assembly GCA_013397725.1. NCBI lineage: Eukaryota > Metazoa > Chordata > Aves > Passeriformes > Rhagologus > Rhagologus leucostigma. The sequence continues at coordinate 76,640 of VZTD01005090.1, read as the reverse complement.
ATGCAGCAAAACTCTTCATCTCCACCTAGCAAAAATGTCCTGGCTCAAAAGGCATGTGGCCAAAGAGGCTGCAAGCTGTGATGTCCTAGTGCCTAATCCCAAATACACTGGGCTTTTATCCAAGAGCCACCCCAAAAATCCTATTTCCTGGGATGCTGTCCCATTCCACTATAAAAAGGAGGAGCCAGGAAGGATACTTTTGATATATTTTTCTGATGAAAAACTAAGCACAAACAACGACAGTATTATATCTTAAAACCGTTTATTTAAAAAAAAAAAGAAAAAAAAAGAGAAGTGGGGGGAGGGAACAGAAGACAGGGAACAACTTTACCACGGAACCCTGGCTATTTATCGGCATCGATTTAGCAGACGGACCGTGCGTGTTGCGAATCGCGGTGCGTTTGCATAGTCTCCATGGCGAGCTGGGCACAATCTCCAAACAGCGACGGCGGGCGAAGCTGGGTGCAGGCAAGGACGCAGGGCGAAGTGGCAGCTAGGCAGGACAGGTG
>VZTD01005090.1:0-76049 GCA_013397725.1 Rhagologus leucostigma | reverse complement strand
CCCACTACCAAGAACGCGTAGCCGGGGGTGGGCGAGGGGGGGAGGCTGCTCGCAGTCCAATCATGGAAGATTTCTCTGCCCTAACTGGCTGCGAGGCGGAGTCTCTCCAGGGACGAGGCTTCCCCCACTCCTGGCCGCTTCCTGCAAGTAACACGTGCAGCCCCGCTTCCACATGCCTCTGACAATCCTGACAACCAGAGTTGAGGCAAACTAAAAATGGCTGAATTAGCTTCTCACAGGTGCCTGCCTTCTCTGGAAAAGCAGCTCCTTGTGGGACCTCCTGAGCAAGCTGGTGATGAGAAGGGGGTTGAGACTACCTCTCTGCATGCCAGAAGACTCGATGTCATGCTCAACCAGGACCTGGTGGCTTTCCCAGCTGCTCATCAGAGCCAGATTTTCCTGCCTGTCACAAGTGGGCCACACAAGGAGGCAGGAGGTGAGACCAGGCACTTTCACCTCTCATCTGTAGCTGCCTCCTGACAGTCAGGTTGACTTGTCAACCTGTCCAGACAAGACACTCTTTGATGGGAGCTATAACTTCACCCAGGAGCTTGCCTTCCTACCAAGAACTAGGCCAAAAAAAAAGTATGCTGTGGATCATCCAAGTAGATGCCACACTTGCTGCTTTTAACTCCACCGCTTTGTTAATTTAGAAGATTAAAATCAGTTCCCTTTTTCAAGGGAAGCCTTATTTTTTATCCTGTATTAATTAGATCCTTTTACATACTTTTCAGTTCAAGGTCTCTGCCTTCCAAGGTTAGAAAGACAAAAGCAGCACAGATGAAATTAGGTCACTTAACTCTCAGGACTCTCCCATTCCTCAGCAAAAGTTTCTCCACACACAGTGAAGCAAAGGACAAAAAGCTTTAAGAGAGACACATGCAGAATAATTGAGCCAAAGGCTGTGTTTTGGGTACAAGAGTGACATCATCAAGCCACATTTGCTTTCTGTAACCATGAAGTTTTTTCGGGTTGTGTTATTTCCATGGCAAATTTCACTGCCAAGACCTAACTGAAGATAGCTACACTTCTCATGTTACAAACAAGAGGCCACGAGGTGGACTGCTTACTCATAAACTGATTTATTAACCACAACAGAGATCGAGAACTTGGGAGTAGCCCAAAAACATAATGGCAAGACAGAACATTATCAGCATTCGCAACACACTCAGCACTACCCACGTCTCCACGGCAGGGCCCCATGTGCAACCCCAATATCATTCTTATACCCTGCCCTTAGGCAAGATTGGTCCATTTCTCAATCCATCTTCTCATTGGTCACTTTCTCGCCTTCCCATTGGCTCTTTTCCAGGGAGCATTCTGGACCAATTGTTTATCCAGGGGATCAGTTCATTGGCTCGTCCGATTGTCCAATCGACAGTTATCACAATGTCATGCAGCGTGCAAAGTTAGCCCCCCCTTATACTAGCGCCCCCTGCTGTTCCACTCCAGTGCATCGAGGCCGCAACACAGATATCTATACCTATAATTACATAAACATAACCCAATACCCTCAGCCATCAGAACTATTGTGCCCAACTCCTTAGTCTGTTAATCCCTATGACTAATCTAACGTAACCTTGTTACAACTTTTCTTAGAACCCCAGTCACTTATAACACTCGTAGAACCGCCCAGTGAAGAAACAACCAAGCAAATTATTATTAAAAAATTTTAAAAGGTAATTTAGTAGGAAAATCAGCAGGCCGGCATACTGGCCGTCTCCACAATGCACAAAAGCCGTCTCCACAATACACATTTTCACAAGGGCATGGAGTGATAGAACAAGGGGAAAATGGTCTTAAACTGAAGGAGGGAAAGTTTAGATGGGATATTGGGAAAAAATTCTTCCCTCTGAGAGTGGTGAGGCCCTGGCACAGGTTGCCCAGAGAAGCTGTGCCTGCCCTGTCTCTAGAAGTGTTCAAGGCTAGGCTGGATGGGGCTTGGAACAAGCTGATCTAGTGGAAGGTGTGCCTACCCATGGCAGGGGGTGGGACTGGATGAACTTTAATGTCCTTTCCAACCCAAGTCATTCCATTTTTCCACATACTATTTCAATTAAAGCATGGAAAAGTGAACAGTTTTTATGTTGCATTCATGTACAACACAGTTGAAGAAAATTACGGCAAAAAAACACCCAAGTATTAAACACATTATGATCTGTTTGGAGACTTCAGCATCAGCTCCTGTTTCTCTCCAGGCTCAGCTACTTTCAATAGGATAAATAGCACAGAGTCACTAAAGTCCAGAGCTTATTGCACACCATCTGCAGGCAAAGAGAGTCCTCTATTCCCAAGCGAGAGCCGTTTTCCTGGCAGGCTGCTGTTGTGACCTGTTGCAAGACTTCTCCATGTCTGCCTGCAGCAGAGTCCTGGAGGAGACAGACCCTCCTTAAGGGGTCAGTTCAGCTGCAGAAGGAGAGTGGCAGAAACCTGTAGGACAATTTTCCTGTGACTGTTTGGACGCCAAAATCCAAGCCACCAGAATATTTGCTTGATCCACACAAAACCCAGAGGAAAAACCCACTCTTGCAGCCACCAGCTGCTGCTGCAAAGGTTTATAACTGGAATAAAGAGAGAACACATCCTCCCTAAAGCCAGATGACAGCCCAACCCAGATAAAGGCAAGAAATCATCTCTGGTGAGAGCAACAATGAGCAATTCAGCTTGATTATATCCTTGCAGATCTTCCTATTTATAATGGTTTGCATTATTTTGAATGCAAACTGGTGGGGTTTCTTTTTTCACTGTGCATCAGCTCTCAAGACCAAAAGTTGTCATTAGCTCCTGATTAAAAGAGATTTTAGATAAGGAGTGGAAACGAGCCCAAAAAAGTGCTGGTGCAGCCCCATCCTGTTGTATCAGACTGACTGCTGCAAATGTCAGTTTTATTTACTGTTTGGAGTCCACTAAGCTTTTTTTTCTTGCAGGAGAGGTAAAATTGGGAATACTGGATCAGGTGGGAGAAAAGAACAACAGAGGAGAGGTAAATAAATAAACAACCATGGGTCCCATGTGCCCAGGAGGGTCCTGGTAGGTCATACTTGCAACATATGTGGAAGTTTGCCCACAGATTTGCAGCAAACTAAATAAGCTTCACTAGTGAGAGCCTGACCTTTTCTATCTTCCCCCCAGCAGAAATTGGGCTCTGACAAGGACCAAAAAGATGGTTAGAAATAGCAAAGATAATAAAGTCAGGCATCAGAAGCACAAGAGGCTGAAGGGAAAAGACAGGCAGGTGAAAGGACAACCCAGGAAAACCTGAAATATTTTAAGTCATCCTCTACCGCCAAAATACCATGAGACAACCTATCCCACTAAAATATTGGCAAGTGAAGGACGAGGCCAGGTGAGTCCAGGTGAGTCCAGGAGCTCCATTTCCATGCTGAGAGGAGGAGCTGGCTCTGCTTCAGACATGGACCTGCTCCTTTTGGCACGTGTTTGCAGTGCAATTTTCAGAACAGAATTCCCCTCTAGCAAGGTGCAGGCAGACACCAGATGAGATTAGTCTGAATTTTCCAGACTCAATGGCATCCAGACCACAGAAAACGTCACTGATTATTCCAAGTGATGGGTTCCTAACCCCAGTGACAGCAGACCCTCAGCCTTGAGGGGGTGTCTGTACTCACAACCACTGACTCCTTTGGCGCATGGAGAACCCAACGCTGAGCTGGGCGACCCCATCAGCATAGGGCACTGTCTGGGTTACATTTTGGTTATTTATGGGTTTTATATTCATCTTAAATGCTGTGTCCAGTTGTGAGACTCTCACAAGAAAGATATTGAGGGGCCAGAGCATGTCCAGAGAAGGGAACAGAGCTGGGGGAGGGTCTGGAGCACCACGAGCAGCTGAGGGAGCTCGGAAAGGGGCTCAGCTTGGAGAAGAGGAGGCTCAGGGGGGACCTTCTGGCTTTGCACAACTCCCTGACAGGAAGGGGCAGCTGGGGGGGTCGGCTCAGGGAACAGGGACAGGATGAGAGGAAACAGCCTAAAGGTGCACCAGAGAAGGTTGAGGTTGGACATCAGGAAGAATTTCCTCATGGAAAGGGGTGTCAAGCTTTGGAATGGACTGCCCAGAGAGGTGGTGGAGTCCCCATCCCTGGAAGTGTCCAGGAATGACTGGACGTGGCACTCAGTTCTCTGGTCTGGTTGACAAGGTGGGGATCAGGCACAGGTTGGACTCAGTGATCTTGGAAGGCTTTTCCAACGTAAATGATTCTGGGATTCTGCCCCTGCTTAATTAGCCAGGCTGAGCTCCACTGGGAGACGACACAGCAGGACCTGAGCATGGGATTCACTGCACAGATGCACCAGCTTGGTGAGTTCAGTCTCCAGAAGGTACTGGTTTTATAGACACATCTTTTACTCAAGATGATGGGAAAGGGGATAGAAAGGAGGGGACCCTCACCCCTGCATCTTTCCTGACAGTACTTAGAGCACTCTGCCTTCATTAGGCAGGCTCAGGGCTTGCTGGTGAGCAAATCCACTGCTCAGAGAGCTCAAAACTCCCCTCTCAAACCCTCAGCCAAATCCACACTAATGCACTGCTCCTGATTGCACAGGTACTCAGCCTTCCTCCAAGCCCTGAGAGAAGGAGAAACTAAGTCCAATAAATGCAAAGCTATTCCATTAGATTCCACCTTTTAAATGCAACACTTAATTAACTCTACTGGGGCTTCTTTCACTCTTGCTGCTTGCGTTTCCATGCCACCGAGGTTAGGAAAACACCTTCTCCCTTTGCACAGAGGGGCCCTCCTGCTCTGTGCTGGCATCACATGAACCACAGACTGGGCCCTTGGGCACACAGAGCCTGGCCCCGAACTGTGAGAGCTTCTTCTTCAGAAACCTGGGAGCAGATGGTGGATTTTTACTGCTCTCACTGACCCTCGCTTGGACTCCAAACCAGTAACCTCACCAGGCTCTGGTGCTCGAGTGGAACAGAAGAAACCAACCTGTCAACCCGCTAGATCCAACATTTAGAGTCAGCAATGCTGAACTCTCCAGAAGAAGAGAGAAAGAAAGAAAAGCAGAGATGGGGAGTGGAGGGAACAACCCGAACCAGATGTTTTAAGCAGCTGGCATCGCTGTTTCTCCCAAGATGCTGATGAACGAAAACTCTGCGGCTTAACAGACCCCTATCAGCCGCCCTCTTCCTGCAAACAGAGAATTCAAATCAGCCCTGCTAGATTTAATCTTCTCCCCTTAAATAATAAACTGGGGGCAGGACAGGAGAAGGATTTATTCATGTCACTAACTGTCAAAAAAGTGTTTACTGTGCTAAAATAACCTGCAGTAAGAAAAAAATAGAAGAAGAAAGAGAAAACACCCAGAGAAGAGGGAAGTGTGATAACATCAGCTGTGCACGAGGGACTTGGACATGCCCGGACTGACGTTGAGAGGGGACAGACATGAGCTCTTCCAGCAGATATTAACAGAGAAAGCAGAGCAGGAAGGAAGGGGGAAGCACACTGGTTGGCTCAGTGTTTGAGCTGAGCTCTGCTTTTTGGGCAGAGCCGAGAACACACATTTTTTTTAAGCAGAGTTTGTGATGTAGCACCAAACTCCAACACAAACTCAACAGGTTACACAGCAGCTCCTCCCAGCCCTGGCCTGATACCCTGCATGACAGCAGACTACTTTCTCAAAAAATCTTCAGAGAGAGGAAAAAAAGATATCAGAAGCAGGGCTACAAGATCCTCCTCCTGCCAGAGAAAGGTCAGGGGATGCCAGAGGCCTGAGAAATAACAGCAAAAATTCAATGTACCAGGAAAAACAAAGACTTTGAAGCATTACTGAAACAGCCTCCAGCTCTGTCACACCAGGCATGAACCTTTACAACAGGGCATGCAAAGGGCCCAGAACACAAAAGGCTTGAGCAATCTGGCAAAAGTCCATCAAGGACTATTGTTACAGATTAACTTTCAACTCAGGAAGCCCTGAAGCTGCAAAATGCCCCAGACTAGGAGGGAGCAAGACACGGGTGCAGGTTCTTTCTCAGGATCCTGCCTCTTGCTGGAGCCCCACCAGAGAACTCAGCACAGCCAGTGGACACCGCAGATAAAGGGGCTGAGGGCCACATTTCACCAGTGCAGGGGCTGTGAGGCTGCTGGCACAGTCCCAAGAAGAGCGGCCCATTAAGAGGGACCCGTGGAAAGCTGTACCCACCCACATCTTGCCCAGAGAAGCTGTGGATGCCCCATCCCTGGAAGTGTTCAAGGACCACTTGGATGGGGTTTGGAGCAACCTGATCTAGTGGGAGGTGACCCTGCCCATGGCAAGGGTGTGAAATAAGATGAGCTTTAAGGTCCCTTCCAACCCAAACCATTCTGGGATTCCATGACATCTAGGACCCCTTGCCCATCTGCAGCATGTAAATGGCAGCAGGCACAGAACAGACCCCATACGGAACATCCCATTATTCAACACACCCATTACAACTGTGCTTTGCTGGAGCACGGCCTTCCAGACAGCCATTCCAGGCTGGACATACCACAGTTTTTCAACAGCTTGCAGTGAGAATACCCCAAGCTCCCCTGCAATTTACTTCTGTCATCTCATGTCAACCCAGCCTGTCTCCTTTCTCCCATCCTGTTTTTTTTATACTGGTGCTCACAGCAGGAACCCTGTACAGATCAATTTGTTGGTGTTTTGAGCACATTCCCAACCTTTTGGAGCTCTCCTGTGCTTTAGCAGCTATTTCTCAGCCTGGGAGACACTCTGCTGGTGGGATTGAACAGCACAGTGGAGGTGCAGTGGGAGCCAGACCAGGGGCTCACATTCCCAACTTGAGGCTTAAAGGAAACAGCCACCTGCAGAATACAGTCAGCAGGAAAATTAGGCACTAACAGCACGGAATTTCTTGTTCTCGCATCCCCTTGGGCTGCCCAGCATCTGGGAATGCCCAGAGGCCTTTCCAGATAAATCAGTGCAAAGGACAGCCTTATCACAGTAATATCAAATAGCTGAACCAAGGAACAAATTGTTTTCCCCTTTAAGTCTGTGCCTTTCATCACAAGTCCTTAGGCGACAAGCAGTGGAATGAGATTCCCTCCTGTCAGAATTAAATCAGGACGACTGTTACAAGAAAATGAACTCAACTGCTGCACAATGTCCTTGGACATTCCAGTCTCCTGATCCAGAGGCGGTCCAACACAGGCATGTGGAGAGCAAGGTGAGAACCAAGAACCATGGGGAAGCAGATCCAATCCATGCCTCATAACTTATTCCAGCAGCAGGATGTCATTCCAGCTCCACCTGCAGGAATTTCTGTCGGTGAGAAAGCCTTGAAGGTTAGATGGGAAAGGTGTTTCTCCAGGAAGTGAGGGAAGCTGAGGTTGGTGGGGAGGAACAGGCTGCAGGTGAGAAAAGCAGGGAAGGTGGTGAGCCTGGAGGTTGTATAAAAATACTATTGAATAGCTTGGAAAGTCAAGAGGGTTGGGTTTCTTGGCATAATCCCATAGGCAAATGCTGAATGCAGCTTCCCAAGAGTGCCTTCTAGCAACCTCCATGAATTCCCTGCCCCAGCCCATACTCTTCTTGCATTCAGTCTCCCCACACAGCCGAAGTTTCCAGGAGGAACATTTGCTGAAGCTAGATTTTACAGCAGTATAAGAGAACATTTGCAAAATGAAATCTGAATTGACAGAAGGGGACATGCATGATACAAATTATATTTTAAAAAAAGTTACTCCTCTAGATTAGGGAATCACAACTGGTATGTCCTTGCAAAATTATTCACCCCTTTAATTAGAGGTTTTGAGGGGGTGTGAGGTCAATTAAGTCTCTGTGATGCTTGAAGTAACCTGACATGATTTAGTCATCAAGCTCAGACTAAAAGAAGTAGAAATCCAGCTGGTTTCCTAAGTAACCCATCCTGTAGAATCATTAGGGTTGGAAAAAAGCTCCAGGACCAAGTCCAGCCCCTAAAAAAGGGGAACACCATTAAGAGGTACAAAAAGAGACCTTCAGTACTTTCACAACTACAGAAAAACCTCTCAAACTTATTAGATTTCAGAGGAAAAACCATCCCAGACCTTCAAATCTGCACAATTTAAAAAATATTTATATTTAGATGTTATCTCTACAACACCAGTCACAGCTAGGAAATGCATGAGCACATTATGGCTCACAGGAGAAATCCCTGCAGGTAAAAGAAGTGTGAGAGACAGGAGAGTTCCCAGCATGGATCCCAGCCAGTCCCAGAGCTATGCAAGGCATGGAGAGAGCCCAACACAGGAAACAAGGAAAACTGTGACCTTGAGATGAGAACACATCTGTAATACGTCTATAAAGATGTCAGTCTCCTATTTATATAAAATACCTGTGCAGATAACCAGGAAGCCATGCATAAAAATCCTCCACCAAGCTTCCAAGAAAACCCCTCATCCAACTTCTATGCTCCCACCTCTATATCTATCCATGGCAAAGCAGTACTAAATGCCTCTTTTCCTCCCCAGTTAAGAATACAAGGCCTAAACACTGGGCTTGTTAGTGAATTATGAGCATTTGCTGCACTGGGCTTTACCTATGCAGACAGCAATAATAGGGAAAGAAAAAAAGAAAAAAAAGAGGAAAAATCCTGTACAACTTATTCAAAGGCTGGAAATGCCTCACAGCCCTGGTTGTTACAGGATGATTTTCTTGTATCTCTCTTCAAACAGAAAAGCAGCACAATATGGACTAGAGATCTAAAGTGGCAGCTGGACTGACCAAGAAGAATATTTGGTGGGGGTAGTACACGTGCAGCAAAACCAACAGCATCCTAAATTGGATTGTTTTTACTAGCTTTGAAAACCAAATTGAGGCTTGTAGGAGACTCCAGAGAATACCGGTGATTCAGAGTTCGAAACAAGCCTTTTTCCCCAGACTGGCTTTGCAGGGGTCTTTGAGAGAAAGAGATGGTAGCAATAACATGTATAATATATATAACATTAACACATACAGAGGGACAGACTGAACACCAACAGATTGATATTATCCCACGTAAATAATGAAGTGCCCTCTACAAAGACAGGATAAATGCAGTCTCAGCCCACAAGGCCAAGCAGGCTCTAGACAAAACAGTACTCATGGAAAATAAGACGTCTTAAATTTCCCCAGTGAACCTGTGCCAAACCGTTCCTGTTAAGACAGACACCTCCAAACGCCATTGAAAAGCCAACAGGGAGCACCAGCATGGATACAAGGACAGATTCCAGCAGTTTGTGTTTCATACCTTCCCAGCCTGGAGCTCTGAGCAACCTGGTCTAGTGGAAGGTGCCGCTGCCCACGGCAGGGGGTGGAAGCAGATAAGCTTTGAAGTCCCTCCCAACCCACATCATTCAATGAGTCCATGATTTCCCAGTGCTTTCCCTCAGGAGGGGTCTCTCCCATTGCAGCACTGCCTGTGATCACTGGGACTCTGCTCTGGAAAACAACAATATTAGTGACGTTTTGAGAAAGCATCAGCTCAGATCTCTCAATAGCTTTTATAACAGATCCACCTTTCAGTTGCTGCACTGAGCCCCATCCACAGCCTTTAGTGTTTCAAGAGCATCGACAGGTCAGAGATATTATGGGGGAAAAAAAAAAAAGAAGCCAAAAGGCCTTTTGCAAGGACAGAAACAGTTCTCGGAGAGCCACCTGGGGAAAGAAATTCAACCAACATCCAAAGAACTCTCAGTTCCCTGATCTGCTGCAGCACAGCTTCACCAAGAGCTTGGTTCCCCCGTGCATGGGTTGGGCAAAGGTGGGGATGTCTGCCAGAACAGACTGCTGTCACCCTCCCGGGGTCACCCCTCCCAAATAAGCACACACCATTATGAAGGATCAATTAAAACCAGCAGGAGCGGAGGAGAAGGTGCAATTCCACCCAGTATTCAACTTTTCCATCCCAGTTTTCCTGGGGATTTTTTGGGATCGGTACCTTTTGCCTGTGAGCAACAACAAAACTACTAAATAAACCTTAAAGAGGGACTGTCTTTGAACCAGAGGAGAGGCACAGCAGGGGAGAGATGCATTATTTAAAGGAGGGTTGGTGTTTTCAAACCCCAGCAGCCACCACGAGATTTACCAGGCAAAGCACGGTACTACTACAGAGTCAAAATCTGAGTGCCCGGAGATGAACATTCCATGGTAATGCATGCCTGAATAATCCCTTTATTACACCTTCTGATTGTAACTTTAACAAGGAACAAGTTTTACAGCTAATATTTTGGAGAACTGCAATGGGGTTTTTTTATGGCATGCCAAGAATTCACGGGAGAACGAGTCTCAGCTAAGTTTACTTCTTCCATCAGGGGACTAAATAGATTTTTCACATAAAATCACCTATCACATGCTGCCTATAAAAAGATGCGGCTGTAAACATACTGGTTTTGATCTCGGGGCTGGAAGCAGGCATTACAAGGAGCAAAAAATTCCTACAGGAAACCTGTCTGGCGAGCTCTTCCTTCCCTGCCGTGGTATCCCGGACACCTCCAGCCCCCTGCCAGCTGCTGGAGCAGGGCTGTACTGTGGATGTGCAGACAGCACTGCCAGGGAGGCTGTGTGTTTGCCTATCATTCAAAGTCAACGTTTCTCAGTTTTTTTTCCTTTTAAATCAAAGAAGAATTAACCTTTGGGGCGGGAAAGATAAATTAAAAAACCACATGGCCCATCTCCTGCAGTGTTGACACAATAGTTTTCATTTGCAAGCAAATGGAAGTTGAACTTAAACGTCAAATATTCATTTACCAGTATTAACCCAGCTGCCCCTCCCCTCTTTGTCCTCATTCACTCAGGCATTTTTCTTGTTTGCCTTTCAGTGGGCTCATGAGTGCGAGTGTAGAGTAATGCCCCAGATTACTCCCTGAACTCCTCTGACCCACCACGTGTCCCCGTGACAGGATTGCCTGTTCTCGGCAGCATTAAAAAAAAACAGAATCGGACTTTGAAAAAGGCTGCCATCCAGGGAGATCCATTCTCATCAGTGGCAAGCCTCCCAGAATCTGTTCTTCGTTCCTTTTTCATTTGGAAATGTCAATGCGTGTTGTCAGAGTGCAATTGTTTTCCTTAATCATCCGCAGCAGTGAAGTAGAAAGTACTCATCTTTGCGGTGGGGAAAAGTCACTTGCTTTATTCATAGTCCACTGAATTTCAAGAGGATGCTTTCCAGGCTGGCTTGGCCCTCGGGAATCAAGGCTTACCACACTCATCTTCTGTACGAGCGATAAAGATCTTTCCACCGGGAAATTCGGGTTTCTTTTGCTACGGTTGCTGCTGAAGGAAAGGCGCAAGCACAAGGACACATCCTAGGAGGTGTCAGAGAAACCTTAAGGAAAAGCCATTAAGAAACCCGGGCATCCTCTTACTTTAAATGTGGCAACTAGAAAAAGAAGTGGGGTTTTATCGTCGTCTCGATTTTCGTCAAAGCCAGAAAGTCGAACTGCGGAACGTCGTGACTTTATCGCTCTCCAGAGCTGTTCCTCAGTGCAACAAGCTACTTACAATCTTTTCAGTTCAGTAATTGTTGGGGTTTTTTTCCCCAGCAATCACAGAGAAAAACTGCCGAAAGGTGCAGGCAATAGACTTCTTAAAGAGCTGTTGACAACTCCCAGGAAACTTTTACATTTCAAATACATTCTGCCCACATTTCCTGTATTTTCTGTGGTTCTCAAGTTCCTCAATTTATCACACAAAGCTATTTGCATGAAAATAGCATCTTGAGAGTTTCTTACGGAAGACATACAATACCTTCCCTTAAAAAAAAATACACCACATAATTGCAGAATTATGTGTTGAACATCTTAGGTAGCCGGGGTAAGAGGAGAACGAAGCACTAAACTGATTGCAAACATTTTTCTTTCATTTTAGATCTCATCAAGTTCTCATTCTCCAGCTGCCACTCACAATGGTATTCCTGGATACATTAATCTAGTGCCATTATCATTCTCTAAAGGCAAGAAGCGCTTTTATTAAAGCAAAGACAAATTAATTTAATGGTTTGACTGTGTTTCTAAAAATACATGTAGATTTCCTCTTGACCTGCAGAGGGAAAATTCTGTATTGATATATCATTGGATAAACCCACTCCTAATGAAAGATAAACATCCCATCTGGTAAGCACCTTTTTCCCAAAGTCCCAGAGAAATGGCTGGAACCTGTGATGCACCACACAGGTCAGCTGAGTGTTAGCTGAGAGATTAAATCTCGCTCTAGAGGAGATGATCCTCAATAAATCTACCAGACTACAAATTCCACCACGATAAAATGTTTTGGGTAGCCAGCAACTTTCACCTAAAGTTGCTGCACCTCCTTTCGGCATCTTAAATTACACCAGGCAGTAAACAGGACAGTTGGCAGTTCAACATGCTCCAGATTAAAAAAAAAAAAAAAAAAAGAAAGCCATAGGGATGTGTTTACCAAATTTTACACTTGTTAGTGTTTCTGGGTGAAAGTCTCACGAAGGGAGATTGCTCCTAATGCTGGATGTTGGAATGAGCAAGGTATTTTCCAAGTATTTTACTTGCTTAGGTCCTGGAGTCCACATTTCTGCTTCAGAATTCCTATTAAAGAAGAGGTATCTGGCCTCAAGCTGTGCCAGGGGAGGTTCAGATTGAACATCAGGAAGAATTTCTTCACAGAAAGGGTTGTTAAACAATGGAAGGGGCTGCCCAGGGAGGTGGTGGAGTGACCATCCCTGGAGGTATTCAACAAACAGTTTGTGGCACTCAGTGCTCTGGTCTGGTTGACCAAAAAAACCCAAACAGCCCTACAAAAAAACCAAAAAACCAAAACATCCACAAAGAATAGCAAATCACTGGAAAGAAGCCCAGGCAGCAACTGGACTTTTCTTTGTGGACATCCCAGCTTCAACACTGCTTTTCTCACAAACAACATCAAGACCATCTCCTAAATGGCACAGAGGAAGAACTTTTTGTGTGAAAAAATGCCAAATTATCTTGATGGCTGGCAGTATCCAGCATATAATCACACAAATTCATTTTTTAAAAAAATGACAAGGTCACCTCCAAACAACTCTTAAGTAGCTATTCTCATGCAACTGTTTGTGCACACAAATGCCAGAAAAACACAAATAACAAGACGTATACTGAAAGTAAAAAAAAAAAAAAAAACATTGCAGTAAAGGAGCTCTCTCCCACGAGGCAGCAGGAGGTTTTTATTTTTTAACACTCCTGACTGTTATTGCAAAGGCAGGAAGAAAAGACAAATTAGAAAGATGAGAAGGTAGCAAAGCACAAGGTCAGCAATAATGTGACTCCGAGGTATTACTGAATTCAGTCAAGGTTAATCACAGGAGCCAAGTTTTTACTTTGGTGCCTTCACCAGGTGGCTAAACATGATGTAAGGATCCAGCCCAAGAAACATTAGATTCTCTCATTTCTGCCTCACGGAGAAGTATTTGCAAGACCCTGGTTAATTAAACTAATAAACCACAAGTGAAAGCCTGGCCTCGTGCCACTTTTTGACAAACACATTGTGCACGGGTGTCACATTAACAGCCCTTATCCCATCGCGAGGGGATGGGAGCCGGGAGCGGGGAAGGAGCAACAACGGGGAGAACAAGACAAACCAGCTGATTTTCAATTAAGAGTTGAAATAAAAATGAAGTGCTTTTAGTGCTCGGCCTTCGAACTGCCAATACTCTTAAATAACACAGATACCTGGCTGTCCTTACAGCCCTGTTAAATCAACTTCATTTGTTTAAAGCAGAGCTCAGCAGCACTTATTTAACAGGCACTGCTTCAAGCATGACTCAACACAGGGAGAAAGACTTTCGGGGCACAGGAAAATGTCTCAGAGGGATGCTGGGAGAAAAAAATTCTCTTTGGACTAGATATCACTCACCACAGCAGCTTCTGGCCGGGCTCGGAGCATTTGAAGATCATCTGTCTCTGGTCAGGCTGAGGTAGGTCCTAGTTTGTCCCAGGAAGGAATGCTGATGTTCCCGGAGGTTAAGTAGTTGGTGAGGGGTTGAGGTTGGGATTGCAGGCTCGTGGAGGGAGAAGCAAACACCTCAGAAGGTGGCCGAGCTCAGGACACCCTAAACATCCTCCTCTGTTACCACTTCCTCCTTAATGGCTCTGCTCGAGGACGTCTGAAGCCTTTAAAGCATCGAACCTTGTTTTGGCCTGAGGGTTGGAGGGTGAATTTGAAAGACGAGTGCTGATGTCTTTACAAACAACTCGATGGATGATGGCCTTTGGGAGAAATGGGTGATAACGTCTTCGAAATGGGTCTTAATGCCTATACTGACCTCAAGCCATGGTTTGTTACAGAACCCGGAGAGTTTGAACTCCTGAACTTCAGGGTAATTGGAGAAATGGGTCCACGCAAAGTCTACTGCAGAGCCCAGACGGTCTGAACATCTGGTGGATCCGCAGAACCCAGACAGCCTGAACTTCCGAACTTTGGGGGAAAATGACATGTTCAAGGGAGGGAATATGTGGTAGGCGGTTCGGGAAGGCTGTACCTTCCTAGTACTTCAGCCAGTGGGGAAAGGAAGAGGGCAAGGTGACCGGAGTTTAGGATGAAAGGAGGATGCGCCCTCCAAAACGGAGAGAGAAACCACATGGGGGGTATGCCCCAGTGGCCTCTCTCCCTTTATTCGAATAACGTTGCAGGACTCCTCTGTCTCCTTTGTGGACACTGACTTTTCATAGCATGGCTCTTCCACACAAATCGGAGCCCTGTTTTGGTGGGTCAGCAGCATCCAAAGTGTCAGTGGGATCCATTGCTGGTGGATGGCTCCAAAGCCCCGTCTCTATGTCCATTTCAGTCCCCGTAACATTTCACAGCCTATTACCCGTCCCTTGTAATTCGGCCACCTCCCACCACAGGTCGACATGTGCACACGTTGTGCAGATTCCAGCTGTTTCTCCGGGAGTATCCGGGCATCCATTGCAAGCTCCCACCTCTACTGACATCTCCTTCCTTACCTGTTCCATCTGGGTCGACGTACCTCAGGCACCACTGCTGCTGCTGCCACCTCACTATCCTGGTTATTTAGGGCTGAGGGAAGCTCCCAGACCTTCTTCACTGCATTTTAAGTGCTCAGAGCTTCATGTCTCATTAGTGGTGACTCTTGCCTGTCATTATCTTCTACTCTAGTTTTTGTATCCGGATCTCTTTGATCCATTTACTCCAGTCCCTGACCCCTCATCTTTTGATGCAACACACAACTAATTCTTCTCGAGAGCCTCTTTCCTTCTGCCAAAGAGCTCTCCAGGAGCAGCTTTGTGTTACAGCCAAACCCATTCAAAGGCCCCTTCGCACACTTATCCTTAAGCTCTCTTTCAATCAGTTCTCCTTGTGGAAGTGCTCTTGTTCACACGTGCTTCAGGCTCTCCTGCTCTCCGTACAAAGCCTCTCAGCGCCTCCAGAGTGGGGTTTATGGACCAAAGTGCATTAACCTTTCCTCTCAAAAACCTGAATATGGAGAACCAAGGTTATCACAAAGGCCTAATAACCAGTAGAGAGCAGAAGGAATGGCTGCAGCCTCGCAGAGTGTTGAGCTGCCTTCTTGGGATGCTTGGATGAGGGAAATAAGCACAGAAGTATTTTGAAAGAGTGCTCCTTCGAGAGGGGTTGATCAATAGTTAACTTATATAAGAACAGTTAACTATTAAGAGACAGCAAATGTTAATCACAAAACCAAAGAAGCAGGATTTGCCTTTAATCTCGTCAAGATAAGCAAGAATTTGTTTGAAACCAGCACAGAACCTGCTGAATCATTCCACAAAGGACTATGCATGCTCCAGAAAGAAAGGTGAAAAGTGCATTGTGATGAAGACTACTAATCTTCATCAGAACGACCCCCGAGGAAGAGGAGCCATCCTCAGTGCAACCACCAGGATACACAGTGCATGCATGGCACGTATGCTAATAATATTAATGACTTCTGAGAAGTCATTTGTATAACCACTCCTATCCCAAGGAATTTGATGAATATTCATAAATTTTACCCATAATACTGGACTGTATGGAGTGCTCTGTGTGTGTGTTTGGAGGAGCAATCCCCCATGCACCCAGCGCCGAATAAAGCAAATACTCGCTTCTCTGACTCTGTCTGTGACGTGTCTCTTGGCCCGGTTTGGGGTGATTCACCTTCATCTCTCTCAAAACTACCAATATTCAGGAGCTAATTTTCTCTGTCCTGTTAGAGCTTGTTTGACTTCTTGAGAAATTAATACCTGTCCTTAAGGTTAGGCTGATACAAGCACCAATGGTTTTTCAATAGCTCAGTTTCAGGCTTGTAGAACAGTAAAATTATCATCACGTATCATTAGGTAAAGCAGAAATTTCATTATTTAAAGCAAAAAGAATATGCATTAATATTCTCTGTGATAAATGCAGAAGCACATCTTATAGAATCATAAAATATCCAGAGCTGGAAGGGACCCACAAGGATCATCAAGTCCAACCCCTGGCCCTGAATAGGACACCTCAACAATTCCACCCTGTGCCTGAAGAGCATTGTCCAAATGCTCCTTGAACTCTGGCAGGTTTGGGGACACGACCGTTCCCGGGGGAGCCTGTTCAGTGTCTGACCACCTCACTTCACACTTCTGGATACAAATATTTTGGAAAAAAGCCTGAACTCTTCTGTACTATCAACATAATCCAAAATATGGATCAAAATGGAGCTGTGGCGAAGGAGCAGCACCACGGAAACACATGTAATTTACTTCTCACCTACCCCCATGCATCTAAATTTAAATCATTATGAGTGCCCCACAGGAAAGGTGTGGAGGAAATGGCAACATTCAGATCCTGGGTTTAAAACATTTGCTGTCCAGTGCTATGTGGCCCTTTCCTTAGAGATGCACCCATGCTTTGGGGAGGGGAAAAAAAGGTATGAAGGCATTAAGTGCATAGGAGCACTCTACTCTGTCAGCCACACAAGCCCAAAGTGTAGGATGATGCCAAACCAGCCAGCCCACTCCATTCCACTGGTGAGCTCCAAGCTGCAAAAATTGAGGCTATGCAAATCACCCCACTCTGTGAGCCCTGTCGTGAGCCCTGGCAGCCCCACAGGACACTCACGCAGAGCGTTGAGAGGGGGATGCCTCCCATGCTCACCCAGCCTGGGGCTGACACTGTCCGCATGCTGAGGAAAGGGGGTGTCTCAGCCCTCCGTTTCAGAAGCAAGAAGTAGAAAAAGGGACAAGGCTGTGATTATTATTCAAGGTTACGGAACTGGGAGGGATGGGAGAGACTGGAAGATGTCACAGCCTTCTTGTGGACGTGACACAGGCTGGCTTGTGGGCAAATTAACACAACCGGGAGAATTCGCTCAGGCTCATAAGGGTAATGAAATGTGATATCCACTGGAGAAAGCAGGGGCAGGGACAGCTCCACTTTGCTGTAGCAGCGATGCCCTTTAGACAAAAGACTCCCTGGTGAAATGCAAAACAACTCTGGGACAGAGTGCATTCAATCAGGATCCAAGGATAGCAAACCCATAACCTCCTAAGTAGATCTCTTCTGCTTATTTCTGTGCTGCACCAGGATGTGTCTAAGAGTATTTGGGGAACAGGCACTCAGAAAACACTGCCATTTTCCTTTTCTCCTCCCTAACAGTCCTGTTGTTCAGGGTCCAGACCAAAAGGTCTCAACCCAAAAATCCTTGCTGACTACACATGTACAGGCCACATTTATCAGCCACAGGTTCTTTAAGACTGACTTACAGCAACCGCTGGACCATGCAGGGAGGCAAATTCACCTGGCAAACAACTCTGCCCATCCAGACACCTCTTTTCTCCTCCAGATCAACCCAAACCTGCCAGCACTCATTTCCTGTGAGGACAGATAAATATCAGCTTCTTTTAAACTCTCCTGTTTGAGACCACTGGTTGTTAGGATGGTCTGTGTCATCTCAAGACTAGCAAGGAAATATTCCTTGCTAACAAGTGGGACTGCCATTCCCACCTCTTCAGAAATGCTTTTTGCTGCTGTCCCTACCTCTGCTCCCATGGCACATCCTTCTATCAGCTCCCAGCCCTCATGACTCTCTCCAAGCTTGCTCAAATAGTCTTTTGAGCTATTACAGTTTTTCTGCAAATCAACCTTCTTTCAGGGCCCTCTGCCTTGCCCTTACCTCCCCATCTTCTGTCATTATAACGAGATTAATTTTTCTATAAGCATGACTCCTCGAAAACTCTTTTAGAGGAACTTCAAGGAGATCCTAGGAAAGATCCTCCAAAACAGCTCTATTCTTGCCCTAACATGGTTTGAGCATTGTACACACATATAGAGTAGGAAAATTCCCTCTCCCCTGTGGATAACAACACCTGAGAACTCCTCTGCAAGTCTGCTGTAGCTCTGAGTAAAAGAGAGTCACCAGTCCTAGGGAGAGGAAAAAAACAGGGATCACAGCTTTAACTTCACTTTTCACACTTTCCTTTGCAGAGGAAATGCTGCATTAAAATGTTGGGTGAAACATAACACATCCCACACTTCCCCTCTCACCTCGAAACGTGTAGCCTTCTGTTACAGAATCCCAAATTGCTGTGCTCGAGCAGGTGATTAATTTGTTAAATAATTTCTTTGGTGCTGCCTGGACTTGAATTAATTTTAGTGGATCCATAACCAAAGATGCCAACCCTTGTCCCTGAAAGCCTGAGCTGCTGTGACATTCTGTTTTCCCTGAGACTGTTGCCTCAAAACCATCTCCTGGGCCTTGGTACCAGCAACACACCAATATTTGTTTCTCCACACATCTTGCTTTGGTTTTGTTAAGGACTTCAAATAAGCTGCTGCAAAACTGTTGACTTTGCAAACAAAGTTTCCACACGGAGCAATTTATCTTCTGCGTGGCATCTTAATTTGGATGTGTGTTTTAAGAAGGGTTCTGCAGCCGGGCTTTGGGAAGTTACATAAATCAGTACGTTCACGTGTGTATGTGCTAACAAGGAATGAATGCCTCTTTCCCTTCCAGTTAGCATTTGTGTGTGCCACGGGTGCCGCTCCCTCTCCCCACCTTTTCCACTGGCTTCAGGATACGACCACAGAAATTGTCATATTGAATTACACTGATAAACCATCCTATTTGGTGCCCTCTCTCCAGTCATACCCACACGAGCTGCTATGGATTTAACACTCCTGCTAATTGACAGTGATGGAACAGCACCACCACGAGGGACATATTTCCTTTGCATTACAGCCCCCCTCCTTTCCTTCCGCATTTTTTTAAGTAGATTTTCGTCCTGCCTCATATAAATGTGAATGTTGTATGTTGAGAACATCTGCTGTGGGATTTTTGGCAAGGACACAGCAGTATCAGCCGTGAAGATGTTCTGAGGGCTGGAGCACCTCTGCCACAAAGACAGGCTGGGAGACCTGGGATTGGTCAGCCTGGAGAAGACTCCAGGGAGACCCGAGAGCCCCTTTCAGTGCCTAAATGGGGGTGTATAAAAAGGAGGGAGAGTGACTTTTTATATAGGCTGACAGTGACAGGACAAGGGACAATGATTTTAAACTGACAGGGGGAGGTTTAGACAGGATATTAGAAAGAAATTGTTCCCTGTGAGGGTGGGGAGGCCCTGGCACAAGTTACCCAGAGAAGCTGTGGCTGCCCCATACCTGGAAGTGTTCCAGGCCAGGTTGGATGGGGGCTGGAGCAACCTGGGATAGTGGAAGGTGTCCCTGCCCATGGCAGGAGGGTAGAACAAGAGGGTCTGTAATGTCCCTTTCAACACAAACTGTTCTGTGATTCTGGCAAGGAGTTTTGCAGTTTGGCACATTAACTGAGTGAACAACTGTTGATGCCTGTATTGCTCTTCAGTTGCAGGTGACCAGCTCTTAAACATCCCAGAAAGGGCTACCTACACAAGGGCACAGGGTGACTCGCCAGTGTCATTCAGTGACTTGCATAACATCTTGATTATGTTCTGTCTCTTCAGCAAATGGGAACCGTCCTTGCCACTAAAGCAACCTCAGGAAGGACAATTTAAAAAATGTGACACTTGCTGTAGCAGGGAAGCGTTCCCTTGCCTCTAATCACTGTCAGAGCCTATCTTCCCAAACCTTCTGTTTGTGCTGGATCGCCCTTCCTACCTGCTGGAGGGCTCCAGGAAACGCACCAGCTCCCACAGAGATACATGCAAGACCTCCTCCCACCCCAAGGCAAGGAAAGAAGGAGCCCGGCCAGACTCAGCCCAGCTGGAAATCTTCCTCCTGTGCACTGGGCATGCACACAGCCCCAGGACTCAGATGAACAAAACTCATGGATAATTGGATGTTGCAGGGATCCCACGACAGTGACGGGATGGAGATGGGGTTGGGCTGTCTTGCAGAGTTCAGCTTTCTCCCTTGGCCAGGAAATTTGAGGCATAATTAAAATGAAATGTTGGTGTCTGTGTTGCACTTTGAAATATTGATGGAGGGAAGCATAAAGCATTTTATGAATGCAGGCTTCCATTTTGTGATTTACTGCCCACAAACATCGCTTTCACAGAACCTACTTGGGAAAAAACGGGGAGAGATGAAACAGCAATAGGGGTTTTATTGCTACAGAAAATGGGAAGGGAATTGGACAAAGTTAAATACAATATATTGAGATAGTCTTTGACTCTGAACTTCAGATACAGCAGGAGCTCATTCACACCTGGAAAAGGGCCTCTGAAGTCTATGGACATTTTTTCCCCTTTCCTTGTGCCACAGCAATGTTGGGAAGGGGCTACACTGCTTTTAACTGGAGTTAAAAAGAGGTCAAGCCCCTGTTTATAATGAGACTTGGAGTGAAGTGCTTAAAGCTGTGTGGGAAGGCACAGGAAGGACTCTCCATCACCTTTACCTGCCACTCTGTCTTTATTACTCAGCCCTACCAAGTACAGTTCAGCCAAAGGGAACTCTGGCTCCATCCCTCTTTCAAAAAAGGGAATGAGGAAATATTCAGAGTATTTAATTAATGACTTAATTACAGCACAGGCTAAGACAGAGGCCTTTACTGTAGCAACAGCAGCAGCTAACTCTGTCTGAAGTTTATTTGCCACAGAAATGAGTGGCAAATTTGCCTCTAGGATGAGAGAAATCACTGGCTCAAAGCAGCTGTTGTCCCACAAGCTGAGGCAGAGGAGGAAAAAAACAGAAGCAAAACCAACCAGGTTGAATATTCAAAGCTGGCTGGGTGGAAGAGCTTTTACTAACTACTCATCTGGTGAAAATACTTTTCATTTAAAGGTTTTAGCCTGTTTTAACATAGAGATGGGATTCATCCAACAGGGCAACTTCCTTGCAAGATGAATTCTTATATTCCACGCTCCCCTTACAAGTAATTCACTCAGAGCCATGTAACAAAACACTTTATGAAGCCCTTCAATGTAGTGGTTCCCCAGCAGAAAATATCAGTGAGAGGCCTGTGGAAAATTAAATATATGCACATATTGAGAAAAATAGCAGGTGATAGATACTACTCAATGAAGTTTTATGTAACCAATTGCTGTTGGTGGATATGTGATTTAAAGGTTGCATTAAATACCTGAAGCTTTAACTAATCACTGTATAAATAACTTACAGTGGTTGCTCCAGGCAAACGACTGATTTTCATCTTCTCAGCAGACCCGCATGAATAGAGGTGGAGTCAAATTAAGATCTACAGGAGGATGGGAAAAAAAACCTAATTCCAGGAACACTGTTGGAAAACCAGAGAGCAAGCCTGAGTACAGCAGCCTGCAAGGAGCAAAAATATCATCTGTTGTTCATCTCCAACACCTATAGCGCCACGGGAAGCAAGGCCCAAAAGATCTGAGAGACACAGGGAAATTACCCACTGCACAATCCTCTGGGTCATCCATGGGATTCTTAACAGCAGACAAATCCACCATCCATTGGACATTCATGGGGGATTGGAGGATCACATCGTATAACCCAAGCAGGGGACAAACTTCAACATCTCAGGAGGCCTCACTGAGTCCTTTTAGCTCTTCAATTTAAATAATTTTAATCTGACAAAAGGAGGAATTGCTTAGGGCAGATTCACCTGGCAGGAAGGAAATTACAAGACTTCCCAACATGACCAAATATTTGCCATGTTGCAGGAATGTTCAGGAAATAACCTCACGGATGAGCAAGGACAGCAATACCCTCTCATTTTGGGGAGCAAGGGTGAGCATGAAGCCATGGCTTCCCAGGAAAACACCAGATGTTTGGCTGGGTCAGGAAACATTTCCAAAAAATCTAACTCCTCCTTCCCGGTTTTGAGGTTGTGCATACAGGTTTGGAGAATTCAGGGTTACCTGTGTGCAGATGTGGCTCCACCACTGGCCAAGTTAATTGTTAGGAGGAGGAAGGTAATTCAAACATCGATAAATATTGCTCTTCACTTTCTCTTCTTCATGACTCAAGAGACATTCTTGGATTCCTTACAAAACGAGGATAATCATGTGTTATTTACCACCTTTAAAGAGCATCCTGTCTCCTTTTTTCCCCAAGGATAGTCACTTGGGATAAGGAGAGGAGCTGAAGCTACTGCCCATCTTCTCCTTTAGCCAACACACAAGGGGCAGGGAGGGGAAGAAAGAAAAATATCATCAAGGTCAGTTTTCACTAGGATGAGGAAGGAAAGTGCCCTTTTACTGTCCCTTTTGGCTCCTGCTCCTGATGTAGAAATCCAAGAGCTAAAGAAGATAGATGGGTTCATCCATAATGTTGGGGTCTGGATACTAATGAATATTATTTAATGGTCAAGGGCTGTCACAGGGCACATTGATTAATTAGCAGAGTTAGGAGGAGAGTGACTCCACCAGCACATCAGCTACTAATAATAGAACCCAAATCAGTCAAGAAGTGTAGCCAAAAGGATGAGGCAACTGCAGGCTCTCAGCTCACCTTCACCACAAGAAACAAAGGCAAAAAACCCTTCCAGATGGATTTTTTGCATCTCCCACCTCCTGCTAGGAAGAGATGTGTTGTTACAGGGCCAAGTGTCCTCAGGGAGGACCAGTGGGGGCAGAGGTGAACGATCTATGATCGTGGCCATGGATCAGTGCTGGGGGAGGTCAGTGAACAGATGCTCCTTTTCCCAAAGGCTGTTTCCTTTCTGCAAGGGGATCTATCCCCCTTTCAGACCTGACAAGAGACCTCAGCATAGTCCCCCTTTACAACAACTTTCTACCTTTTGAGGATACAAACTTTTACTCTGAATTGAGTCTTAAACACTTTGAGGTCTCGATTTCTCCCTGCTTCAGTTCCCTACCCCTACAAATAAAATCTCCCCACATCCATTTCAAGCATAATCTACTCAAAACATGAAATCTTTCTCCGTGTGTGTCTATACAACCTAGGGAAAAAAAAAAACAAACAAACAACCTCACAACAAGCAGCTTGTTATATAGAAGTTTTCTACACTACTGGAAAACAAACCAAAAAACGAATTAACAAAAGACCTCCTGGGAGAGGAGAGCTGCACTTAAGCTTCCCAAGTGTCTGGAGGACTGCAAAGAATGATGATTAAATAGCTATATCATATATACACACATTCGTTAGAGCACACACTGTCACAGCTAGGAGACACTGACAGCTCTGCAGAATAAGACTAATTTCTAAGCACTGAAAATCATCTTGGTGGAAGGCTTAAGAGTAAAAATTATCCAGCCAGTCTGACAGAGTGGTCATAATTTTGGTGTCTAACATCTCAGTCATGCCTGAGCCACAAATTATCTTTCTGCCTCAGCAGAACGCAGAGGTCTTCATGCTTTTTGTTGACAAGGCAGACTTGATCACTGGCTACAGAGGTTAGGAAAATAAGACAGGTGGGTTTTGCACCATGCTTACTGCCAGTGAAGACAGAGGCACAGGGCAAAGAGGGGAAAGATCCTGGCCTGCTCCCCACTTTGCTGGTTTCCCGCAAGTTCTAAAATACCCCTTCTGAAGCTCTGTAAGGAAAAACCACAATTCTGTGCACTAAAGCGCAGCTAAATCTGCCAGCAGTGTAAATGGAAGCAAGTGAAATAAAAGCCAATCTAGTATCCCTTAAACTAAAACTGGAGTATATCTCAGGTTGTCCCTCAAATTTCATCAGAAGATGGTACCACAAAGACAGCAAAAAACCTTCTCCCCAACTCCTCCCTCCTGGTTGGTGACTTCTGGCAGTGAACACCCAAAATATGCCCCAGAATCACAGCACCTAGAGTCAGATTTTTCTTGTTTGTAGCCCACAAACCAGCAGGTTTGTAGCAGGTATTTTACAGCATTAATTAATGAAAGCTATGCACCACTAATCAAAATGGGAGCCTGATGCTGCAGTCCACACCTAAGCTCCAGACACAACAATTCAGATTCCAAATTTTGCTGTGCAGATGAAGTGGTTAAGACACACCGGGTGGGCTCTCACTCCTTCCCCCTCACAACAGCCACGTCTGTGCACTGGAGAACTGCAGTGGCACCAGGAGGGTGCCCAAAACTGCAACTGCTTTTAAATATCACACTTCTCCCTCCTGCCCCATGCTGAATTTGCCCATAAAAGCAAGACTGAATTTCCAAGGAGCTATTGGGGTGAGGCACTCTCAAACCCTTCAGCTGATTTAAGGCACCTGTCAGTCATATAAACCCTCAGTTACCTGCTTAAGAAGGCAGAGCAGCTGCAGTCACCAGGCTTGAGTGAATCAGCCTCACCTGCTCCACTGTGCATCAGAAGAGACAGCTGAGTTATCACAGAGCTCCTTGTAGCCTCAGGCTCAGGTGTGCAGCACCACCATAGAACCTGTACTTATTTCCATGCTGGGCATTTGTCGTAAACTGCTGATCGATACCTGGAGAAAAACCCTCCCTTCGCTGACTGATGCCGCTGCTACTGCCCAGAGGTTGCTTTTTGATCCTGCTGGCTTTAGTCCTTGCTGTCATGGTGGGCAATATCACAATCTCCCACTTGCCCTGGAGCTGTTCCTCCTTTTTGTTATTACAGTGGGAATAGGAGTTTGGGGAGAAAAGTTCCTGTTTTGTTCTCCCTCTTCTTCTGCCCTTGGCCACTGGGTCTGTTCCTTCTTTACTTTGCAGGCAGTTTGTCCAAAGCCACTAATGAGTTCTCCTGAGCCTGATGATACATCAGAGGTGGATTCTCCAATACACCCTCACACTGGAAACCCTCCCATCCCATGAACAAACCTTGTCTGCCCCTGTGGGACACACTCCCACTCCTCTTCTTCCCTTTGTGTGACCAGCATGAGGACCAACTTTTCCGAGGACAAGGACCTTCTGAGGGGCTCATGGCTGAGAGAAATCCTACAAGACATAGAACCCCAGAATGCTTGGGGTTGGAAAGGACTTTAAGGATCATCCAGTTACACCCTATGCCATGGGCAGGGACACCTTCCACTATCCCAGGTTGTTCCAAGCCCCATCCAACCTAGCCTTGGACACCTCTAGGGATGGGACAGCTTCTCTGGGCAACCTGTGCCAGGGCCTCACCACCCTCACAGGGAACAATTTCTTCCCAGTATCTCATCTAAATCTTCCTAACATCTGATCTAAATCTATTCCCTTCCAGAAAACAGTCAGGTCTCTTTCCCAGCACAATGCTTCTTCCCAGCACTACAACACTGTCACTAACATCTTCACTCCCCATGGTGCCTTGAGCAGGCAGCAGCAGCAGTTCCCAGTGAAAGCTCTCTTGCCACTTACTCTGAGATGATAACACAGGACAGCTGGTGCCACCAAGCAATGTCCCCTAGGAGCTCACAGCACGAGCAGTTTTCTACTCTGGGTCAGAAACAACCACCTCCCTTTCTCCTTCCTCCCCTCCAGCTCCAACACTTCAGCTTTGCAAGGTCATAAACACTGAGGAATAATTTCCAAAACGAGTCCAAGGCACTACTCAGACAACCTTCAACAGCACTTCAGAAGGATGTCAGCCTAAGTCCAAGAGCTGAAACAAACCACCACAAGTGACAGGTCCCTCCTTTTGAGCCCAAAACCCTTCCAAGCAATACAAAGCTGTCACAGAGGGAAGCGGAGTTGGCTGGAATCACACACAGCTCCATTTTGCTGTAGCACATCCACAAACTTCCCAGCCCAGGCTGTGAATCAATGACACTTTGTAGTATTTCATCTCTCCCCTCCTCACCCTGCCTGCCTCAGGAATTCTTTAACCCCAGACTCTGAAGTGAGCTGCTACATTATCTAATTTGCTTCCCCCAGCGGGTGAGGCACAATGGCATTTTGGGTTCTTAAGATTGCCACGTACACAATTTTCCCATTAATTTTGATCCTGCTTCGAACAAACAGCGCAGACAGCATAGTCCAGTGGTCCTTCCCACTAATAGCAAGAACAAGCAGAGCAGACAAATTCAGTTTCTGAGAAGCAGCACAAAGCTCATTAGGCTGGGGAGGAAGAGAGGTGGTAATGTAAATAAGAGAGTAACCTCATCAAAAGAGTATGTTTAATGCTAACAAGGAAAAAAAAAATCAGTGCTGCTTCTGACATGAGTATAATGAGTTTCCGGTAGCAGGTTCTGCACTAGGAAAAATGCAAAATTTGACAATGTATCTCCAGCAGCTCCCCGTACACCATGCTCCATGCCTGGATACTACGCCGTGCTTCCAGCAGTGTGCTTCCACACTTCCCCAGCTCACCTAGCGCTCTCCTGGGAGGGCTGCAGATGAAGCTGAGCACCCGAGCACACTCTCACAGACAATCCGTGAGAGACAGGCACATCCCCCAACCAGCGGGGGACCATTTATCACCAAAAAACCAAAATTACTCGTCAGTTTTCTCAGCCCTGATCGGAGGGGAAAAAAAACCAACAAAAACCAAAACCAAAAACACCACAAACAAACAAACACACAAACCCAACCCTACTATGAAACAGCACCCAAAGGCAGATTTAGGAAATGAAATTCACAACTCTACTGTAGAGCAAAGCTCCTGGAGCTGGCCCTTGTCCCCTCTAGCACTGCATCATGTGCCACAGCCCATGAAGCTGCTTCTCTGTCTCCAAGGAAAGAGCTGCCTTAGCATATCTTTTCTCCTCTCACCATGTCCTGTATGTTACAGTCGCTCCTTCCTTCTAACCATCCCCAAGTGTTAAATATCTCACTAATCTCTGAGCAGCTGTTCTCACCTGGCTTTGGAGCCTGATGTTTCTGGTTCTGATTAGAGGGTTTGTTTACCCGGAAGCTTCCCTACCTTCTCTAATCCTGCCCAATAAAAACGTTCGTACAGACAGACTTCACCTTTACACCCACACCCAGGGCCCCTCTCCTGTCCCCTTACTGCTTTTTTCCTGCAATTGCAAAGTTGGGAATAAAACCCTAGGACTTCCAGGACTTGAAAACAGCAATGGCAGCCAAATTATATGGGGACAAGCTTTTAGCAGAGCCTGTTGCAATATGGACCTACAAGCTGGACAGGGTCTCTTCATCAGAAACTGGAGTGACAAGACAAGGGGGAATGGTTTAAAACTAAAAGACGAGAGATTTAGAGGGGATATTTAGAAGAAATTCTTCTGTGTGAGGGTGGAGAGGGACTAGAATAGGTTGCCCAGAGAAGCTGTGGCTGCCCCATCCCTGGAAGTGTCCAAGGCCAGATTGGACGGGGCTTGGAGCAACCCAGGATAGTGAAAGGTGTCCCTGCCCATGGCAGGGGGTGTAACTGGATGATCTTTAATGTCCTTTCCAACCCAAACCATTCCATAATCTCCAGCAATCTGGCTGGAGAGACATCCTCAATGCAAGCATGTCCCAGCAATGGCACCGATGCTTTGGAATACACCAAAGGATCTGGAGATGCTTCTCATGGGAAACAACTTGATCCCGGAGGTCCAGCTGAAGAGCTGCTTCGCAGAGTGCAGCCACGCTTTCGCAGGGCTGGCAGTGCCAGGAACCACTGCTGGTTTTCGGAATCAGGCAAGTTTCTGAGAGCCCTCATCCTGTGCCCCCCTGCAAGGGACTGCCGTTTCAGGAACATCTCCGATTTTCCAGCATTTTCCTGACCCCTAGTGACAAGATGTGGCTGTACAGCAGCCCCTTAAGATGCAGTGCCGAGCTCTCCCTCAATAAACAAGGAACAAACTCTTTAAGATAGGAAAACGGTTTCCAGATCTGTCAAGATACTCACTCTCCGCAACCCCTGCAAATTTGACAGAAAATCCAATCTGTTTAACAAAGAGATTCAAATTTGTACTGAAAGTCAGAAAACAAGCTGAACGAATACAAGAAGCTTCCCTTGCACCAGGCTCCAGCTGTGCCCAGGGAAGCCGAGTTACAGGACTAATCCATCAGCAAACCAGACAAAACATGGGGTGAGAAGGAGGCAGTTTTGATCGATTGCCTTCCCCCGGGGCAAATGCATCCTGTTGCAGGGACCTGGGTGACCTTGGCAAGGCCACAAACACCATGATCTCACCACTGTCCACTAGGGACCATGGAGCAAACTCCTGGGAAGCTGGAGAACAAGACCTGTGACATAGGAGTACCTTAGCTGCCAGGACCCAGGGCCCTTGTTTTTGGTTTCAAGGACAAACACAGAATCCAAACAGGATTATTCTGTCCCAACTCTTGAGTTTCCAAATCTAAACCATGCCAGGTTTCTCCATGCATTGGCTTGGAATGGGCGGTGTCTTCCAGCACCAGTCTGACACAGCAGGGAACCACGGCAAAGCGCTTTTGGATACTTTGGACTCAGGTTTGCATCATCCTCCTCTGGGAAACCTCCCTTCAGAGAAACACTGCTCACTCCTATATGCTCTGATATTTCTTGGAAACAGTCACCTCTCACTTTGGGATTCATGTTTTCAACATATTAGAAGTGGTTATGCCATTTTATGGCTATTTTTTCCACCTTATTTTCCATGCAGGGTACCTGCACTCTGCCTGACACAAAGAACCTTCACCTAACACTCACTGTGAGCAGAACAAAGCCCCAGTTTCTGCCAGCCTCCAATTTATTTTGTCCATTGCTCTGAGGGCCTCAGGGATTTTGACAAAACACTGCTACAAGAGGAAATCTCGCACATAATTAATTAATGCTTCATTACTGTTTATTGGGCCCTTTTGTCAACTTAAACTTGTCACACCTGCCATAAATCCCCTCAGGTGCTAAACAAACTCTTTAATTAAATCTATTGTGCCATGAGAGCAATGCTTCTGATTGCAGATGATGAAGGAGTTTGGCCCACCCTGGGTTAAAACACCCTTTGGGTCACAGCTTCTCTGGGCAACCTGTGCCAGGGCCTCCCCACCCTCACAGGGAAGAATTTCTTCCCAATATTCCATCTATCCCTGTCCTCTGGCAGTGGGAAGCCCTTCCCCCTTGTCCTGTCCCCCCAAGCCCTTGGCCAAAGTCCCTCTCCAGCTTGTTGGAGCCCCTTTGGGCACTGATTTGCTATTCTTGTTTGTCCCTCTCCCAGAAAGACAGACTGGGAGAGCTGGGGATGTTCAGCCTGGAGATCCAAACCACTCAAACAACACTTGTTGCTCTGTTGGGCCATCAAAATGTTTCAGGGAAAGTGAAATAAGGAGGGAGGGGAAAATTCAAAAAGCAAATTTTGAGATGGGAGACAGAACACTGCTCTCAAGCAAAGCAGCTTTCACGGTCAGATATATTTAGTTAAAAAGTTATTGACAAAATAAGAATATCAATAGGTGAGGGATATGAGACCTCCCTCCAAATATGCAGAATCCTGTACACATGTGGGTTTAGCTGCCACCAAAAGCAGCACAGCTCTAAAACAGACAAAAAGGAGAAGGGAAAAACAGAAAAATCTGTTCCCAGTAAACAGGTTCACCCCTTGCACAGGGTGCAAACTGCTCTGAGCAAACACCTTGCCCAACACCCCTCAATTAATCATTAAAAACATACCTAAAGGGTCCCATCTCAAAAAGGGAAATTAAAGCTGTGCAGAGGGGGAACTTAGAGGTTCAAAAGTTTGAGTCAGCCAAAGGATTCCCCTGGACACAATTCCACCATGTAGAGTGAGGAAAATCACAGCTGCCCTGTTGTTGTTTTCCAGGACCAGCCCATCCCTCTGCAAGAGACCACTCCCATGGAAGGTTGGCAGTTAAGGCTGGATTTATCACCCATGAGAGAAAATGCCATTACAAAGGAGCTGAGCAGTAAGAAGACAGTGTAAGGAATCCTATTTCTCCTCATGTTCTCCACCTCTAGGGAGCTGAGGTGGCCATCAGTTGCTCTGCACTGGCAGCACACGTGTTGCCAAGGGAAATAGGATCAGCCCCTGGGCAGGCTGGAGTAAAATCCAACTGAGCGAAAGCCAGGTAACATGAGAGATTTGCTTCCTGCCCATCTCCAGATCAATAGGGAAGCCAACAGCCCAGCTGCCCTCAGTTCACCTGCTCCAACTATTATTTACAGGGACTCTTCCACTGGGCTGTGATGAAACTGCCAATCTTGCAATTCCAATTTAGGCCAAGAAAATATTCTGCTGGCCTTTCCCAACCTTACAAGCAACCCCACCTCCTGATTTCATTGCTGGAAACCTCAGAGCACACCTCCTCCTGCCATCCACAGCAAAGCTTCCAGCCTCGCACCTGCACAGAATTATTTTCTTCTGAGGTGCTTCATTGCTCTCCAAGTCTCTTCTCCCCAAACAGACACTCAGGATCTTCCAGGACATAAAAGATGCTCATTTTTCCTTTCCATTACCCTGGCAAACAAACCTACAGAGGGCAAAAAAAAGAAAAAAGAGAGAAAAAAAAAAAAAGGAAGGATTTGCTTCCCTCTATCTTGCCTGCTGGAAAAACAAATCCTCTCTGTGGTACCCACAATCCCTTACAGTAGAAAACAAAATGTGCACAAGTGTATATATAAGGGATATTATGTCACACTGAATTAAAAAAAATCTGGAATTAGTTGCTTCAAAGGTGAAGAAAGCCATAAGGGAATAGCAGGGGTCTGAATTTCTGTCTGCCACATACACCAGCATAGTAAAAAATTGTTGTCAGCACTGGAAAATTGCCCATCATGTGAGTGGGTTTAGCAGACAACAAACTGCAGGACATGGGCACAAATCCACTTGGCCTGGAGAGGGAAAATGCCAGGGAGCAGCACTCAGCATCCACGAACATACCATTCTCTCGGCAACCGGAGAAAACACCTTTAAAACGCTCGGAAGTGTTGTGGGGCACTTCACCTTCTTCCGCCCCATTTCCACGGCTCTTAGTCCACGTGCTGCGATATAATCCCGGCGGTCCCAGACAATATAGCTGGTGATTATCGGTGCACTGAGCTCATGCATACAGCCAGGAGCACCGTCACACTCACACATGCTGCCAGCAGCATCCAGCGGTACCAGCTTCAACTGCCCCCTCCACCCCGCTCCACCTTTTCCTTGTGCTCCAGGTTAAGGAAGTGACCCGCAGGAGAAGGGTGGGCGGTTCAAGGGGGGGAAAACGCATAGTGGCTTCGTCGTGCAGGGCTTCCAAGACACCCTGTCTGGCACCCCCCGAGCCGCACGGCCCCGTGCGGCCTCACGGGCAGGTGGCCAATGCTGGGAAGGTTCGGCTGGCCGTGGGTGGACCCAGTAGCCTCGCCACGCCTCCCGCCATCCCGTACAAGCCCCGGCTCCAGCGGGATCCAGCACGACGAGCATCACCCGACCCTCACCGGGGACGGAGGCCAGGGAGACCCGCCGGCCATGGTAAGTCGCTGCTGGGAAAGCCGGCTGTTTCTTCTGCTTTTTCGAAGGCAGAAATGTTTCAGCGGCAGATCTACGCTCTGAGGAGAGGCAGGAGGGAAGGGAGAAAGGAGCAGAGCGCTGCGCTGTGGTTAATCAGTAACGCGGGAGCTCCGCCGGCTGCTGCTGAATTTCCAAAGGCAGCGCCCTCCAGGCTCATTCCTCCGTGAGGAGGAGGGAGAGGGTCCGCCAGCAACGACCTCCCCTCACATTCTGTAGGGCAAGAACGACCCCCCCACGTGTGCTCCCATCTGCACAGCCCTGCAACACACCCGGGTCAGCTGGAAATCGGCTTTTCCACGGCAGCATAAGACGGTGGGCCTTGTGGAATGCACCATTCCAGCCCTGCCTGCTTATCCAGGGCTGTCCCTTGTACCTTCTCCTGGGTGGAAAGTCGTACCTTTCATTAGGAAAAAAATTCTTCCCTGTGAGGGTGGAGAGGCCCTGGCACACGTTGCCCAGAGAAGCTGTGGCTGCCCCTGGGTCCCTGGAAGTGTCCAAGGTCAGACTGGACAGGACATGGAGCAACCTGGTCTAGTGGAAGGTGTCCCTGCCCATGGCAGGGAGGTGGCACTGGATGGCCTCTAAGGTACCTTCCAACCCAAACCATTCTGGGATTCTATAAAAGGGAAGATTCTAGTTAGAGCAGAGGGTTCAAACTCTCCCAATTTCCCATGTTGGTTCCTTTCCCTCAGTTGCACAATGCTTTTACTTGGTTTCCTGCTGGCAAAAAAAAAACAAAAATAAAAATCCCAACTCCTTGGCAGTTGAGAGCCAGCAGAAGAAAACAAAATAATTTCATTTCTCTAATGAGAAGAGTGTGTTTTAAAGGAGTGAGAGCACATGAAAGCATTAACATGCCATCCTGACAAAACCAGCAGACTGGCCAGTGTCCTGGGGTGGAGAAGGAGGGATTGGAGTGGGGTGGAGGGCAGGGGCGTGCTCCAGGCAGAGGGTTTGCCATCACAAGACACAGCCAGAGTTGACTCTTGTGTGGTCTGTGGGCCAAACCTCAGCCTGGCCCATGCCTGCCATTGTTGCTGGGCTGCCTGAGAGGAGCTGGGCTGGAAGAAGCCCCGGGGGCCATCCTCCCACATAGTCAAAACGGAGAAAATGGTCCAAGAACAATTACACCACATCCCTTTGTTGCTCTGCCCAGGGAAGGCTGGTTTGGAACTCAGCCCCCTGCATCCATACCCCTCTGCTCCAAGCAACAACTCCAGCTTTTACCTTTCCTCTCTTTAGCACCGATAAGGAGCAGGTTTCAGCCCTTGGTCCCAAATCCTGGTGCAGTCCCTGCCCTATTCCCATCAGAGCCCCCCGTGGGTGCCCCCCTGCCAGCACCCCATGCAGAGCCATCCTCTGTCCCCACATTATCCAGTTGCCAAGCTACCTGTGCCTGGCTTATCACACCATCAGCAGGGAAGGGAAATGGCTGAGGGTTTATTGAGCTACGTCATGTTTACTCACTACCTTCCCTCCCAGCCCAGGGCTCAGGAGAGGACAGGGTTGACATTTGGTGGGTAGGGAGGGAGGTGACAGAGCCAGGGCTGGCAGGGTGTCATCCAAAAATGCAGTGAGGCCAAAATATGCAGAGGCAAGTAAGGCCTTCGCCAAAACTCCTGCAGCTGCAATGCCAAGGGAACAGGAAGCATCCCACCCCCAGCCACCCCATGCTAAGGTTCAGTGACACCCTGGCACTCTCCATTCCATGCAGTCTAAGGGTCATGGATACACAGACAGGTAGGCACCCACACAGCCATGGGAATGGGGTATCATCTTTCCAATCTTCCCAAAAACATGCAAGAACCACCCACAAAAACATCAGCTTCACAGCTGGTTCTCTGGTTTTGTACAGCCTGTTAGCAGGGAAACCATAGGAGAGGATGATCTGCCTCAGTTGCTCAGTTGTTTAAGGTGCCATTTCTGAGCACTGATGCCCAAGCAAAGTGTCTCAAGGGGCCGCTGACCAAATACCCACAAAAAACTGGGCCAGATTTGTCAAGACTCATATCCAGTTTGCCACATGTGCGTCTACAGCACATAAAGGAAAAGATACTGCAAAGAGATATTGTTCTTTATCATCACCAACTGGAAAGATCAACTCACCTAAACCTGCCAGAGCTCAAGGAACGTTTGGACAACACTCTTAGGCACACGGTGGGATTCTTGGGGCTGTCCTTTGCAGTGCCAGGAGTTGGATGATCCTTATGGGTCCATTCCAACTCAGAACAATCTGTGATTCTCTGAAAGAATTTTACTTGCCAGAACATAACATTTCAGAGAGCAGTGCCCCTCCTTACTCGCTCCTGCCTTCCCACAGAGCCAGAGCAGACCTAGCTCGGGCAGCCCCCGTGCCCAAGAGCTTCATTTTAGTTTAATCTCTGTCTATAAACACTCCTCAAAGCCAAGAACTGCTGCTTCCCCACTACCACCCCTTAAAAGCTAAGTACCAGCAGCTCTGCCCAAGGCAGAGCTCAACCACAATCCCTCTCTGCCCTTTGTTCCTCAGACAGAAACAGCCTCTTAAACTGCATTATAATACGAAGGAGATGGAAAAAGGAGCTGAACTGCAGCTTAGTGTGACTCATCTCTGATCTACACCACTTCTTTCTCCTCAAAAGCAGGCTCCCAATAAATAAACAAACAAACAAACAAAAAGCCCTCCTGCTTTGGGAACTCTAAAACAACTCTCAAATCTAGAAATGATCACAAGAGCTTCAGCTTTTTAAGCTTTTTTTTCCCCAGAAGATTATATGTACAATAAAGTATTTTTTGGAGTTTTAACTTCACACAGGTATCATTTCTGAGTACCTCAGGCACTGTGTGAGGTGTTGCAGTTGAGAGGACAGAAGGCACCAGCTGGACTTCCTTGGTACATGCAGGATGTATTCCAGGCAGGGAGCAGAAGACATTGATATTCCAACCCTCCCACCCACTCTGCAGCTGCCTCCGTGTTCCCTTAACTCCATGACCCATAGGATGCCTCACTGCTCTGAACATCTGCTTCATCCCACCGCTGCCACACTGATCTTCTCTTCCCTTTCCTTCCCATGGTGCCAGGCAGGAAAAGCCCACAGGCTGAGCACGGAGGAGAGGGAGCAGCTGCTGCCAAACCTGCAAGCTGTGGGGTGGAACGAGGTGGAAGGTAGAGATGCCATCTTCAAAGAGTTCCACTTCAAGGACTTCAATCGGGTATGAGCACCAGAGGCATAGAGTTTTACAGACTGGGACACCAGGTTTGCGGAGTAGGGAGTCCCCTCTGCAAAGCTCAGCCGAAGAAACCCCTTTGTGTCTCTCCTGAAATGGAGTGGCTGAGCAAAATAACCTACCCAAGACATCCAAAGTGCTTGACCCAGCATAGAGTTTGTCTGGGAAACACTCCTCAGGAAGAGGAAAACCCATAGAAAACTCCCAGAATATCCCAGGCCTTGCATTTGGTTGAGATATCTAGATACAGGCAGTGTAAAATTAATAGTAATGGGGTGAAAACCAGTATATTGCAGGCTCAGAGTTAACTTTTCTTCTTACTCTGCAGGCCTTTGGCTTCATGACCAGAGTAGCTCTACAGGCAGAAAAACTGGATCACCATCCCGAATGGTTCAATGTGTACAATAAGGTAAGAAACAGAGATGGTGGGGACAAAACAGAGCACTTCAGGGAGCAGATCCCTTTTTTGAGGGATAAAACAGGAGCAGCGAGTCCTGTTCACATCAGCAGGACCTCTTCCCTCAGATGCTATTCCCATATCACAGCCAGCCTGCAGCTATCACAGATCCTTTCCTCCTGATTTTTCCCTGTCCAGCTGAGCACTAGCTGCCATAGGCTGGCACCAGGGTTGCTTTTTAAAATCAGTATCAAGTAGCAGCCACAGGAAAAGCTTCTGAGGAAAGAGTGAGTTGAAAATGGGCACAGGTGGCTGCTATGACCAAGGCAGGGGTGGCAGTGACAGCTTGTGGCCAGGATTAGCTGTAGGAAGGAGAAAAACCAGGCAAAGTGCCAGAGCGCCTCTCCCAGCCCAGGGAATTCTGCTAACAAGTTTGGAGCTACTGCCTCATCAGATGCAGCACTGGGGGAAACCAGCCCTGCTTTTCTGAAGCCAACACTGCTGACTGTCTGACTGTCTGTCTGTCTGTCTGCCTTAGGTTCACATCACCTTGAGCACCCACGACTGCGGGGGTTTATCGGAACGAGACATCAACCTGGCCAGCTTCATCGAGCAGGTTGCAGCTTCCCTCTCCTGACCAGGGATATGACTGTCCAAAAATCCACTGTGCCACTGTGTCCTGCCTAGATGGCTTCACCCAGAGCCTTCTCCTACTGCCAAGCTAGATCCTGGATCCAGAATGCCTGACACCTCGCCAACCTCCCCAGTGCGGCTCGGATGGAGGCACTTCTCAGGGTGCATGTATCCATCTCTGATCCTGAAAATTCCATCCTTAAACCCTTCCTTAGCCATGAGATCCCACAAACCCCCAACTGCTGAGCCTTTTACCAGGAGTCAGTCATATCATAGAGTCATGGAATGGTTTGGGTTGGAAGAGACCTTAAAGATCACCTCGTTCCAGCCCCTGCCACGGGCAGGGACACCTTCCACTAAACCAGGTCGCTCCCAGGCTCATCTAACCTGGCCTTGGACACTTCCAGGAATGGGGCAGCCACAGTTTCTCTGGGCAACCTGTGCCAGGGCCTCCCCACGCTCACAGGGAACAATTTTTTTCCAATATCTGATCTAAACCTATTCTATGTGAATCCATTCCCCCTTGTCCTGTCACTACATGCTCTTGTAAAAAGTCCTCCTCCATGTTTCTTGTCGGTTCCTTCAGGTACTGGAAGGCTGCAGTTAGGTCACCCCAAGGCTTCTCTTCTCCAGGCTGAACAATCCCAATTCTCTCAGCCTTTCCTCATAACAGAAGTGCTCGATCCCCTCTGATCATCTTGGTGCTTCCTCTGGACTCGCTCCAACAGGTCACATCCTTCCAGAGTCATGTTACACCATTGCAGCAGTAAATCTGTCCAGAGCCTGCCCCCATCCAGCCCCTGTCTTGTTGCTTCTTACCTCCTGGAATGTGCTTTCTGCCTAAAACATGTTTTGTGAACCCTCTGGCTTCTCTGTAACCAAGCAGCAATATGCTGTGCGATTTGTCATTGCTGTAACCCCACTCTAGCAGTAGGCACATGGTCTCACCCCAGCTGGAACCAGCCTTTAGTAGGATACCAACTAAAAATGTTTACAATATTTCAAGATGTTACAATAAACATCTTGTTTAACCTGATGGCTCTTTGGAAAGAGGCCTCACTGATCAAATGACACCAACAGGTTTTCCCAAGGGCAGGTACTGCCCTGACTGCTCTCAAGAAGGTGCTTCTGTCATGGAAAAACTTCACACAGAAATGGCAGGTGCTTTCACCTCAGAGTGACTGGGGTCTGAAAGACAAAGAGATGATCAAAGCCAGAGCAGGTAAAAACTGCTTATGTTAAGTCACAGCTGTGCTGTAGCCAAGGCACAAACACAGGGAAAGTACAACCAAAAGGCACAAAAGCAACACAGCATCTGGCCAGGGGCTGCTTAGGGTGGAATAAAAAGAGGTTGCGGGTGGATTTGATGGTGCAGGATCTTCAGTGATACAATGAACAATTTGCCGTAAAACTAACACAGCAGCACAACAGTCTGGGAAAAAACACTACAAACACCCAGGTCAGGTCTTTTTTTCTTATCTTTTTTTAACCCTTTAGAGTTCTATGAAGTATTAATAGAAAATCCGTAGCTCTTAACTTCCAGCATCTTTGAACATCACACACAAGATGCAGACATGGCCACCACCTTCATTTCGACACAAGGACAGAGCAGCCCTCAGGCAGAGTTAGTAAGATTCATAAGCCATCCTCCCTGCTACAGACGAGGCTGTGCATGAGGAAATTCCAGGAACAACAGGTCCCCATTCATTCCAGTGAGCACTGAAGCAGAAAAATAAAGAGCTCAGTGAGCCTAGATAGCTAAACAAACCATTTCAATACAAACCAGGCCCATTTTCACCAGCTCTCCACCTATTTCAGCCTCCAGTTCAACAGTGGCAAATCAGAGCAATGCAGAAAACTGCCATCAGATCAACTCGTCCCATTTGTCCATTAAAAAGTCCACATGGATTTATTGGGCAAGGTATTATTGTGTTGTACGCAACCCTTCCACTTCCCTCTCCCCCAAGTCATCAGAAAAGTGCAGATGAAATCCATGGCATGAAGACACACATCTCTTCTTGGTCCATCCCACTGGATATTCTTCATTCTAGTACCTAAGAACAGGCAAATCCCTTGGGAGTGCTTTGTACAAGCAACAAGTGTCCCGCTTGGAAAACCTGAAAATCCTGCAGGAATTAACAGTGGCAAGGATCCCTCCAAGTCTAAAAGTACCATCCAGTTTCAGATCATAATCCAGTTCATCAAATTCTTCCTTTTTTTTGTCTTTTAAACAATCGCACAGCCTGTAAATCCATTTTTCCAACACCATTTGGCATGATAAAGTAGATGCGGATTACATGTTAGGTGACAAGGATGAATAAAAACTACACACCAGGTAATTACAGTGGCCTATTCCCGACCACAGGATTACGTTTACAGTATAGGACAAATACACATGGAACAATTAAACCCACAAATATTATTAATAAACAAAACCCAGAATAGAATACATTGACTTACAAATAACATCTTCAAATACATCCAAAAATGTGAAATGGAGCACCGATCTGTTAGATCCATCTACTTCCTGGGAGGAAAATGCAACCAGGAAAGGAAGAGAAGGGAGTTTCTCTCTCCTTCAGCCCACCCCAATCCACCCGTTCTTTCTTTTAAAGCAGAAACAAAAAGAGTATCTCCCTTTTTTTTGTTTTGTTAAATCTCAGTTCCAAAGAGAACCACCACAGCAGCCATACACTTAAGACTGTCGCCAAAGTACTGCAAACTCTGAGATACAGTAATGGTCACATTGGCAAGACCTTGAGAGAATAAACAGGTCCAATACAAACTGCCAGAGCCGATATCACCACCAAGAAACTCTCAGGCAATTCAGCGATTTCAAAAGGGCTCAGAGACTTGCATAAAGTCATCAATTTCAGGGCCAAAATACTTGTGTCTCCTAGCAGAGGGAATAAAGCTGTTGGAAAGCCAGGATCCTTCCCACAGTGGCTGAGCCCAAGGCTGCACTGGCTTGTGCAGGGGCTGGTAAGTGACCTTCTCATTCCTTAAAATTCGTGCTTCAGCCAGGGTCAGCTTCAGGCTAACAGGCTACAGCAGAGAGATTGCCTTCAGATGCCTTGCACAGGACTGTGCAGACAGGGCATGAAGTCTTCGCCCACGTGTGGGATTCTCCCTGGGAAACTCTGTTCCATGCAAAAAGCTGAGAGGAAACATGGGAAAGCCCTGCAGAAGTAACTCCAATGCTACTTAAGAGATTCTGGTTTGTCCTTGAGGCCACAACTGCCTTACAAGGCTGCGCTGGGAAAACTCTCTCACCCTAAAAACAGGGGAAGAATAGGAAGGCTTGAGCCACGTGCCCAAGGTTTGAACACTTCCGACCTGCTGCATCCTTTCCTCTGCTTCTCTAAGCTCTCCCAGCATCTTTGTGATACTGTGAAGGTACTTGGCTCATTACAACTACTATCCTACCTAACAGGCAATGGTGCTTCCTCTGAGGCCAGCCTGCCTTTGAGGTTTGTTTTCAGAATTAGTACCATAAAGAAACGACCACAACCCAGGTCATGGTCAACAGCTGAACCCTCCAACCCTCCCTGGCACGCCACAAAAAAAATGCCAGAGAAGCATCAAGGCACAGTGGTGAATGCCCTTTTGAGAATGTGCCTTAAAAGAATCAGTGCAAAGAGCTGAGACTACTGCTATTACAAAATTCACCTTTTTGATACTAAAAGACTGTGGTAAAAAAACTCTGCACACAACATCCCTGTCTGTGACACGGGCCAGGGCCTGGCTGGCTCTGCTACAGCATCGTGAGGGGACAGTGTAAAACCTTCAAGTTCTGAACAGTGAAATGAGCTTTGCACCTCCCTCCAGATTTGTGCAAGGGAAAACAGCACTCCTGGGTGGTCAATGCATGTCTTCTGCAAGAGGCAGGGGAGCAAAACAGCCATGATGTACCTGGGGTGTTTCAGTACCATCCAGTTCTTCTCTCTATGCTGCATGCTTCATTTCTATTTCTGCTGTTGTTCAAGAGATTCCAGAAAAGGATTTTGTGTTCGTTTTTTCTCCTCCTCAGCAGATATTGATTGCAGTCTCACTGAGATCTCCAGAGGGGATTTCAAAAGGAGGCCATGACTACCTTCCTTCTGCCAGTTTATCAGCTCTGCATTACACAGATATAAGGCTCCCAGCACTGTCTGTTAAATGCAGCAGCTCAGAGGAATATCCAAAGAAAACAGAATTTTCAATTTATTGTCTACCATTAACTTCTGGGAAGATTGGAGCCATGGAACACAACGTGAGAACTCAAATTTAACACTTGGCTGGACACTGGCTGAATACCAGGTCTGAGGAGGAGAAACAACATGGAAT
This sequence comes from Rhagologus leucostigma, assembly GCA_013397725.1. NCBI lineage: Eukaryota > Metazoa > Chordata > Aves > Passeriformes > Rhagologus > Rhagologus leucostigma. The sequence continues at coordinate 35,876 of VZTD01005090.1, read as the reverse complement.
GAAGTGACATGCAGAATACCTGAGGAATTTGGAGCTGTGGAATGGACATTCAACTCACCATCAATAGCCATGATGAAAACAGGCAGGGGGGAGGGAGGAAAAGCCCTAAAACTGAAATTCGGCATGAAAACAATGCAGATTTCAGAACAGACTAAGACAGAGAAGGAATTTTTCCAGATCAAGCCACCCTCAGACCTGCAATTGTAGGAACAAAGGAACTGCAATCTCTTCCCCTACGAAACCTTTGGAACCACCACAGTGCTCACTGGCAAGGCACGGATTGTTGCACTACAGTCAGTGGCAGCCAGGAGAGCCGTTCATGTGCTTTTCACTGCTGGGAACATCCGTGCTGTAGAGGCCATCCAGGTATGCCTGGGAAATCTCTGCTACCAGGCTCCTGTCTGGGACGGACTGGGCCATTCCATAGATGGCTCCCTAAGCAGAGAAGAGCAGGCTGTTACACAGGAGAAACACCCTCAGCCCAAACACCCCCCTCACACTGTGTGCTGGCCTCCTCACCATGCCGGTGGTCTTGGCATTGAGGTCCTTTATGATGTCCTGGATGCTGTCCCTGACATCCTTCAGGAACTGCTCAGCAACGCCGGGCTTTGTGTGCAGCTGCGTGATGCAGAGATGGATGCTGGGCAGGCAGGGTAGAGGGCAGATATTAACTACCTCCAGTACACACAGCTCCACGTTTTCTGAGCAACCAACAGCAACTATGGCCACTGATTACCGTGTATCTCCTTAAAATAGCATTCCCACTAAGGGTAATCCCTGCAAAATGTTTGCTAAAACCAGCTCCTTCTTCCTTCCTTCCTGACTTCACAATTAGGTTAAAGGTTCTCACCTCATTCCAGGCACCTATGGTGAGAAAAATGCAGCTGCCTGCAAGCACAGTGACCCCTGCCATCATTTCCCTCTCGTTCCTCTGCAGCTTCTAAGCCATCAGCAGAAGGAGGCACTCACCTCTGAGCTATCACCTCAGGCTCTCTAGACTTCGCTTCACATAGCCAGTCAAAAATTTTCTCAGTGCAGCTACATCTGGGAGCACTGGCCCTTTCTGCCCACAAAAATCCATTTTTCCACTTAAGGAAAGTCTCTGACAAATACCAATTTTACATTGTAAATGATCAGCCCTTCACTATTCTTTTAATTACCTTCATCTTCAGTGGGCAGGAGGAAGATAGTAAAAATAAATCAATCACTCTACAAATCCTCAGTTAACTAAACATGAGATAAAGCCTTGGTTATTTATATTTTTCTGCTTGTATTAGATAGAGGTAAATAGAAAGGGAGCCTCGGATATGTCCTCTGCCAGGCTCATTAAAGTTATTATTACTTTATCTTCACTGCTGTATAATGGCAATTACAAAAGTGATTCCTGCTCTGCAGAGGAAAATTCTACATACAATTTATTGGATATGGACAACAGCACCCAGCAAATAACGAGAGCTACATGGGCTGAAGTTGACCATCTTGCATACCCTGGCTAAATACATCGCTCCCAGGTCTCCTCCACACACTCACCTTGGTGGGAACTGTAGGACATTCAAGTTCCATCCTTTTGCAGCTAAAAAATTAGATAATCGATAGATGTCAAAAGTGTCCGAGCCAATGGAGACGACAGACACCTCTGGCTTCCCAAAAATGAAGATGCTGTCAATTTTTCGCAATCTTGAAAAGGAGGGAAAAGAAATGACTGATCAGGGTTACAGGGTTCAGACATTCTGTCCACCCAGCTGGAGCCTTAAAGGAAAAGCTACAGAAGGAAACAGATGGCAGCACATTCCCACCAAAAAATCATGCACCCACCCCAGGCCATTGCGACTTGCCAGAGGACCCAGGTCATTATATACCCTAAAGTCAAACAAACTCAGGAAGAAATGGAAAAGAGGGAAGACAGAAAAGCAAGGCAAAACAGAGCAGCTGAGAAAATCAGCTTCTCTCACACAGCCACCCAAGCACCCCAACAAGGAGGAGTATAACCCTTCTTTTGTCCTTCCTCCAGATTCTCCCTCAGCCACGGCTGAGGCAGAAGGAATTCTTGAAGCAAAGTCAGCTGAAAAAAGGTGCCTGCACCCCTCCCCTCTGTGCCCCTCAGCTATCTGGGCACAAACAAAGCATGTTCTCCCAGAACTATCCAGTAAGTCCCTATCCAGCAGGTATCAGGGAAAAACAAAACAAAAGCAGTTTGGGAGGAGGGGTCCAGCCCAGGGTTGAAGAGCAGGATCCGAACACTGAGGCACCCACGTACTCGGACTCGAGGAAACGGGCTGTTTTAATGATCCTCTTTGTAGCCTCAACATAGCCCGACTCTCCGAAGTGCAGGAGGGTTGCCCAACATGCAGCTATGATCCCACCAGGCCTGGAGCCTGCCACAGAGGGGGAGGCATAAATTCCCCCTTGCCAGTCAGGAGCTACGAAGAACTGGTACTTCCTGTACTCCTTGTCACTGTAGAGCACCACCGAGGAGCCCTTGGGAGCGTAGCCATACTGCAAGAGGCACAGAAAGGGTTAGAAAGCAGCAAGAGGGCACAGGAACGCATCCAAGTCCTCACCAAGATTCCATTTGTTGATCTGCTGGAGAGCAGGAAGGCTCTGCAAAAGGCTTGGGACAGGCTGGATCCATGGGCAGAGGTTCAGCAAGGTCCTGTCCTTGGGTCACAGCAACCCTCTGCAGCTCCAGGCTTGGGCAGAGGGGCTGGAAAACTGGAAAAGGGCCTGGGGGTGCTGGTGACAGTGGCTGTACATGAGCCACTGTGTGCCCAGGTGACCAATGGCACCTGGCCTGGACCAGGAATAGTGTGACCAGCAGGACCAGGGCAGTGATTGTCCCTCTGTCCTGAGGGCCCTTGAGTGCTGCATCCAATTCTGGGCCCTCATGGACAGAGGGACACTGAGGGCCTGGAACATGTCCAGGGAAGGGAACAGAGCTGGGGAAGGGGCTGGAGCACCAGGAGCAGCTGAGGGAGCTGGGGGGAGCTCAGCCTGGAGAAAAGGAGGCTCAGGGGGACCTTCTCACTCTCTGCAACTCCCTGACAGGAGGGTGGAGCCAGGTGGGGGTCAGGTTCTGCCCAGAGAAAACAAGTGACAGGACAAGAGGAAACAGCTTCAAGTTGTGTCAGGGGAGGTTAAGGTTGGAAATCAGGAGAAATTTCTTTGTGGAAAGGGTTATTAGGGAGAAGGGGCTGTCAAGGTTGAAGGGGCTTCCCAGGGAGGTGGTGGAGTCTCCATGCCTGGAGGTGTTCATGGAGTAACTGGATGTGGCAGTCAGTGCTCTGGTCTGGTTGATAAGGTGGGGATTGGTCACAGGCTGGACTCAGTCTTGGAGGTCTTTTCCAACCTGAAGAGTTCTGTACTTTGGCACATTGCACAAAGCATGTGAACAGAGCAGCCCCTACTCCTGCACCTCAGTGCTCCTCCACACAGTAAAGAAGAAATGCCTGAAGGTCGGGATGGCAACACGAATCGCACCCCAAAAATGAAAGCACTGGAAGACCCTTCTCCCCTCTCCTTACCTTGTGGGTGTCAGCAGAAATGCTGGTCACACCTTCCACACTGAAGTCAAAGGGACGCTTTAGGGGGAACCCTGCCTTGTCCATGAAAGCAATAAGGAATCCACCTAGGCAGGCATCCACATGGAAGGGGATTTTGTACCTCACTGCAAGCTGTGTGTGAACAAGAGATCAGGGAACAAAATTATGTGGTTGACCAAAACTCCAGCCACTAAAACGTATTTGGCATTTCATGGTTAAATGTTCACTGAACCCTTTGAGAGCATCACACCATTCTCAAGCCATGGAGGACAGGAGATTGGGGAAGGCCTGGCTACTTGTGGGATGCCTTTTTCTGCCTTCCACACAGAGGAAAAACAACGTGGCATTTTGGTAGTTTGCTGTGTTTGCCAAAGGAATGTGACAACATTGTCTGAAAGGAGTATCCTCGATAAAGTAAAAGTACATGAGCCAAATGAACATAAGGTCAGAGGCCCTGGCTGGTCACACACAAAATAAATAACTGGAGCACAGAGAGGAAAGAAATCAATGTGTTTGGAAAATAAGATCCCAGCCCTTTGACTCCTACCCCCTCCACACATTCCTCAGACTTCCACACAGATTTTGCTACAACCAGCAGGCCCTAAATCAAAGCATTTTCACCAAGTGGGCCATTTAGGTGTTCTTTCCTTTCAGGTAGAAAAGAACGAGCACTTCTGGTTGGTCTCACGGTCACACATTCCCCCTCAATCCCAAACTGCATCCTGCATACCCTGCTGTTGGTCAACACCTCATCAGATGACAGTAATACCCTTCCAACCAGTGGGATCCCTCCACCAAATTCACCGCTTGGCATCCTGGAACCCCTCTACTCTTCTTGTGCTGGTTTTACTGCTACAACACACAAGTTCCTAAAGGTAGGGGTGTCCTACCTCTGCCACCTCTTCAATGGGGTCCATAATTCCATGTGGGAACTGGGGAGCAGAACAGACCAGCATGGCTGTGTTCCTTGAGATAGCTCTCCTCATTGCCTGAAGATTTAAAGAGAGAAGATGCTCACATTCCATTTACCAAGTGCCATCCTGCCAAAAAAGATAAAGAGTGAGAACATGCAGAGTCTGGTTTTAAAAACCAATGCACAAAAGTGTACAGAGAGGAAAGCAACGAGCTACAACCACTAATCCATTTGGAAATACCATAATATTTTTGTTCACCCTCCTCTGAAATCTGGGGCTACTTCTGAAATACATAAATTACTTGATTCTAAATGAATCCCACAGGACAAAGGGATAAAATCCAGTTATTTCAAATAAAACCTCATCTGCAATGACAGGCATTTACTCGTGCTGTTTTTCGTTGTTTCCAGAAAGCATTCCTCCCTCTTTATCCACTGACTTGCTACCTGGACAGGTAGATTTCTTGCTAGTTGCTGTACTATGCTAATTTCCTCACAGAAAGAGCCTGAAGTGATACCTGAACATCCACTTCCATAGCCTTGGTCAGTGGTATTTGGATCAGCTTCATCCCAAAGTAGTGTGCTGCCTTGTCAAAGGCCGCATGGGCGCTCACTGGGACCAACCTGGAAAAGGAACAGATCAAATGAACATAACATTTGCTGTCTCCCATCTCGAGTGGCAGTGGCTGAACAGCCTTAATTAAACCTATTTTCTGAGGCCTCATATAATTATCAGAGCCTTAAATGTTAGAGAGGGAAGAAAAGAACTACCAGTGTTTCATTTCTTTTTACATTTTCCCCTCAAAGCAATTAACCAGAGAAATATTTTCCATGCACCATCTAGAAAAGAGGCAACACATTAAAGACAGCAAATCCTCTATGACCAGTGTAATGATTAGCACAATTCCTCATTTGAACTCCAACCAGCCTAACTCCAGCCTCAGAGTTTTCAGGCTAAGCCCTCTTTGATCTGAATAAATCAAACCCCTTGAATATTTCAAAGGGCCTGACAATCTCTGCTCAAGAGCAGAGCTGATCTGAGCAGGCTGTCTAGAGCAGCAGACAGGTACAAAATACACCTGCTCAGCACAGCCCCCCCAGCAACATCTGTGCCCCCCAGGCTGCTTTAAAACTTCCTGTGCTTTTGAACTGCTTCTTTCCACACAGGGTTCCCTCCTCCAGACAGAGATAGACAAGGAACAGGTGGCAATGAGCTATGAAATGAAGGATTATTGAGGTCCAGCAGCCACCTCGGCTCAAGGGGGACAGTAAATCCCACAAGCCCCCAAAGGAAAAAGCTGTGGTGGCACCACTCACATTTCTGGCTGTTTGATGCCTCTCTCATAAGCCAGGTCTCTGTATGCCTTGCAGGCCATCAGGATGCTCTCAGTTCCCCCAGATGTCATCTGTCACCAGAAAAGAAGCAAACAAGGAAAAATAACAATGGATGTTGCAGGGGGGAAAAGCAAAAAGGGGATGCAGGCACAGCATCTCTTGTCTCTGCTTCAGAGATGCACAGGAGAGCTCACGGTTTCAAGGGCAGCAGAAGCCACTGAACAGCGCAAGGCAACTTTCTGACACTCAGCTTGAAAATACACATTTAAATGTTGAATCCTCTGTTTAAATGGGATGGAGGAAAGGGAAAACAATATGTATTGAATTCCAGAGTCAAACAGGAGGGGACCACATTGCACAGTCACCTCACCAGACACAACTACTCGTACTTAAGCTCTTGATTACCTGGGGATTGTTTATCTGCATTACAGATTAATTATGCCACATATATGGAAACAACAAAGGTGATTCTGTGTTAAGTCAGCAGTCCAGCAGGGTTTATAAGGTCTGGAGCAGTGCCACACCAAGGCACAGAGTCAGCTCAGGGTTGGCACCAACTCCCGAGCTACAAAACCTTCCCAGAATCTGGAATGCTTCAGGACTCGGAGCTCTCTCTCACCTCCTCTCTGCAGAGGCCAGCCTAGGTCTGCTCAATATCAGAGCTTCTAAGCCCTCAGGGACCCAAAAAAATTTTACACCAGGAGGAATTTGTGCATTCCTCTCCCCAGCCAGTCCCTCAGTATCCACACCACCCACTAACCCTGCTGTCCCAGCCCTCTTCACCCTGACCACAGGGTTTGCATCAGGAGGTGGAAGAGAGGAAGGCACAGGTTTACTATTCTGTACCTAAACTCAAGAGCTGGTGCAAATACATAAATTAAACTCTTTACAGGAAGGAATTCCTCAAGTGGGACAGTCTCTTGTGGGTCAGCTTTTATGAGTTCTGGCATGCAAGGGACACTGGGGACAACCTTCCCCAGTAAAATTTTAACCTCGGAAAATGTGAGGTTGGTTTTTCAAGCAGCCTGCAGGACTGACTTACTGGGTGAGCCATAACCTGAGGATATGGGGTAGCTGGGACAGTTATACAGAGGTTCAGGTAAATGAGGAATCAAAATCTACTTATACTGCTTATGGGGAACTAATTTTGCTCCTCAGACCTGCTGAACCAACTGCAACTTCCCCTTTTAAACTCCTCCCTCTCAAAAATAAACATAAAAAGGACCCAATCTCATTTGTATGCCTTATGACATCTCTAAGTTTGGGTTTTCCTGTGGTTTTTCCCTGCTGACATGGCTGCAAACCCCAAAAATGCCAAGAAGTGTGACTGTATGACAGTGACTAAACATTAAGTACAGAGATAAGGAACAAAGTTCACAGCCTGCTAGGATTTGTTCCTAACACAATCCAAGCCAGCAGCAGCTGCTGCCACAGGCAATGTGGAAGCAACTGTCATACCACAGACAATTTCTGCTTTTTGGGGGAAGTTTAAAAGCAACAGCTGTCAGAGATAAAACCTAACAGAGCCTCACACTGGATAAAGACATCACTGCATTAATTGTGAAGCAAATGGATGGCAGCAGCAACACAGTGTTTTAAGGGTTTTATGGGCCGTGCCACTCACTTCTCAACACCCTTTATGAAAACATCTGTCAGGTTGTCAGTGATTATCTTTGGGGGAAAAAAACCAGCTGGTGATAACACAGACTGCCTTCCCACTGGGGGGGAGAAGAGGCAATGGGATTATTGCATACTTGTACCTATCCTTGCAACACCGCTTAGGATATTGCAATGATTGTGAAAACTTTACTAAGAAGGACCTGGGGATCTTCGCATTCGTGTTACTGAACACCAGGCCTGCTCCTTGTTGGGCAGCATTCCCTACTCTCACCTAGAGAATCTGCTCTTGAAAAAGGAGTCTCTGTACAGTCTCATTCTCATTTCAATTATTCCACCAAAACACCAACATCTTGCCTTCATATGTAACAAGCCTTTCCTCGAAGCCTGGCTTTATCCCCTGCATGGAAATGCTGAGTCACACACAGTTTGGGGTAGGTCAGAGTCAACACTTGTCAGCAGTCAGTCACATGCAGGGTAAGGAAGAGCATCCGGGATGGATCCTTCTCCCAGGCACCCAGACTGGCATGCAGATGACCACAGGGAAAGCTTGTTCAGGCAGCTGAAAATCAACCCAAAAAGCTCAATTTCAGCCAGCTCAGCTTCCTAAATTGGCCCACAGTCAGCACACTGTGAGTCTCCACCACAGAGAAGAGCCAGAGTCTGGAGCAGCACCTTTAGGCTAGCACAGCTCAGACAGCAAAATCCTCTTGGTCCACATGGATTATACCTGCAGATGGAGCCTGCTCCTTTACGGGAAGCTTTGTCAGCTTAGCCACTGACAGAAAACTCATTCTGCGGTAGCTGGAACCTGAATCACCGTCACAGGATCCAACTTCCCCAGTGCCTGTGGCACCGGCACCCAGCCAACGCGCAGTGATTCAGCACCCACCAAGGGCTCACAAACATTCTTCTCTCCCCTCAATGAAAGTCCACAGGCTCAGGCCATGCCAAGGGGAAAAGGGGCTGGAAACAGGCATTGTTTTAAGCAGCTCTGCAACCCTGCACTACCTTCAAAGGCCAGGCAAAGTGTGGGGAAAAAGGAAAGTAAACAGACATTTTGTGTTCTTATTTGTTGTTTTCCAAATGGGAGGGGAAAGGAGAGAGCACAGGGAATAAATCTCCCTCCTGCTTTCCAAACTCAGTATATCACTTCCATTGCTCCCTCTCTCCAAATCCCAGTGCTCTGGAACCTCAACATTACAACAGCAGTAAGAGATGTGGTCCCTATTCCAGGATTTCTTTGGCCATGTCACTGTCAAACTGTCAGACATTAAAGAACCACTTTGGTTCATGGTCTCTAAAGTTTTGCTTCCATTTTAACCTGAATAAACATGTCCATTCAGACCCTGGAGACAAAGCTGATGGAAAGTTTCACTGAGCTGAACTACCTCACGAATTAAAAAAAGCAAACTACAATTTATTTCTAGGGTAACAGAGTAAAAAACCCCACCACAATCCAATGCACGATCATAACACTGTGGCAGCCTCCATAAAACCCCTGGAAACCCGCAGGTTGTAAATTCCACAACTTACGTCTCTCAAGGTGACCTGCTCATCACTACAGATAAAATCTGACAGATCTGCACAGTTTAAGACTCCTCAAGACACATCACTCACATTTCCCTACTTCAAATGTGCAGCCAAACCTTGGAAGCCCCAGAATTTGGAGAGAAGAGACAAAATGGGTTTCTACAGGAGGTTTACGCTTGCATCTAGTGATTTTGCCCTCTCTCTCCTGTCCTCAGCTGTAGAATAAGTGGAAGAAGAATTCACAAGAGAGATCCACATCAAATACACGTCACCCACACACAGAATTTTTCCCTACACTTCAAAGCTGCCCTTTCTTTTTAAAGTTCAAAACGCTACTTAAAAAAAAAAATTGTGAAGCTCGCATAAAAGCGGTGATTTCTCCCCAAATTACAGGGGAAATCCACAGAGCCAACACTGCAAAACAAAGCACCTTGTGAATATGAACTCATGTACACATCAGATAAGAACAAACCCCCCCATTCCTCTTCTGTGTGCTGAGCTTAATTAGTCCTGCCAAATCATTGCAAGAATGCGATTAGAATCTCCCAGGTGCCCAAACTCACCAATTCCTGTCTTTTTGCTCTTGCATAACACAATTAAAAGTAAGAACAACAGTAGTAATTAGTGAGAAATAGGAAGCATCCATCTGCTGCTGAAAATGATTCCTTCTAAAACTGCTTAAAAACCTGAAACATCTCTCAGAGTAATTTAAGGCAAAGGCATGTCTGAAACCCCCCCAACCACAAGGGCATTGTTAGAGCTTTTATGCCCATGTTTAAACAAAGGAGAATTACAGCCCACATGGCACAGCTAAAGGTAACTCCTGTAAATAATTAAAGCTGCTCATCTGATTTAACATTCAGACATGTAAAAAAGACAGGTTTCATTTCAGCATTTATGAAAAACACCAAAAACCTTCAAAGAGGAAGCTCCCCAGAGATTCTGCTGAGGGAGATGTCCACATGACACAGGGCAGAATCACACAGAGATCCCAGGCTTCTGAAAACCTTGGGAACAGCATGGATGTGTCACTGGGCTGCTTTTCCCAGACTGAGCAGCAGAATATTACTCCCACAAAGTGCTGTTCTGCAAAGTGCTGTGGAAATCAGAACACAAAGGAAGTGAAACTGCCTCACTGAGAAGTCCAGACAGAAACTTTCTGGTGCTTTCCATGCAGCACAGATGCAGACACCCTCTCCAGAAACACCACCAAGTTCCATCTGCCTTCAGGGACCACCACCAGGCACCAGTAAATTGGCTAAGCAGTCCATGCTGCTTAAATCAGGTTAGTAAATCCAGTGGACAGGGGCCTGGCACTATGACACTCTGCTTCTCAGAGGTGGCACTGAGGAATTTCGGGGGGGCGAAAAAAGCAGCTGTTCTAAATTTCAACACTGCAAAAGTCAAATCAAGTAAACCAGAGGCCATCTGAGTAGAATGAGCCAGCAGCCCCTCTTGAACAGATTAGTTTAAAGATAAAGATAACTCAGAGCATTGCACCTTCCCTGGTTTAGCATTAAAACCTCTCTGCTTTACACCCTCACCGGTTATAGAAGTGTAACTGCAGCACTCTGACCCACTAGCTACAGCAGGGCCTTCCCAAGACAGAAATCAAATCACCAGTTTAAAAAAAATGCTCTTTTTAAATGCCTTTGTAATTGTTCAAGCCTCCAGAAATTATCCTGAAATGTTAATTCACTTCTTGGAAGAAAAAAAAGAAAATAAGAGAAGTCTTTGAGCCCAACTACTTAAAGAGCATGTGACCTCCATATACTCACCCACATCTCTCCATCAGCGATCAGCAGCTCTGAGCACTTCACAGCCAGGAAAAGCAGTGGGAGGAAGACAAAAAGTCTACTGGAAACATTCATTTGGACATGGTAATTACAGGGGTGCAATTAGTTTTCTGCTTCTGGCCGATCAACTTTCCAGCCCTCTTCTCCCTGCAAACTGGGCTGTGTTCAGTTTGGACAGAATTCCACGGCAGGTTGTGCACTTCCCCCTTTGCTTTGCGATACCATCCTCAGGAGGGAGAGGAGGACAGAGGGAAAAGCAGAATTCCCTGAAGTATATTTGTGCAGATCTCACTTCGGCAGTTTTTCACCCGTTCTGACCCTCTCTTAGGCAATTCCAACTTTTCCATTTCAGTGGGAGAGCACCCAGGGCCAAGGCTGACACTTTTACAATGCATTTTATGTAACAAAACCCAAAGGCCCCCTGGTGCAGGCTTCAGCAAGCAAAGTTTCCCAAGCACCCATCAGAGTCACACAGCTCTCTGCCTGTTGTATCAGCTGATGTTCCAACTGCTGATAGAAATGAGTTCCGACAGCTTTATGCCCAGCGTCTGCCCCGCTCCAGGGATAATTTCCCTGCTGTTCTCAGCACTGCAAGCCAGGAAGGAACTGAGGTGAGGTGAAATGGTTTTTATAAGCAAAGAGGCACATTCCTCCTCTAAACTTGAAGGTGGCACAGGGAATACAGTCCTGAGAAGAAAAGTCAGGTCAGAGGGTGTCACCTCCTCCTATCAAAGGCAATCACATCTTGCACTCCCACACAGTCGAGCTTCATCTTCAATACCACTGGCAGTCTGATCCCAACTACACCTTCTATAAGGCTACTCCAGTACTCAACTCCTTAACACAACCAAGCCTCCAGCTGACAGAGAAAGCCCACTCAAGGACAGTTCAGCTCATAAGCTCTTGTGTCAACACTGACTTCCAACACTGAAACCATCAGTTTAAAAACACACATTTCGACTCTTGCTGGGAATTTTATCAAGGCTGTAAAACTGGTTTGCACTGGAAGGCCACACAAGCCTGGAAATGCAGCTTTCCAGCTGGACAGCTGACAATACATGCCATGCCTGCTTGTTGCTGAGTAACCAGCCAGCCGGCCGGCCAGCCTTGCCCTCGAGCTCAGCAATCTGGCAGGCTCACAGATTTCCAGCTCAGAGACTAAAACTGAGGTGAGCTTCTCAGAGTGACACTTCTCTGTTCAAAATTCCCCACTGATAACTAGCCAGGCTGCATTTTTCTTTTCCAAATGCCATCAAGCAGATGTGTCACTTAAGAAGTGGGGAAAAAAGCTGAAGTAAATGGTCTTATTTAGAGAACTGTTTCTCTGAGTTAAATTGTCTCTCATAAAGCTTCATCAAGAAGAGGAATTAAGCAACCTCCGCACAGCTGGCATGGAATACACCACAATGAGCTTAACCTCAGTCTCATCTGGAGAGCACAAGGTGCATTTGTACTTATCAAAGTCAAAAATACCCAAAATGTTCAGGAGGCAGTCGAAGACAGGCTACTTACAGCACCACAAGAGTTAGGGCCCCCGTGGAAGAGTGTACAGGCAATCCTCACTACTTCTGCTTCCATCTTCCTCAGACCAGGGAATATATCTGGATGGAGAGGATTACTCCAGGCAAACTCTTCATACACCTTCAGAAAACAAAGAGAGAAAGTTAAGACTTGCAGATGAGGCTTTGAGAACTCCCCATGTGCACTGTAGAAGCAAATTAGCTGCATTTTATCATAAGAATACTACAGGACTTAACTGCTCCTGCAAGTAGATATCACAAGCTGGGAAGCTGTAGCTGAGGAGTAAAACTTAAAAAAAAAGAAGTTTTTCTAAGGCATTCAGACCTCTGGAGTGATTCTACAGCACAACAATATGTCTTGTTGTAAGAACAGATTTAACCATTTTGCTGTTTTTAAAAAAAATACAGCATACATCCTGCAATTGCTTTACACGAAACAGGCAAAAAAAGGGACTTTGCAGAACTTGTTCTCGAGTTTACTGTTAAGGAGGGGTTCTGAAGCTGGTGGAAAAGCACAAATGCCCACCCACATCACAAAAAAAGTGGCTGTGGAAACCAGTATTTCTGCTTGTTCCACAACTGTGGACTCACAGGATACAAGGCTGGAATAAGCCAGTCCCAACCTCCTGCAATCCAGATCAAAAAGCAACTGCAGGGATGTTAAATAAAATACAGCAGAACAGACCAGTGAATAATCAGTAGAAACAAAGGGAATGTTTCCACAAAGTGATCCAAGCCAAGGCCCCTCCAGAAAGGCTGCTCTGAACTTTGTTTCCCCAAAAGTGGCACAGAAAATGTCAACATGAGGAGGAAAACAGCAATAGCAACCACCAAACAGAGCCCATTACAGCGCTACAAAAGCTGTTCCCAGGAGCAAGAGGGCCAGACTTCCCTTTCTAGCAAAACAACTCTGAAAGGATATGTACTTGAAAACAAACCTTTAGGCTGTTTAGGTTATTTTCCAGCCTTCTCAAAGGGAGAAGTTCCTGAGCAGGTAAACAGACCTCACAAAGACGCCACTGAAGCGTGCCACTGCTCCATTGTTTAAGATTTGGATCACACAACCATGCCAAAAAACATTTCACAAAGCTTTTTTTTTGCTTAAACCAAGAGGTGTTTAGCTCTGCTCAGTGAAAGTTGTTCCAGTACGGCCTTCAGTTCACTTCTATTTACTAAGTACTTTCTCACTCAAAACAGCACCTCATCTGATTGGATCCCAGTCATCTCTACGAGGTGTTTTCACATGGACAGTTACATGGCCAGAGTTACGCTGCCCAAATTGCCACTAATTCCCTTTCCCAGACTTAAGTTGTAGATCTTCTCTATTTATTTTGAGATGCTGGAAGAGCTCTGAGGGGTTTCTGGTCACCCCGAAGACACAAAGTTGGTCTGCTTGCACTCTACCTTCACCAGCAGGTGGGTGAGTTTCTCTTCACCACTGTACACAGTCCCAGAGACTTTCCCATCCTGCCAGCGTACATCTCCTGGAAGAGAGGAAACAGCACACTGTTCACAAACACAGCCATTCCCAGCCACTGTAGAAAAGCACATGGAAAATCCCCTCAGTTATACAGAGGAGGACTCAGCTTTCGAGATTTCCCTGAGTTTTGTGGCCCAGGGACAGCTGTGTGTGAAGTTGAGCCTCTGGCATCGTGTGACCTTAGCAAACAGCAAGTAAATGATGACTAAAGAGTCAGCACATAACCAACATGTACCCACAGCAAGCAGTTATATTAATATGTAATCTACTTAATCTTCATCAGTCTACTCAAACTGTTGCTCAACCAACCGGACACTAAATTAAAGCCACTTTCAAAGAGCACCCACCACCACTGTAAGCTGAGAAGAGATGGAAAGGCCAAGTTTGTACTGCTAAAATCCACAGTGCTGGCACCTCAATTAAATTTCACCTAAACTGGTATTTCCAGGCAACTTCTAAAGGGGAGTGGAGAGTTCAATGGGGCCTTAAGAAAAAAAGAATCCAGTGAAGGAAGGAAACAATAACTTAAGAGAAAACACAGACAGAAGCAACATTAGCAATACACAGCAGTAAAAAGGAAGGAAGTTGTTCCAGGATACTCAATTATGAAATTGTTTGTTTCAGAGTTTGAGGTAGATGCACTGTTCTAGCAGAAAATTCAAGGCATTTCTCAAATTTGAGATAGCAGCAGGGCAGTCATATCTTCTCCTCTAGACAGGAAGTCACCCAAATTTGCTCATCAGGAGTAATAGGTACACAAATTGGGGGAACATGTTTACATGAGAGAGGCAACTCAAATTAAGTGTCAGACACTGCTTGTGTGGACTCAAGCCAGGAGAACATCATCATGACTCTTCCTTAAAAGGCTTTTTCAAAGTACAAACTATTGTCTCTCTTAATTGAGGTCATAGTCTTGGAAATTCCCTAACAATCCTACTTCGAAGTTGCTTGAGAGTATTTTCTGGGGCTTCATGGAAAATACATTTCTGGTAAAAGTCAAACATCAAGGCAACGGCCCAAAAATGCAATCCAAAAAGAGAACTTCCTCCATATTTCTCTTCTCCTCAGCTCTCCCATCTCTCCATCAGCCTAGAATTCTTGGGGAAGGAACAGAATTTTAATGTAAATGCCTGAACACAGTATTAGAACTCATGAATCTTAGTCACATCCAGAAGGAAAACAGACAAAAATTTGCAAGGGGATAAAATATTTAAGCTGAAACCATGAGGAGGAGTCACTGGGACTCATTTAAGAGAGGAAGTGTCATGTTGGGTGTCTGAGCAGACCCACCTCTGCTGTAGTACAGACTCACCTTTTGAGCTGTACTCTTTCATCTTCTGCAGCACTTCAGGCTGGCTCATGCCTTGTTCCGGCAGTGCTTTGATATAATCCTTTTCATCTTTCAGGAAGGATAAACTGGAAGTGACATCATTCAAGGCTTCATCAATCTTCTTTTGAATCTAAAAAGAAAGGAAAAAGCCTATCAAACAATGGCACTGGTCAACAATTCTAAATAATTGTTGAATGTGTGCAGAACAGGACCCGTTGCCTACATCTGTGGTGTTGATGGAACAGACAGGAACTGCTCCACTGGGAGCTTTGACCCCTTTCCTTACTGCTTCAGAAAAAAAAAATCTCAAGGAAAAAAAACCTGCATTTTTATCCAGCAAACCTCTTTAAGTCACAGTTTCATTTGTAGGGGTCTTCAGATGCATTGGTTTGTACCTTGCCTCCTCTACCACCACACACACAGTTTAGAAACTCATGAAAACAGAGACACGATAAAGAAATCTCCACCACAGACACAGTTCAGAGATTTCTTTCTTCCTACCCACACCCTGCACTCAGGAAACCCCACACTTCTTCTCATAACACATACCAAAATAAAGATTCTTCTTCCAAGCAACACAGGTGTTGGGATATGGACTTTTGGACATTGGAAGGCCTCAAAGTCAAGGCCTCTTGTGAGCAACCAATAAGTTATCAGGTATCAGCCTACCAAAGAGCAGAAAGAGGACACAGATAGGACACAGCAGAGTGCTCTGGCACAGGGGAGCAGTGTTAGCCCTGAGAAGGGAAGTCTGGACACAATAGGGATTGTATAAAGTGTTCTTTTCTAACAGGCAGGCAAAAAACATAAGCAGAAGAGACTTTGTCTGATCAAGGGCTACTCAGGTTAGGAGGTGAAAGCTGGGGCACTTAACAGGACAGGGAGAGGATTTAATCCCTTGCAGAGGAATGTGGGAGAAACTGGAGAACTCCTTCCACGCCCACAGCAAAAGGAAAAAAAATTCCTCCGTGCTACTCTCTTTGGATAAAACTGCCTGGAACAGATCTGACCCCTGGAATCAATGTACAAATACATCAGCACAGCAAGCAGCAGGAAGTGCAATCAAGTTTGATACCATAGTTTACGACGTAAAAGAAACCCAGCCGTGCAATTCTTCATCCCAGAGTTGTTACCGTGCTAAAACGCGCTGACAGTTGTGGTTTCAAGTTTTTATGCAAAAACAAAAAAAAAAAGCAGCTCCCAAACACAACAGCTCGTGTGTCATTTTAACGACTATACAAAGTGCTGATACCCTTCTGCTAACTTTTGCTAATAGTTATCTGAGCCCTAATCATGGCCAGTTGCTTGTTTAAAATAAATACCCTTCTACATTGCACAACAAACCCTTGGCTATCTCACACTTCACACTGTTTCAGAAGAACAACTCCAGTTCAATCCTGTCTCCTCTTCCAGAAATAAAATTATTTTCTTAAAATCTAAGAATGAGTAAACGTTACTGGAGAATTCACTCATTCTTGGTTAATATAAATAGCTCGAAAGTTAAAAAGGTGGCACCCCCTTTTTTCTGAGAGTGATACAATGACAAAAAGATTGGGTAGAAATTATATCCGTCGTTAAACCAGGAGGCAGCAGAAGACATTCTAGATCTATATCCTTGGACCATTAGGATCACAGTGACATGACAACAAAGATGCACTGAACTGTATATTCTCCAAGAGAGCTGAAATAAGGACCTGGAATAATCCTATAAGTAGTTGTTCAAATACTTACTATAGCCCTGACAAACGGCATTTTCCTCAGCAGTTTAAAGAACTGTTTTTTAGTTCGGGATGTCAAACCTGAAAGACAAAAGGCAAAAATGAACCTAAGAAACAAAAAAAAAAGAAACTTCTGATGCAGCTCATGATCAGGCTCAGCATTCCTGACCCAAACTGAAATAACACAGTGACCCAGGGGACATGGTGAGACAGATGAGTGAATCCAAGAGCAAGGTTTTCAGGGATGGACCATGCCATGGAAACATCTGGACTGCAGAACAGCAGCCATCTATAGGAATCAGTTATTTGACCTGCTTTCTTACTTACCTGGGAATTCGCAACCACGTGTGGAATTTTACAGGAAAAAGAGTGATTTCAGGGTTTGCTAAAGCTAAGGAATTATTATTATTTCCTGCCTCTTCAAACCACACTAGTTACTAGAAAACAAAAACACTGAGCAGTGTGAAACAGGTTCCCAGACCAAAGGAGGGAACAGGGACATTTGTGACAATGTCAGCCACAACATGATGTGGATTCGCCCTTCGCCCTGTTTGATGCACCAGGAAGTGACTCAGGGAAATGAGGTGGACAGAGGGAAGAGCAGAAATTCTACCACAGGCCAAAGACTCAAATGAGAGAAGCCACTGATGACAAGCACTGGAAAATTCCTTGGGTAGCTGTGAAGGCAGGAATTAAATCAGGATGACACAGATGCTTTATAGCCACCAAAAATACCTTTCCAGTCCTACTTGCACACCAGCAGTTTACAGGACACACCAAAAAATAACTAAGTTTAAAAATCAACCATTTTAAGACTTTGCAATTTTATCTACACTTTTCCTCTCCCGTCATATATATTTCACTTCATATATACAGTTGGAAAAGCTACCCAAGGACACTAATTGGCACATTCTGTAGTAAATACTCAAAAGTGCTGTGATAATAACATTTCTGTTGCACATCTCAGTGTGCACACTTTCATTAATAATTTTCATAGCAAGAAAAGACTGCAAACTCCTGGAAAATTCTGACAATCTAATCAGATCTTCTAAGAGTAGTCAATACTTAAAGAAAATACACTGTGCAACAGTACAAATACTAGACAGGAAGATAAGTCTCCTGAAGAAAAGTTTCATACCAATTTGTTCCTTACACACATTCCCACTGTTAAGCTACTCCCAGCTCTACAAAGAGAAAGGGATGCTTGAGAAACAGAGACACAAAAGGAGACATCAAGTTAAAAACTTGGCTATTTTTAACAAGCTGCCACTGGAGTGTAACCCTAAGGCCTGTGGGAACTGAAAAGCACCTCTGAGGGCATGGCAGTGACCTCAGGCCAGCACATGACCAGAGAAAACTGCAGGTTCTGCAGAGTTCAGCTCCACTGAAGAGCTGCCAGTATCAGAAACCACTCAAAATGGAAGATACTCCAGAAAGATAAAAAAAAATTTAAAAGAAGAAAATATCCTCACACCATCACATGCAATTATCTTGAACACTCAGAGGATGAAATGTGCCCCCAACACAGAATCAAGACCACGTCTCCTCCCCCAGCAGGAAGGCAAACAACCAAGGGTTGTTATCCAGACACTTCGCAGCAGTGACAAAGTTCACAGGAACCCAGCTCTCCATAATCTCCCCAGGGTTTGGGCAAGAAGAGAGTCTTGTGACAAGGAAATGGTTTAGCCAAAGGAAAAAGGGAGACGAGGGAAAGCGAAAGGGACAAGAGCACATTCCATGCACCCTCTGAAGGAATGGAGGAGCTTCATTTACCAGACAGGCCTTGACCCTAAGTTAGAAGAGAGTTTGGTACATATTAGGAGACCGCAGAAAGTCTGTTTTAACAAGTTTTTGGCCTTGTTTCACCCTCTTTCCTTCCACTGTCCAGGAACAACTCAGGCCCACTTCCCCGCCCTCTAAAGGTAAGAAAATCCCCCATTTCAAATACTTACTCTCAGGCTGGCAGAGGAGGCCATGCAGCCACACACTTACAAGCGTGGAAGAAAAGGTTAACCCAATGAGCTGCCAGGGTTCAAGTCCATCACACTGGGCATTCACAAAGCCGGTCACTTTCTCCCAATACATCTGAAGGATTTCCTTATAGGGAATAATGGCATCCTGTGCAAAGGAAAACCAGGAGGATATTGAGGAAAACACAAATGAAAACAAGTAAGGCATCAAAAAGCCTACTGTTGATTAAAAAGGTGCTTTTCAGTATGGAGACCCCATGCTTTCCTCAATTTATACAAATATAACAGGTAGGAGATAGTTTTTATTCACTTCCAGTCGAGTCACAGATAAAAATACACACCTTGACAGACTTCAAATATTCAGAGAGAAGCACCAAGAGCAGATGAGCAAAGTAAGGTTCTCTGCACAGCCCCAAGAACCACCACCAGATCTTACCACCACCCAAGAGAAGCAACTGTGTTAATAATTTTTTTCCAAGGAATTATCAGGTGGAGAGTGAAGGTACCACCAAAACAGGTCTATTAAGTACCTTGGGCTGGATTTTTAATGAAGATGAAAGCACTCAGCAAGTCCTTAAGTTAAAGATCTAATTAGCACATTACACACCAAGGGAGGATGAGAGAGGAAAACACTGCTGCCGACAAAATAACTCCCAGAAAATGGTGATGCAAGAGCAATTACAATGTCAAACCAAGAATTACTGTCGGGACACAGCCCAAGTTCCTAATCAATAGCTTCAAACCAGATGCTCTTCGAGAGCATCAGAACAGGGCAAGGAAAACTGGATGTGCACAGAAGAAAAAGGACATTTCCCTCTAAACAGGGGTCTTCCATCCAATTCTCTGGGAAAAAGTTTCTAGAGATAAGAAGAATAAGCAAGAACAGAGCCCTCTTCCAAATCCCTCTTCCCTTTTGACCAGTCATCCAGCCCAGTTTTGCCCAGTTTTACTGGGGAGATCTCCAACACTTGAGAGCTTCACCCTCCAAACAACAGGGAAAGTACGTGGGGCTTTTCGAAAGATTTGTAACTAAACCTTGGAAGGAATAAATTCTCGATTCCTGGGCTGTTGGACTTTGGGTGGGAATAGAGCAATTTTTCAATAAACCACTAAATTAAAAACTGCTAAAACTTTGCTTCTCAAGACCCTTCACAGGTCTCACTTCTGGGTCACACCAACAACAGAAGCAGCATTTAATCAACTTTTTTTTTAGGGGGTAATATATCATTCCAATACAACTGGATAGGCTACTAACAGTCAAAAAAAAAGCCAAGTTTTTCCAAATAAACAAAAAGAGGAAGGCAGGTTTTCTTACTAAAAAGCAACACTAATGAATACTCACTACTTTGGAAAAACAGTAAAATGAATGTAACAGGGCAGAGTTTGAAAGTATTTAAGCAACCCAAACATAAATTCCAGAAGAATTAGCAGCATTTATCCTTAACAGAGAAGGGTTTTCACCCATGTCCTAAGCACAGGCTGAAGGGACACTGAAGGGACTGAACTCAGCAAAAGCAGGCAGCACTCAGCTCTGAGAAGGCAAATTAGCACCTATTCACTTGGCAAAGGGCAATTGAAAAATACATCAGAGCCACTTCAGCCTCCAAAACAGGGCGGCCACACAAACTGCTGCAATTAGGCAATGTCCCAGCTAAAGAATACCCAGTCCTCCAAGTCACTCACCACAAAGCTGATTTAACCCCAGAATTTAAGGGAAGAGCCACCTTTTCCAGCTAACCAGAGGTGGTACTTAAGTTTCAGCGAGTTTGCACAATTTCACCGGCAAATCCCTGGAAATCCTCGTTTAACCAGCAACAATGACTTTGGTTCTTTGCCTAGGAGGAAATGCCAGGATATCATTCTGTTTTGGAACTGTGCTTAAAGGATGGAAATGGAGCCGCCAATGGGCTGGTGTCTCAATAGCTGTTCTCAACTCATGGCAAGAAAATACTGCAGCATCAAATATAAAGTGGGTTGGGGTTTTTTTTTCCTGAAGATGGAGGATACTGTAAGCCCTGACTCAAAATGGAACATGACCTTCTTAACAGAAGTCACTCCAGTCAACGGCCAAGTTAAATAAATCTGGCAAGCGACTGACCTCACTCTTGGGGAAAGCTCTGGACAGAAGATCCCAGCTGACTGCACATTTTGTTGTCACTGAAACCCCTGAGCACTGACATACAGGAACTCAATGGTATATCCAAGTTTTGAACAAATAACAGAAGATTTTCATTATGTTCATTCTAAGACATTGAAGAATCTCTTCCCTTTCTTGCTTAAAAAAAAAAACAACCTGAAATCAATCTGCAAGTGATACAGTTTGACCAGGTAAAGTTTTCTCTGTATTTTTCACTTTCCTTCTTCACTCATTTCATACTTGGAGGAGTTTGAAGGAGATGAGGTTGCTCATTTTAGGAGGATATTAACAACTGGGATTAAAAAACCCAGTGAAAATTGGCATGGAAGATGAGTTAGCAGTGAATTACAATTGCTCACATCTCTGGCTAACCACGCACTCAGTTTTTCCCAAGTGCTCCTTTCCCTGAAAGTATCCAGCAAGACACGAGAGACCTTTACTTTCTGAATTATTCACTTAATCCCACAGAAACCACAGGGCATTTAGAAGGTTGCATTCAAATGTTTTTATTACATCCAGGAACATGCTGGGTTAAAAGAGAGCTTATAAAAAAGAAGGAGAGTGACGTTTTACATTGGCAGAGTGACAGGACAAGGGAGTGTGGCTTCACACTGACAGAGGGAAGGGTTAGACAGGATATCAGGAATGAATTCTTCCCTGTGGGAGTGGTGAGGCCCAGAGAAGCTGTGGCTGCCCCATCCCTGGAAGTGTTCAAGGGCAGGCTGGACAGGGCTTGGAGCAACCTGGTCTAGTGGAAGGTGTCCCCGCTGATAGCACGAGGTGGGACTGGATGATCTTTAAGGTCCCTTCCAACCCAAACCATTCTGGGATTCTCTACGATTGCAGTCCCATACCACTTCCTCATTTTACAGGGAGGAGGCAGGGGGAATAAACAGCCTCTGTGTAGCACAGCCATCGGAATCCCTTCCCCTGCAGGCCTGGAGGTGCTGCTCAGAGTGAAACTCTTACTGCTTCCCCATCTGGGCTAAAGACAACAGGCTGACCTGATTTTAAACCTGTCTACTTTCATGTAAGACAATAACCTGCTTGTTTTTGAAGGCATCAAAAAAATAAAGGTTTCCCTTCCCATTAGAAGACAGTAGATAAGCTGGTTTTATTTCTGTAAGAGAACCTTCCCCACACAAAAGCTTCACAAGACACAGGATTATTTCAGAAGCAGTTTAAAAACCTGACTTATGAGCACACTAAAGAGCAGGGAGAAAAAAAATCTCCACTGGAGGATTTGTTTTTAATTCTCAGAGCAGTAAGACAGACCCAGGTATCAGATAAAATACTAATAGCTATCATTAGGACTTGCAGTGCTCATTTGTACTGACATTAATGCACTCAGCTACCTAAGCAGTTTACATATTGAATTTTTAGCTGCACAGATTAGGAATACATCCTTAGTACTTTATTTCTAAAAGCCATTAGCTAGCTGAGCTGGTTCCAGGGATAGCACTTACGCCACTACAAAAGAGCACAAATTAACTGCAGTAATGCTCTTCTGTCCCAGATGATAGAAAAGGGAGAAGGGAGGAATGCCAAAGCTAATGAGAGCACATTTTGTATTTTTGCCAGAACAGCATTTCCTTGGCTGCGAGTTTTAGGACATAAAAAAGCTTAAAAGAAAGAAAAAAAAAGCAAGAGAGAGAAACAGAAAGGCAATAAACTGGAGAACCTCAGACTTTTGTTACAAGTCTTCTTGCCTTCTGTTTCTGTGGAAATGAAAACACTGTCTGAGTTTACCTGTGGCAAAAATGAGAAGAAAGATTTTATCAGCTGAACCTTCCTTCCTCCAAAAGAACGATTAAAGTGGGTTTAAAAATGGGGCCACAGAATAAAAGTAGCTTTTAAAAGAACGTTTATGTTATGCAGTACCATGAGGCTGACTGTGCAAGGAGGAATTGCTAAGATCAAACAATGACAGAAAGGCCTGGGCTGGAAGAGACCTCAAAGACCATCTTGTTCCAAACTCCTGCCACGGGCAGGGACACCTTCCACTAGACCAGGTGGCTCCAAGCCCCATCCAACCTGGCCTTGGACACTTCCAGGGATCCAGGGGCACACAGCTTCTCTGGGCAACCTGTGCCAGGGCTTCACCACCTTCTCAGGGAAGAATTTCTTCCTAATAGCCAATCTAAACCTACTCTCTGTCACTTTATACCACATCCTCAGCTTTCACCTGAATCCACACATATTCCTAAACCAGGGACCCTGTGACCACTTCCCCACACCCTAACCGGAACATCTGTGTCTGCCATCAGCTTCCCTCACATCCCCAGAGCTGAGGCAGGAGGTGGCTGTCACACAACTCAGCACAGAGTAAATCAAGGCCAAGGGAGATGGCTCCAACAGCATGAGTTAGGTCAGCTCCGATTACAGGAGCACGTGGAATACCGGTACTGCCACTGTAATTAAGGCCTCTGCTCCAATAGAACGAGTTCTTCCGAGGAGAAGCTTCCTGACTGAAAACAAACTGCACAAAGCCAGCAAGGACATGGCAGCTTCACTCATTTATTCTGCTCCTAAGTAGAAGGAAAGCTTCAATTAGCCCTGCCTTTGCTGACACCTCGTTGCCTGCACGTGCTCCAGCCACAAAAGGCACATCTGACCAGCATAACCAGCCTGGCCGCAGGGAAGTTCTGGACGCAAAGCCACCAGCCTGCCAACTTCCTGCCAGAGAGCCGGGAATAGGATTGAGCAACACCATCCCAGCCTCTTCAGAGGGTGCTTATTGCTGCCTGTGCCCGCAGTGTTTTGATTCGCACCTCAGTAATGACTCTGGCTCCTCTATCCCTCCCTGCCAACCCCAGCCTGACAAATATCTTTACATCAGCACCAGGCAGGGAATATTTGTTAGTCAGCTCCTAATTACAGCTCAAGGTTTGGACCATGTGCTGCCCAGCCTGATCAAAGGATGTGGGCAGACAGCGACACTGGATGTGTGATCTCTCAGAAATCAAAAATCATGAACTTTCGGATGTATGGACTGAACTAAGTGAAATTAAAAACACATTCAGACCATGCTCATCTTACCACAGCTCCCCAATACCACCAGTTTCGTCTGCATTACATTTATTTCCACCACTGCCATACTGAAACTTTTTCTTTTTCCAGAATGACAGCAGTTTGGGGTTTTTTTTTGCCACGTACAGTGTCTGCAAAATGAATGTATGAATATACTGTCCCACCAGCCCTGAGAGTTCAAGAGGAGTGGCTAAACAATAGCTAATTACAGCTTCAGCACAAAAACAAACAAGGCAGCAAGTCAGAGTAAGAACAGCAGCATTCCAGCTTCCACTGCGGAGATGGAATGTAAAACTACCAAAACAAAATGAGAAAAGGCTGATTGGACGCTCAAAATATGTATGATTTTACAGGAACCCAAAGGCCTCCAAAAATCAGGGGCAAGTTCAAATTTCATTTAACCCAAAATACACACAAGGTGTCATGTTCACTTTGCTCACTTAGGCAAACCAATTTATAAAAGTTTCTGCAAACATCTAGGTGCACTCCAGGCAGCACAGACCTCACAAGAGGCAGGATCCACCCAATGGATGCTGCACGTGAACTCATCATGGATCTCTGTGGGTCACCAGCTCCAAGAATGTGCAAGGAAACGTCCTCTGCTGACACCCACAATAATTAGGGTAAAAGAAGCGCCCAGTTCCTTGCATGCTGGGGCTCATCTGGACATATTTCATTCCTCCCCTTGGCCTCCTCTCAGCCTCAGATCACTGCATGCCTTCTGGAGAATAAAATGGGTATTTCTTCGAAATATTTTGTGAGCACCTCAGTGCCACACAGAGGTACCCGCAGCATTAAGACATGAAGTCTTGGCAGGAGCTGTCTGGAAGGAGACCCCGGCAAGGCAAATGTACTGGGAGCAGGCATCCATGAACAAAGGCAGCACCAAGCCCTGGCACAGCTTCCCAGATGGGGTTATGCAAGCCTTGGACAAAGCCCCCAGTATCAGCACAAACTGAATGTTGCTATTACACATTAAGGGCCCTGCTCTTGGGCAAGTCCAACCATAGGGCAGAATCTTCAAAAACTATCTTATCAACACCAACACACAGAACCCTTTGACCCCTGCAATATCTAGTCACATGTCCTTCCTGATATGGCATGCATAAATCTCGATGAGCAAAAAGAGGCAAAGGAAACGCTCAGAACACAAAGGATTCTGAGTGACTTTTACATGCAAATTTCTAGGAAATACAAATATTTCCTATGCAGAAAACTGTATCACAATCACTGCAGCAAATACACCAGAACAAGAACACCTGCTGCTACATCAATTGGCAGAATCCTAAATCTCAGCTCATGCTCTAAGGGCAGGACTAAAACACATACTAGGCCTGCTACTACTTGAAAGGGAATGTCTTTCACTGCCTGGGATGCAAAGAACAGGAGCAATAGAATACTAGAATCACAGACTCATTTGGTTTGGAAGAGACCGTGATGATCACCTCATTCCATCCCCCTGCCATGGGCAGGGACACCTTCCACTAGACCAGGTTGCTCCAAGTCCCTCCAACCTGGCCTTGGACACTTCCAGGGATCCAAGGGCAGCCACAGCTTCTCTGGACAGCCTGTGCCAGGGTCTCTCCACCCTCACAGCGAGAAATTATTTCCTAATATCTAATCTAAACCTAAAATTCAGCCAGTGTGAAGCGATTCCCCCTTGTCCCTTGTAAAGAGTCTTTCTCCACCTATCTTGTCAGCTCCTTCAGATAGTGGAGGCGACCACTAGGTCATCCCAAAGCCTCTCTTCTCCAGGCTGAACAATCCCATCTCTCCCAGCCTTTCCTCATAGCAGCAGGGCTCCATCCCTTTAATCATCCTGGTGCCTCTTCCAGACTCACTCCAACAGCTCTATGTCCTTCCTGTGCTGGGCCCCTCCAATCTGGAGGCAGTTCCGCAGGTGGAGTCTCAGCTGCGCAGGGGCAGAATCCCCCCCCTCCCCTGCTGCCCATGCTGCGGATCAACCCAGGGCACGGGGGGGTTTCAGGGCCAGGGTATGGCCAGCTGTCACCCACCAGCATGCCAAGTCGTTTTTAGCAGGTCTGTGGTGGGAGCAGCTGGTGCAGGAGAAGATCAGACGGAGACATCTTTTTATTGGCAGAGTTGTGCGTTCGGAAGAAGAGACAAGCAGAACCCCAAAATCCGTACTCAGAAAGGGGCTCTACTGAATCCCTTTGACCACAGGAGTCACAGCAAGGCTGTGATTGCTGCCACACCAGGCAAACCACACGCAATAAATGCTGTGATTAGGTTTATCTCCACACCACCAAACACTGCTGGAGAAATCCAAGGCAGGAAGTGAGGCGTCACCTCAGCAGACCCTTCCCTGCTCAGTGATTCAGTCACAAGTTTTAAGGGTAGAAAGAGGGTGGGAAGTTCTGAGTAGACTGGACATGAGCAAGAAATGGAAAAAGAAAGATTTTACTCTGTGTAGGTGAGAAAATTTCCAGTGCCTCACGCTGCCTTTTGCTAAGGTCACAGGAAGGATGGGAAAGCAAAACCACATCTTAGGAAAAATGTGTTTCAGTGTTTCTCCAGAGGAAGCCTCAGTCCTTGAGTACAAAGCCAACTTCATAAGCTTTCCAGAAGCCAGGAATACTGTGCAATAGCTACTGTCTAATCTAGTGAACAGAAGAGCAGACCTGAGCAGGTCTTCCAGGTGCAATAAGCAGCAATTTTCTCTGCAAAGCTGTGGCACAGAAGGGACTGACGTGAGAACAGCCTGACCACACAGCATGGCTCCAGCAACCCCAGGCCAGTCTAGACCGCTCCCTGCACAACGAGCAAAGTATTTACCCAGTGCCAAATTCTGGCAGCTGAAAGCAACCCAAACACAAGCTCTGCAGGCTCTTGGTGGTGTCCTAGGCTACCCACGGCAGCACACAGCTCCACACCAAAGCAGGAAGAAGCAGCAGTACTTGGGTTCTTGGGAATGGAGTAACCAAATGGGACAAAGATAATGTTTCATTTATCACTCAGCAGTTCTGATTTCAATTTCCCTTGCTGATGGGAAAAAAACCCAACCAAACAACCAAAAACCTAGTACCCCTTCCGGTTTGAGGAATAGCAAGATTCATGCCATGCCAACATGGGCTAGGGCCAGCTATATTCCAAGCAATCCTGAAGTTTACTTCTAGATAAAAAATAATAGCCAATAAGCAAAGAGGGTCTCTAAAAAATAATAATTAATCAGCAAACACGATTTCTCTTAGCCAAATCAGCACCTTCACCAAAATCCTGAGGAAGATACCATTCTGCCCCACCCAGGTGAAATAAACACAGACAAGAGAAAACACTGTTTCTAATTATCTCTGCCCCGAAACTAGGTAATTGTGGGGAATAAGGAAAACAGTGCATTAATAAGAGGGACACATTTACGTTTAGGGGAAGGGTATGAGCCTCGGGTAGGGGCCGAAGAGAGGACCTGACCACCCACCCTCGCATCCCGCCGGCGGCCGAGCTCGGCCAGGCATCCCCCGACGCCCGAGCGGGACCCCCCAGCCCACACCCGGCCCCCGCCGGACAAGGCCCGGGCCTCACTGCCTCACAGGCCGCGACAGGACACCCCCTCTCTCCCCCCATATCGGCCTCGCACTCCCCGCTCACCATCGCTCCTGCTACCGCCGACTCTCTCCTTCCTTCCTTCCTTCCTTCCTTCCTTCCTTCCTTCTTCTTTTTCCTCTTCCTCCTCCTCCTCCTCCTCCTTCCCGCGGGGTCCCGGGGCGGCCGCGCTCCGCCCCGAGGTTGCCCCTCCTAGCTGGCCGCACCCCCTCAAGGCGGAGCAGCGACGGGAAAGCCGCGCCCCCTCAGGGCGGAGGAGCGGCCGCGGGAAAGCCGCGCCCCCTCAGGGCGGAACAGCCGCGGCGGGAAAGCCGCGCCCTCACCTGGAAGGCGGCGGTAAAACCTTAAAAAAGAGGTATTTTTGTTAAAATACAAAAAACCTTCCCCCCCCAAAAAAACCCTCAAACAAAAACTGCAAACAAACAAAAAAACACCAGAAAAACCAGTTTGTAAGTCCGCCCTAGTTATTAATTATCTGAGGCTGGAGCCCCTCTGCTTTGGATCTGGCCTGAGAGAGCTCGGGGTGTTCACCTGGAGAAGAAAAGGTCCTGGGGAGATCTCAGAGCCCCTTCCAGTGCCTAAATGGGGCTCCAAGAGAGCTGGAGAGGGACTTGGGACAAGGGGGAACGGCTTCCCACTGACAGAGGACAGAGGTAGATTGGATATTAGGAAGAAATTGTTACATGTAGGGTGGTGAAGCCCTGGTACAGGTTGCCCAGAGGAGCTGTGGCTGCCCCTGGATCCCTGGAAGTGTCCAAGGCCAGGCTGGACAGGACTTGGAGCAACCTGGTCTAGTGGAAAGTGTCCCTGCCCAGGGCAGGGGGTGGGAACAAGACAACTCTTAAGGCCCCTTCTAACCCTTCTGTGATATCTTCGGAAAGAGGTTTTTTTTCTGTGCAAAATATAAGGCAGGAACTACTGGCAATTATAGCATTATCCAGTCTGTTAGTTCTGTTAATCCATGGATTAAAATCTACTCTTATTTTGGGTCGATTAGGTGAGACCCCTCATCACCTTCACTGGTCACACCTGGAGTTGCTCCACCCCTCATCACCTTCACTGGCCACACCTGGGACTGACCCAGACCTCATCACCCTCACTGGCCACACCTGGGGCCACTCCACCCCTCATCACCTTCACTGGCCACACCTGGGGCTGTCCCACCACTCATCAGCCTAACTTCCCCCACCTGGGGCTGACATTCACTTAGACCACAAGGATCCCAAAAACAGCTGATTTGCAGGAGAAGGATTTGAGGGCTGCTGATTCCTGGGGCTATTCCATAAAACTTACCAGTGGGAAGAATGGCACCAGCCGAACTGCCCAGGTGTTCAGGAGAGTTTTAAGAGGTTAAAGGTCTCTGTGGCCCCTAGGGTTAATTTTGACCTCGTGATATAAAGGCTGGGTTTCAAACACTGCAAGTGAAATGTTGGGACCAGCCTCATACAAGCACTGTGATTTTTAGACATCAAGGGCAAACCTGACAAACACCTCAAGGCATTTAGGTTATGCAAAGGAACATTTTGAAGCAATTGTTTTGCAGAATAGTTGCAGGGGGGAAAAGGCAGAGACAGGCAGCAGCAAAAGGAAGGGAAAACTTAATCACATCAGTAGTTCCTTGTGCAGTGACAGCAGAGCTTCAGCTAGGGCTGTCTTTTGAGGGCAAACACACAAGTGGGTGCTCTGGTTGCCAGTAAATATGAACTCAGATACCACAGCAGCATTTGGCTCATTTCCCAAAAATTAACACCTGGAGCAACTGCAGTGCACTGTGTGCCATGAGGTGCTGCCTCTGCCACCTGCAGGATGCACTGCCTGGAGAAACTGCCCTTCTCCTGGGAGATGGCAGCAGGAGCAAATGCCCATATTAAGCCATTTCTGGTTAATTTCTACAGAACACATCCTGGCTTTAGAATTTATAAATCTGTACACTCTTTTAGACAGAGCCTGGTGCAGCATTTTAAAATTTTGCCTTTAACTTCCCTCACTTTTGTCTCTACACTCTTTCGAAGCAGATACACAAGCATCAGCTCTTGGCATTTGTAGTTTTCTGCGTTGCAAGTGGTGACTGTTTGTCTGCTGTCACTGTGCCATCTGAGCTGTCTCCTCACAGAAGATGGCACCCGGCATAAGCCAGCAGACAGTACTTTTATCTCTAGCAAACTGCCCTCATGGGATGGTTTTTAGAAGCATGCCTAGACATCAGATGCTCTTTTTAGCAGAAAAGGGAGGCCGGAGATTCCCTCTGGTCCTGCAGCGGTGCCTCAGCACGCTGGGATCTGTCCGTGTGTCTGCAGAGAGTGAGGGATGCTGGCTCTGCTTCATGGGCTGGGTGCTGGGCAGGACCAAGTGCTACTGGGTTTCTGATGGGATGAACCTTCAGAACAAGAGCCAGGAAGACTGTGGGAATCAGGGGTCTGTGCTGCTGGTGCCGTGGGATCAGGATGAGCTGCTGAAGGAAATGATGGAACTGGGGATGTGGGATGGACCTGGGGCTGCATGTGGGGGACTGGTGGTGCTGGAAGGGCTGGAGGCACCCATGGAAGGGTGAGGGCATTCCCAGAATCCTGGGATCAGCCCCCCCGCCATGTCCAAGCCCCTTGGGTGCCTGTGGCAGAGTGCAGGGGACACGGGTGGGGCTCAGTTCCAGGATGACAGAGCCTGTTTTGGGGTGACCAAAACAGCATCATCACTTCTTTCCTGGGCCAGGAATTCCTAAATGAAAGCCTGCAGAAACCCACACGGCACTTCTGGATCAGCCTCTCAGTGCCTGCGGCCAAGACGGCCTGGATGTCGGAGAATGGCTCCAACCTCGACCAGGACCGGTGAGCGCTGGGGAGAGTGCTAGGGGTCGGGGGGGACACCCCACCATCCCCAAGGGACCCCCGGGGGTGACACGGGCTCCTTCCTGCCACCCGCAGGTTCCAGCTGGACCTCGGGAAGCAACCTGGAGCCTGTGGAATGCTCAAGGGGAATGGGATCGACCCTCAGTGGATCTGCCAGAGAGAATCTGTGGAGATCTGAACCTCCATTGCACCCCAAAACCAGCATTAATGCAGGAAAAATCCCAATTCCCGTGGATCTGGCAGCTCTCACGGGGATGGACAGAGCCGCAGCTGGTGAAAGTCTCCCGAGGCGGGCGATGTAGGGAGAAATCGACCTAAAAAAACGAATAAAACCTAAAAATAACTTGGGAAATTGCACTTTTGGGGCAAATATTGGGAAAAGGGAGGGAGAAATGTGGCATTTTAAGGGGTGTTTTGGTGCCGGGATGATCCGAGATTCAGCCGGAGCGAGGGGAACTTGAGACTGATGGTCCACTGTGTCCCTGCCCGTGTCCCCTGTGCTCCCCGCCATGTCCCCCCCATGTCTTCCTGTGTCCTTCTCATGTCCCTGATATCGGGGGCAGTCTAGAGGCAGCCCCCAGGAGTCCCAAGGCCAGCCATAGCTGCTGGTACTGGCAGCTTTCGTCTGGGAGCAATCATCGGATGTTCGCAATTTTAGGAGGTGGAATCCCACCTTCGACACCCGCAGCCTCTGAGCCTGTGCTGGCCTGCGCCTGGCAGAGGACCAAGGCAGCTCAAGGACAATGAAACAGCGATTAATTACCTTAATAAACGGCTCCTAATTAGCAGGTAGGAGAAGTGAGGCCCCAGGGCTTCCTGTTGAGGTGGTGCCACTCCACACAGACGGCTGGGAAAGCCAGGCCGTGGGCTCTTGTGTCGTGAAAATGTGTCTATTATCAGATAAATCTAGCATTTCATGGATCAATTCTCGACGTTTTATGCCTCTTTCTGCAGTATTCACACAAGGGCATGACTCTGCACGCAAGATGGAGAAGTGCAAAGCGTTTACTGCACAGCAAAATATTCCCTAAATACCAGCACCCAACAGGATATCGCATCATATAAACAGGAAAGATGTTCACCTCAGTGTCCCCCAATCAGCTGGGATAGTGCACAGACATTGCCTATTATGGTAATAGGTAAACAATACCCTATAAGGTCACAAACTACAATTATCACATCTCATAGGTCTGACACTGTCCAGAAACCCACAATCCTTTCTCAGCCCATCCTCGGTGACCTGGATGCACTTCCAGGATCACCCCCGGGTCTGAGAAAGAGGCTCTCTCTCCGGCCCTCAGGGCCTATCTCTCTTCCAGCACATAGTGCACCCCAACACTTTCAATGATATTTTATTGATTCTAATCTCTTAGAGATCAGGACGAACATTTTGATCTTTTATTTTGACCATTTTAGGGGGCTGAGGAAGGGTTTTTCTCTCACAGTAGCTTGTGCTGCAGCTCCTTGCCCTTTCCCCTGTGGGGACCAGCCCCATTTGCCCGTTTTCCTTTGTCCAGAGACAAACCCCCAGCACCAGCAGCCCCTCGGTGTCCCTCACCGGGGCGTCAGGGCGAGTCCCCCCAGTAGCTGTCGGGCTGTGGCAGGGGCAGGAAACTCCAGTCCCGCCACCAGTTCATACCACACCAGGCCAGCGCCAGCAGGCAGAGGTGCTTTGGCTTCCTGTCCCCTCCCCCATGTGCCCAGCCCAGTGTCACCACCCCCATGTCCCCAGCTTGTGCCCCCCCAGCTCTGCCGTCACATGGAGGACGAGGACGGCTACCTGGTCTTAGACTGANGGGGGGTCATGGGGGTGGTCCTGGAAGGTCCCGGGGGATCAAGGGGAGGATCCCATGGGGGGGGTTCTGGAGGTCCCATGTGGGAGTCCCGAGAGGGGGTCCTGGGTGGGGGGGTCCCGATGATCCCATGGGGTGGGTCCTGTGGGTCCTGGGGGGCCTGATGGGTCACAAGAAGTGTCCTCGGGGGGGGTCCTGGGAGGTCCTGGAAGGTTGCGGGGAGGGTCCCATTGGGGAGGTTCTGAAGGTTCCATGCAGGGGTACAAGGGGGTTCCTGGGGAGCGTCATGGAGTGTCCCATGGTGGGTTTCCTGGGGTAGGGTCATGGAAGGTCCTGAAGGGTCCAGGGAGGCTGACCTGGGAGGGTCCCAAGGATCCTGGGGGCTTCTGGGAGCAGAGCCCAACAGGGGGGATGGGGTGGGCATAGCCTGAGACTGGGTGGGCTCACAAAGGGGTGTGGTCCTGGAGGAGTCCAGGGGCATCGGTGTGGGGGTTGGGGATTCCAGAAAGATATGGAGGGGAGGTCCCAGTGGTCATTGGAGGGATGGGAACACGACTGAGGACCCTGCGGACAGGAAACTGCAGGTACAATCCAAGGAAACTGAGGAGTTGTATTGGCACCTCCACAGGTGTTACAATAGGTCGGTGTCCTAGATTACAATGTAGGATGTAACCGAAAGCATTCTATTATCTTTTATTACTCTATTATCTATTTGATTATCATCTTCACAAGCTGTTAAAGAAGGAGGGGCTGTGCTTGTTATCCCCTACCATGACTCATCCTTGATAGCTCCCTCCAGGGGCTATCTCTGTTTAATGGGCTATCAAGGACCCACAGCATGACTCATAGAATTACATCATCCCATTGTGAGGGCAGAGGAGACAAGCATTCCCACGTGGATATAATCTGGGGTTTGGAACAGATTATGGCACAAACAGCCCTCATCTACTGGATTCCCAGAGGACAAGAGCTAATGTTTGACCTTCAGGTGAAAAACCAGACCTTTCTACAGGATCACCGCTTCAACAGGACCACTTCATCTGGACTGCTACCACCACTCTGACTAACAGGTGGTATCTTGACTCTGTCAGTGTTCTTGTACTATTGCATTTAGTTTAATTTTCCTATTAAATTATAATTCTGACTTGCGATCTCCCCCCACTGGTTTGTATTCAAACTAGTACAGTCGGGAAGCTTACAACAGCACATGCCAGCGGCTGATCCCCAGATGGAAGGAGGGCGCTTGGCGCATCTTGGAACCCATCCCAGGGTGATTCCATCCACACGCACCCACCAAGGGGGGAGGAACTCAGGGTGGGGTGGAGTGGAGGCACTGCGTGCCGGCTCCGGGGGAATCCAGGCACGCAGGGGGGAAGTCAGTGTTGGTTTTGCCGCTGATAAACCAGGGGACAGAAGGGGAGGTGCCCTGCAGCCGACCCAGTGACTGGGGTGGAATCTCTCTCCTCGGATGGACTCGTTTCATTAAACTCTAGTAATAATATTTACACCCTCTCCATCTCAAAGTCACCTCCCTCAATCCCAAAGTCACGGAATGTGACTCAGTCCCTCCAAGGCACGGCCCCCCTCCCTGGGCACTCCCAAATGGTTCCAGAGTGTCCTGGGGGGTTTCAGGGAGTCCTGGGGCGGTGTCTGGGTGATCCTGGTGGGGTCTGTGGTGGGGGTTGGGTGTCCCAGAAGGAACTGGGGGACTGAGGGTTTTGGGGAAATTAGAGGTGCCATGGAAGGGCCACACGTGATATTTGAGGGGGCGAGGGGGTGTCGGCTCCTCCCCCAACGCTGCCCCCGCCCGGTGTCCGCCTCCGGCCAAGCTGCAGGAGCTGGTACAGGAGCAGGACAAGGGTGTTATAGCCCATGCCGCCACTGCAGGGGGAGGCCTGGACTCAGGACAGGGGCTCAGGACATGCCCCCTTGCCTAAAGCCACGCCTCCTCTTCTTAGACCATGCCTCTGCCTTGTTGGCCATGACCCCATCTCCTCAGACAGACAATGGGGTGGGACCCCTGGCCACACCCCCTCACGAGACCACACCCATTACTTTAGACCACGCCCCTTTACCCTTTTTACCCCTTTTACACCACTGTGGGGGTGAATTGTCACCGACCACCAGCAGAATGGGGCAGCTTGGGGGGGGCGTTCAGAGGTCAGCAGGGGGCACACCGGGGGTCACTGGTGATGTAGGGGTCAGTGGTCACTCACCACATGCTCTTGGCCCTGCTAAGATGCAGGCGCAGGTCCCCTTTCTTGGGGGCAGGGCAAGGTGGTGGTTTGGCCACGCCCACCTCAGCCATGCCCCTTTGTGACTCCACCCATCCTCCTCATGCATTTGAGGATCCCTCTGGGACACCCTGAGGCCTTCCAGGACCCACCCCTAGCACCCCCCATGGAACCTTCCCAGTGTCATTGAAATTGCAGGAAAAACAAAAACCCTCCAACAACATTTTTAATGTTAGAGAGTCAAGGCATTACTTTACTATCTGGCCAGGATATTGTTCTGGCCAGGATGTACCACCGAAATCATCTTATCCACACATAGCCCAGGTGTGCAGAGAGAATCATTCCATGATACATGACATTTACTAGATTTTTCAGATCTTTTATACAGTCAAAACTCATAGAAACCAATTGGGTCAGTGTTCATCCATCTCAAGTTGTGCAGTTCTTAGTATTCGGTTTCTTCTTGGATCCATGTTTCTCCCGCCTCCGATGCTAATTAGGTCTTCTTCTTTATCTCTCTTTTCTTAGACTAGGTGTCTTCAACCAGCCAGTGGTGAGGTTCAGAGGTGATGTTCCGTTAATGGCCGCTGATAGCCCTTGCCTTTTAGGCTACTCCCATTTTGTTGAGATGTTAAGTTCATCAGGCCTCACCTCGAGGAACAATGCCCTGGAAAGAAACTTCAGTTCCCTTCTCCCGGGGCAAAGGCAAACAAAACCTTTGACTAAAGTCACACAAAAATTTTTAAACTGGTATATTTTTCAACACCAGGGACCCTCCCCAGGATACCCCAGGACCTCTGACCCCCTCGGACCCCACCAGAACCCCCCAAGAATCACCAGGAACCTCCCAGGATCTCCTGGACCCCCACCATGGGTCCCTCCAAGACCCTCCCCAGGACTGCCCCTGGAACCCCCCACGTGGGACCCCCACAATGCCCCCATGGGACCCTCTCTAGGACCCCCCAGGAAATTCCAGAACCAGCCAGGACTCCCCTTGGACCTCTGAGTGACCCCCTGTTGCTGTTGAGACAGGCATGACACATTATCACCCCAGGAAGTTTTCAAGCAAAAGGTCTTTATTCAAAACTCCCAAGACATTTTATAGACTTTGCTATGTTTATCATTCATGTTCCTCATCCATTGGTTGCTTAACTACTACAATAGATTAATTGGCTATCATTTAGCTACAATGTACTATTCTTAGTTACCGGTAACATAAACATCCTAAGCATTCGAAGCATTTAGAAAACACCAGCTGCAGCTCTGCTGTTTTGGTTTCTTCCTTCTGTTGACACTAAGTTTCTCAGGGGTACAAACGAATTGTGCTAAGATCAATGTTGGAGCCAGACAGGCTTGCTGACCTGCTGTCAGTTCCCACAACCCCCATGGTACCTCCCCCAGGACCCCTCCAGGACATCCTGGGACACCTTGGGACCTTCCAGGACCCTCCCAGGAAGCCCAGGAATGTTGGATGGTTGCTCCGAGACAAAAAGACCGACAGCTCTGTGTGGACACTGAAAAGCT
>VZTD01005089.1:0-86970 GCA_013397725.1 Rhagologus leucostigma | reverse complement strand
TAGTTGTTCCTGAACCAGCTTATTAAGGGCGACTAATTTTTCTTTTGGTAGGGGCCACTGTGATTCCCAGATTGATCTATTTACCAGCCACCGCAAAGGGAGCGTAGGGTACTGTGCACCCTCCGATACAATGGCCCCCATCAAAAATTGTCCTGATCCGTACCCTCCAAGCCGTCAGAACATCCCGCCCCCAGAGGTTAAGCGGAGCTGCAGTGACATAGGGCTGAACTGTAGCTGTTTGCCCCTCTGCATTCTTTACCACCACAGCCTGTTTGCTCAAACAGCTCTGTGTGGTTCCTCCTAACCCTGTGATGGCCGACCCCACAGGGGTTAAGGGTCACGTAGGAAGCCACGCAGAGAGGGAGATAATTGTGACATCAGCACCCGTGTCAATCAAATCTCGAAACTGAATCTGGGGCAGACAGGCGTTTGGCAGGATCAGGGTACACGTCATCTGTGGCTTTTGGCTAGAGATGTCGGCAGTCCAGAAGACCTGTGGAAGTCCCATAGATCCAAAGCCGCCATCTCTGCGACTCTGTTGCTCTGTCCTGGGAACACACGACTTAAAAGGCACTAGTTGAGCAATGCGAGTCTTTTCAGGGATGGTAACAGAGGGGGTGGGCGTGGAAACCATAGCACAAATCTGGCCTGTAAAATCGGCACTGNCCATATGCATGCTGCACAGACCTACTAAAGTCTGAACAATGACCTGGCCTACCACATCTCTTGCATTGGGAACTTCCCTTGTTCTTTTTCTGATTCTGTCTAGCCTGTTTCTGCTTGCTCTCAGCTTTAGGATTTCCTTGTACACGACTGGGATAACCTGGAATAGGCTGCAGAACTGCTGCTAGAGCAGAGCTATAGCCCCCAGACCCCACCTTAGAGCAGGCTTCAACCATTTCTGTTAGCGTAGGGTCCCCTGGCAGAGCTTCTATGATTTTTCTACACCCCTCACTGGCATTAGCCTTTGCTAATTGTGTGCATAATAGCTGTCTTAATTGATCATCGTCGATCTGTTTTTCCAGGGCTGCCACAATTTTTTCTATGAACGACAAGAAATTCTCCTTTTGCCCCCGAGATATTTTCACATACTGTGCCTGACGAGCAGCCATGTCTATGCTCTTTACTCGGGCTCCCATACCAAGCTTTTGAGCCTGTTCAAGGACCTGAGGTTCCCAGGTAGCTTAGAGGTCGGAGTTAGAAAATTGATTAGTTCCCATAAGAGCATCTACTCCAACTCCATATCTGGGATCATTCGGAGGCAACTGCATATTCTGCCGTGCAGCCTTATCAGCCATCCGCCTCCAATTGCACTCAAAAACTGCATATTGTACAGGTTGAAACAACGCCTGACCTAAATGTTTGCTATTGTATGGAGAGAGTAGATCAGCATTTACCACTCTAATAACTTGCATGACTTCAGGAGAACCGAGCCCATATTGTGCCACTTTGGATTGTAAATCCTGTACCACCCTCCCTGCCACGACCTCATGCCTATCTTGTTGCCCTGAATTAGGGAGGGCCTTATACACAGGATAGGCTTGGGCAGCCTCTTGCGAGGTTTCACCATTGCCTTGAGCTACCAATGCACCTTCCTGAGGCGCGGCAGCAGGTGCCTGATCCTGCAGAGGTGCCCCTTCCATCGTAGGCATCCCCATTCTCTCTAATAAATCCCAGTCTCCCGTCTGCAGAGCCCACAGTTTGACTGCCTCCCAGAAACACCTCACGTGCTTTGAACGCACAGTCACCGTACAGTCTGGGAGTGTCCAGGCGCAATGCTGGAGCAGCCTTCTCGCTGATTGCCGACAACCGGTTGCTGCCACCTTCTGCCGCCGCTGGACAGGCGTTCCCCCTGCATCGCTGTCTGAATCGTCAGAGAGGGGCATTTCCGAGGACCCCAGTACGAATGAGAGAGGCAGGCAGGGCAGAGACCCTGGACCAGAGGGCGGCATGGTGGTGAAGGCTGTGAACGGCTTCTCAGAGGGCAGCAGCGGAGCTGTTTGCAGCAGTGCGGCCGCCGCTTGGCTTGGAGCCACCCTTACTTGGCTCAGCGCTGCCACCGTTTGGCTCGGCACCGCAGCCGCTTGGCTCAGAGCCACTGGCGCTTGACTCGGAGCCTCCGCCGCCTGGGTTGGAGCGGCCGCCATTTGGGTCGGAGCAGCCACTGCTCGGCTCAGAGCAGCCACCGCTTGTCTCAGAGTGGCCACTGCTTGGCTTGGAGCCGCCGCTCAGCACAGCGTAGGTCCGGCAGTGGTTACCTGCCTAATCGCCTACCTGGCAATGCCTCCAGCCGCTGCAATATCTCCTGCAGCACCATAAGCTGCTGAGCCGACATGTCCGCGGGCGGTGGCCGCATTGTCTGTGCTGGCACGGGAAAGTACCCGGATGCAAGTGCATGAGCAGAACTGCCGGGCTGCAGCTGTTGGGGAGCAGGGCGGGTGTTTCAAGCACCACCAGTGCTGGCTGAGGTGGGGCAGAGGGGATGATTTTCTCCACCGCACTAGGTAGAGCCGCCGGAGCGAAGGGAGGTGGTCGCTCCTGAGCTTCCTGTTGTCCGGCTACTATTGCGAGCTGCTCAATGGGTGGGGGATGGGTCGGCTTCACAAAATCCTATGGAGAGGGGTAGGTAGGGGGAGCATAGTCACACAGTGAGGAATAGGACCATTGAACAGTGTCGCCTGGTGCGGCAATCCCGGAGATGCCCTGCCTGAGGCGCTATCAGCATCACCACCATCTGAGAGCTCAGCGTCCTCAGAAGGGCCATCCTCAGAACTGCCCAAACCAGACAAGCCTTCTTCTTTTGCTCTAAACTGTTGTAATACATCATATAGGGTCTGCCAGGTGCGGAGCAGCCCAACTACGGACACGTCCCTGTACGTAATCTCATGAAAAAGCTTGGTACCCAACTGCCTCCACACCGGTAGGCTGAAGGCCGTATCAGGCGTCGCTGAGAAGCCATTATCTCCTGCCCAGGCCAATAATGCATGTAGGGAATCATCCGGCACCGTAGTTTCCATAATAGTCGGTACATTTTTCCAGGCTAAAAGTACCGGACTGTCTTTTGAATTTGTACCTCCCATTCTTACGCCCTGGAGCCATTCCCGCAACCAGACTGCTGCCGCGGCCGATCCTCTCCCCGTATCCCCAGGGGTGAGGGGGGGAGGGGGATTGTGCAGGTACATACCTCCCAAGAAAAGCCGTGGGCTAGCACAGTCCAGCTTTGAAGAAAAGTCCAGCACGTCTTGTGTGGTTGCAGATCACGTTGGGTCGTCACCAGATGTCGCCGTCGTACCAGAGACGGAGAGTAAGGAGGCAGCAGATTTCAGGGAAAGCGGAATTATTTATTAATATACAGATGGGTTTTTATCCCCTAGCTCACTAGGATGGCATAAGGTTATTGGTTCTTCGACCCACCACCTCTCAGAATGATTGGCTACATTCTACAACACCCATTCGAAAATATTTCCTCATATGTACCATAACAACACTGACTGAATAACAACAGGTGTAAGCTAGAGAGTTAGTTTACAAAACCCGTAGCAGTGTTTTTCATAGCTTCTGTGAGAAACACAGAGTTCTCACAGAATGCAGCAGAAAGCTGGAAAATTTCTCTGCTAAAGCTTTTCAGCATCCACATTTGTGGATCATGGGGAGTATTACAAAGAAGACGTTTTCTTGTCTATATGTTCAACAGCTTTCTAATTTCTCTTGTTTCTTTCAAGTAGCATTGCAATTTCCTGTGTTGGTAGAGCATTTTGCAAATCACTAAGATTTAAATTTTCTTCCTAGTCTCTTAAAAAAAATAAAATGAGATTAAATCAAGCCAAACAAATTTGGAAGATTTGCACCCTGTTATGGACAATAAGGAATATTTCCTCAGCAATTTCTGTTCTGTTAATACTTGGTAAGAGTATCCATGTATATATTGTATGACTCTCATTTTATTTCCTTTCTACTTTTAAGTGTTGTTATTTTTCATAGGTAATAGGATGTAAAAAGCCACTTCTCAGTAACAGAGAGGAGAAAAATAAGAGGTATCAAAATATTGAATATTTTCTGGTGAAGCAGATTGTGTTGCCAGCTCCCATTCTCATTCCATGGAAGCTGAGGGCTTTCCAGCTCTCTCTTGTTCTCAGCAAAGCCTGTGGGGCTCAGTGGCTCCTGCACTGCACTGTCCTGGAGATGTGCTGTGGCTGCTGGCAGTTGTGTGTGGAGTGCTGGGAAATCTCAAGGAAAATAGATTTATAAGGAATCTGAACTTCCAACTGCAACACTTTGCATCAAGGTGGTCTAAGCATTCACGAGCTCAAAGCTCATCTCGGTATTTGAGTAAAACAACCACAGCTGTCATTTGGAAGAAGGGTATGAATGAAAAGGAAAGAGCATATGATAGATGCCATCTATCCTCTCTCCCTCTCAAACTGAAATCTGTATTTCTCTGCCCCTTTCAGGGGACAGGCTGGAATGGGAAGGCTGTGTGGCTTGGGGGCTGGTAGGCTGCTGAAGGTGCCACAGGTCAAATCTCACTTCTGCACTGGATGAAGACAAACCTTCCTTATCTGTTCAGCCATGAGATAGCAACGACTGTCCTTTGCAGGGCCAGGAGCTGGACTTCGATGATCCTTGTGAGTCACTTCCAGCTCAAGATGTTCCATGATTCTATGATCCCAAGGGTCAGCAGTGGATTTATGGTAAAGCAGAAGGGAGGAAAGGTGTGGAGCTTCTTTGCCGGAGGATGCTTCCAGTACAAGCTGCTCCCTCCAGAGCCAGTACAGGGTAAGCAGCTGGTAGGAAAGATATAATCAGAGAATTCCAGGCTTGAGAGGCAACCCAGTCCTCCTCCTCCAAATGAGATAACTGCACCAGTCTTAACAGCTGTCTGTCTAATCTGTCTTCAGAGATTCCCAGTGATGGAGACCACTCTGCCTCCAGATAACTTATTTCTTTCATATCCCTTTCCACGAAATAACTTTCTTGATACGTATCTTGAATCTTCTCTGTAGTGCTACTCAACCAATTTGACATACAAAGGAAAAAGATTGTTCTTTCCTTGCTTTCATAAAGAGCTCACAGTTAAGCACACCTGATCTTTTCCTATCTGATGTTTATTTTGCAGTGCATTGTGTGTACTACTAAGGATATGAAAACAATCTGAATCCACCAGGCAGCTCAGAAAGTGTCGGCCAAGGATGCTAAAAGGCTTGAAAGTTTGGAGAAGTTTGGA
The DNA here is from genome assembly GCA_013397725.1 of Rhagologus leucostigma. Taxonomy (NCBI): domain Eukaryota; kingdom Metazoa; phylum Chordata; class Aves; order Passeriformes; genus Rhagologus; species Rhagologus leucostigma. Next base: position 81,746 of record VZTD01005089.1, on the reverse strand, counting down.
CTTGAATTTAGATGACAAGCTTTGGCCCGGGTCCAGCTGTTGCTAAAAACCATTCCGGTGTGCAGACAGTAGCTTTAACAAGCTGGAGAGATGGGCTGCCAGCCAAGCTTTGCTGGGCACAGGCAGAAACCTGTGCCATGTGCTGAATAGGAAGTGCATGAAAGACAAAACATTGATGTCCAGGGGCCCTGGACATACAAACAGGTTATCTTGGGGCTGGACAACACCCAGAAGGCCAAGTAACATTTGGTAGCTGACATGGGCACAAGCACACCTTGAGCCACAAGGATACCGTGTCACACTTTAAAAACACCCGAAATGCCACAAAATACCCCAGAAGGCCAGGAAACACTCCTGAGGAGTGATCTTGGCCTCTTGGGACTGCAGTGTGAAGCTGGAAAGTCAGTCTCAGTCCCTGCTGACCCTTGCCACTCAGATGTGAATATACAAAATATGGAAGCATATTGTGTGCAGTCACAATTCATCTGTAAAGCAGATGTTTCTTTTGGGAATTATTCATGCTAAAGATCACACTTCAAAGTAAACAATAACTGTCATTTGTCCCTTTAAAAAAAAATGAAAGCTGGAAATCAAATTAATGAGTAAATTTCCTCAAGGGAAGAGACAGAAGAGGGAAAATGATCCTTTTGGTATATTTGTAGCAAATAGTTTTAGGAACATATTGGTTCTATGCTATTTTCACATGGATTTAGATAAGAGAGATACAAATGACAGTAAGGGGAATAAGAGTAATTGCAGAGGAGGATGGGACAGGAAAAAGAGTATGGAGGGACTGAAATGAGAAGACAGTAAGGTCTAGAGGGTGAATACATTTGGGCAACAAAGCAGCATCCTGAAGGGAAAAATAGTCCATAAATTTGTAGGAATTGCAAAATCCTGCACCACCAGACAAAGCTAGGCAGATATTTTTAAGGCAATATGGTAAACACAATGCTGAGAGGCTTGGCTCTGTGTCCTGCATGATTTTTGTAAACCTGGTTCTGCATCTGACACGTCTTGGTGTGGGCAGGCTGGGAAGGCTGCAAGGAGAGGCTGAAACCCATTAGGTTTTCTTATGGGTCACTGCTTTGCAGCCTTCTGGTTAAGACTTCATTTCAGTGAGCTGCTGCGACTCCACAGAAGCCCAAAGCAGTTGTGTTTCAAATTACTGCATGATTTATCACCCAGATGAATTTTTACCTACCTTGGGTCAAATACAGGATGAATGGCAGCCTCTAAGTGTTTATGAATAACCTGGGAATTCAGAGTCCTGTATGATACTGTTCTTGGACTCACAGGCTGCTTTCCTATGAATAAATTAAATGGTGTCAACGCCCATTCCCATCCACCAGACCTGAGCTGTGTTCCTGCATTGCCAGGATACTCCTTTTGACTGGTATGCCACAGAGGTGCAGAACCTCCTTTTGGCTGGTTTGGATCCCACAAGTCTGTCCATCTAGAAATCTTCCACATGAAATATTTTGAACTCACTCACTGACCATGATTTTCAACAATAATATTTTGTCACGTGAATTTCTGATCTTAACTGACTATATGCAATATTTCAGAACTCGGAAAATACCTACTTTGCATTTATGTCAGCCACATAAACACTGATGTATGGACGTATTTTCCTGTTTATCGTTACTGAAAGTTAAGAAAATATTTTGAAAAATGATACAAACATTTTGATTCTTCATACTTATCTCTTCTTGGAAATTCCTTGGATCATTAATCAATTATTGTTACTTCCCTGTACCAGACTACTCAAAAAACCATAAATGCATTCTGGAGTCAGGCTTCATCAAGACTTCTCATCATCAGTTCAGAAGCTTGTACCCAGGGCTAGTGCAATTGCTGTTATGAACTTTGAAAAGGGTAGTTGAATGCTATACCGTTTGATAAATGCATTCACTTCAAGTTTGTATCCCAAAGACGTTGTTACTTTGGCTTGGCTAACTCAAATAAAAGTGCTGTGTGTTGGAATTCTCAGGATGAGTATCTTGGAAGGTAGGAGGAAAGCGTAGGTGTTATTTCGATTTTTAATTTTTTTTTTTTTTTTTTTTAAAGCTGACAATTCATGACATGTCTGTGCTCATTCTATTTCCTAGTTCCTAAAAGCAACCCCCCTCTTGATCCGATTGGGGATTAAGGGTATGGTGTATAAATTGTTACATGACACAGTGCTGGATAATTAAACAGCTGCTTTGCACAGAGCTCCCTCACTCTCCGATGAAGCAGATGTTTCATCTTTCTGCTGATTTCAAGTGTTCCTCAATAACATACAATATATATCAGCATTACTCACAGCTTTAATGTGTTGGTGCCTTCTTAAGTGCGGATCAAAGCCCGGCGCTCGGCTGGCGGAGGCTCCGCACGGGCAATTAGCGCCGCGGAGGCTGCTCACCCCATCCCAATGCATGCCAATCAGCACATCCCCACCGGGCCGGAGCAGCCAGAGCAGCTCCCCCCGCCTGACATCGCAGTTACAGATGTCAGACACGATGCCATCATTTGCATTCCAATAGCTGCGAGTGGGAGCAAGAGGGATGCACAGGTGGGAGTCGCCTTTTGCCTCCCTCCTGCAGCTGGCAGTGACAACCTGAGCTGCTCAGCTCCATCCTGAGCCCTCAACAGCAACCACTCAGCACACTGGGGTGAGAGCACATGGCGGGTATGTGTGTGTGTGAACACGGAAACCAGAATCTCTCCTGTGTTTACCTTTTGTGTTATCAGAAACACCAAGCAAATCCCAAATGGTGGATGAGCTGAATAAAACAAAGTATCAGGTCAAGTGATGTACATTCCTCATCAAGCTGGAAAGATATTCCTGCATCATTGTTTTCTGCCCTTTGTTATCGCTTGATTTAAAGACGACGTGTGTGTGCACAGAGCTACAATGAGCAGGTGCATCCCTCGGGGTAGAGCCCTCCTACCCTGCCCTGCTCCTGGTATCTTGTGGCTGATGCTGAAGCTGCTTCCCAGGGCACTGTGTCAGGCAGCTGCTAAAAGTCTGTGATGAAAAGAGGAATATTATAAATATCGGGAAGTGATAGCCAGGGTGTCCCAAGGATGTGTGTATGTGTGTGTTAGGCAAGCAAGACAGCCTGACCCCATGCTCAGTCTTCAATCAAACACTGATTTCCAAAGGTCTGTACTTCCTCAGACAAATATTTCCATTTAGCTATGTGCTTTGCTAGGATAAATTTCATACAATGTGGAGCTTTTTGGACTTGCAGATTTTTTAATGGGCCCTGCTAGGATGTACACGTTGTCCTTATTCCTAATGTACGTTATACATATTTATACCCATTTCCAGTATATTTATAAGGTGAATAAAGTTTATACTTCAATCCATACTTACTCCCAGATGGGAAAATGCCCATGAACTTCTTGTTCAGGGGATAAATGGGCATTGTAGCACATGGTCCACATTCTGCATTGTTATATACCGATCCAGCTCCCCAGATACTTCGAATTAATGTACCTCTTTGCAAGTGAATGAAGGAGATGTGCCAAATTCAGAGCCTGGCTAAGAGTCTGGCTTATTTTCTAGAGATACTGAATATTCTAAGGCTTGCACAGTATCTTTCAGTGATGTAGAAAAAATAACTGCCTTAGAAAGCTTCTGTCTTCTTTTCACAGAGACAACATTTTAAAATATTGCGTAACATGCCCTTTTCGCCATCACATGGTCCTCATTTTGTTCACCATTATTTTTAATGGACCAATTTTCTCTCTTCCTTTTCATCCACTGAATCCTTATTATTATTATCATCATCATCAAATTCTTTGTGGGCTGCCAGCATTTGATATTTCATTTCACTGATTTAATTATCTCTGTAGCTTGTTATGGGCCTGATTATTTTCATAGATCTCCAAATCCTCCTCTTTGCCAAAATGCTTACATACAAATCTGTTTGCTCATTATTTATATGGTGCTTGGCACTTGGGCTCTTTTTTACTTTGCATTTGTTCCAGGGGGTGTTTTAGACTGATCAGATTTTACAGCTTCATCCAGTGGACATGGGCAGAGGGGTGGCACAACAGGGTCTTCGCATGTGCAGGTGAAAGGATGTTACACTGGTTTAAATAATCTGATTTTGTCTTCTGAGCATCGTCACCATCTTTGGAAACTTGGGCAAGGGATAAAAGAACAGAGGGTCTCCATGAACCCCTCTGAGCTAAGGGGATTTTTGCTGTCCTCTCTGCTGTAGATTCAACACTTCCTTGCGTGGGCTGCTAAGATTTTCTGCCTGACACGACACTCTAGGAATGACACAAAAGGAGTCTGCACTGACATCATACTTTGAAAGCTCCTGCTACAGCTTTCATTGTGTTTTTCCAGCCAGCTCCCCCAAACCATTGCCCTTTATCCTCTATCTTTATGTGATCCAGAATATTTGACTTATTAAAGCAGCACCCCAGTGGCTGGCCCCTCAATTCTCATTCCTCCAGCAAACCAGGCCAGCCGTGTGCTGTCAAGAAAGATTTTGTAGCTGTTGGTCTTTCAGAGAACCTCAGCCCAGCTTCTGCGTTGTGCTGACTGGCCTCCTGTAATTGCAATTACTTTAGGAATAATGATATACACACACAGGGACATGCTGTAATTTTGTGATTTTCTTGGATCTATTATAATCAAGAGTCCATAAATAACTGCTTCTAATACATTTGACTAAAGAAATTGCTATTTAAATGGTTAATTTATTGTATGCTAATTAAGTGCTCAATAGGTGAGAAGATTTTAATTGAAAGTAACTTAACTCAGTAAGCATATTTTTAATAATTATTATTTGCCTGAAAGGGGTCTGATGAAGAAGTCATGTAATGACAAACTCTGATGTTTTTAAAGTATATTTATTGTGGATAAATAATTATTTTATTGCACATATCTCTTTCCCTCATATGCACAGGTTCCCAGCTGGAGGCCCTGTTCTGCTTTATTTTAGTCTGTTCTTCCCTACTTTGGAAAATTCTCTCACTTGTGCTTGTAAAATAATCTCAGTTATGGCAGAGCAAAGCAGGATGTGAGCAGAGGCAGGGAGCTGCTGGCTTCTCCAGAAGAAGAATTTCTAGTTTTAACTTCAGTTGACAATTCAGCTTTAGGTTTTGTGACGGTACTGGGTGCAAGGCCAACAGAATTCTGTTTTCTACACAGTCAGGCTTAGAGTGTGAGCCAGAGAAACCCCTGGAAGCTCAGCTTCCTCCAGAGACAGAAATCAAAGTGACAGGGCAGAGCACGGCAGGGTGTCTTTTTTGCAGACATCCTTACAACTCCCGGATCACAGAGATACACAGATGGTCCCTACTGTGTCACATCTCAGAAGAGAAAGTTTGTAATTGGGGTCCTCTTGGATACACGGCCATTGCCACTGTGGTGATGGCACAGAGCAGAGCTGGGAACTCCTAGAACAGAGACCTTCTCACCTGGGAAGTGTGCAAGATGCCAGCTGTTGGCCTGGAGTAAAATGAGGGTGCAGAAAGAAAGGATAGAGTGCAATGTCCATAGTTAATAATTTCATTATGGGAGCTTGACAATTGGACTGGAGATGTGCTTCAGGCAATGCAGCGGTGACCCAACTGTGTTTTAATCAAATATCCTGGGAGGAGTTTGAATTGGGAACAGGTAGTATCAGATTTAAGGACTGGGGGAGTAGACAGCTGATCTTCTTTCCTGGCAAAAATATTATGAGAAAGTCTGTCCTGACCTTTCCTTAGCACTCACTTGCTGTTCATCTTCACACATCTTCACCTCCCTGTGATTCACTGGCCTCCTTTGCCATCACTGGACAATGACTGTTCTTACCTTTTTGTGAATTCAGAGAGAGATCTTCTGAGACTAAAATGAGCAGTGGACAGGAAACAGATCTGTTGGTAGCTGTGGTAGGATGGGGATAGCCTTTAAAAAGTCACTGCACTTGCCTGGATCTCTTTTTTTCCCATCCATAAAATGAAGTTAACTATGCACATTTCCTTCATGAAAACCATTTAGTATTTTCTGTTGAAAAATCCTATATATGTTATAAGTGTTAATCATTTTTGTCACTCAGGCACCAATTTAGGAATTTCTGGAGCACTCCCACATGTTAAGAATCACACCTATCTTGAGGACGAGAATATTAGATCCCAGTGCAGAACTGGGCTAATTTGACAATGACATATTTTTCTAGGATAATGCCTCAGATAGATCTTGTATAAGAAAATGAATTGTATTTATATCTAGAAAGAACTATGGATCATATGATTTTACCTGTTTCAATCCAGCACTCCTGCATTTATTGAAGGAATTAATGTATGTTTACGGTAGAGTTTCCAGAGAGACATTGCATCTTCCTGTTCTGTTGGTCCTCTGTACCAATGATTAATCATCTGTTGACTTATGTAAAAATTCTTATTTCCTGGATTTTTTTCTTTTTTGCAGGAAAAAAAAGCGAAATTACTGAGGAGGGTTTTTTTTTTTTTCAGGGTATGGGTTGGGGGTCAGGTGGGTGGTTGAGTCAAAGGTCTAACAACCCATGACTCTTACAACTCTGTGGTTCCTGTTGCCGGAAGGAGATGCCCATAATTATTTAATTAAGAAAGTTGTTGAGGTAGGACCTTAGGGATTTGATCTAATGAAGACGGTGCTTATTCAGTAAAGAACAAATACTTTAATACCAGGTATCATCCCAATGAGTAATCCTGCTTGACTTTTGAATAGTCACTATTAACTGGAAAGAAGAAATCATGGAGTGTCAACAGAGTAAGCTTGAATGCTGCTATCAAAATCTGCTCATACTCATACATCAAATTAAACATTAATCTATGTGTGGGCTTTGAGGGGTGTATTCAGAAGGTCCACCTTCAGTCCAGGTTTTATTAACCAATGGAGAAACATCTGATGGTCTCAGAATTGTAGTCAGTGAGCAGGAAGCCACCCTAGGGCAAGAATGAGGAACCAGTGGGCAAAATCTGACAGTCAGACCACTGGATGTAGCCTAAATTGTCAGAGTAATAAAACCACTAAGGCCAGATTTGAAGAGGCAGCAAAAAACTTTCATGCAACCAGCTAGAAGAGCTTGAAAAAAATGGATACATTTCCAGATGTGGAAATACTTCTGCAAGTCTGGCAAACAATAAACTTGCGGTCTGGACCAACCTGTGAACAAACTACTCCACTGTTTAACTTACAATTATCAACTCGATAATTAGACAGGGAAAACGTTATCTCCTTAGCCATAAACGACCATCTGGGGGTGCCAAAGTAGGTCATTAGCTAATAAGCCCCTGCAGGCTCAGGAGAGGGAAGAGGAAGCCTGAAGAGGGCTGTTGATAAAGGGCAGGTGGGAAAGCTGTACCACCAAACCATAGCCTCTCCTGGCTCCAAGGGTTTTACTGCCTGGGAGAGTGCTGAGTTTCACTTCCCAGGTATTTGATTAGTTTTCTTTGAGTAGACTGCTAGATTAGGAGTGAGAGAATTAATTGGCAGACCTTCAGCTAATTGTAAGCAAGAAAGCAATCCCTGAAAACCACAGATTAATTCAGAAATGTCTCATCCCAGAATATGAAGAACACTTTTCCCCTTCCTCTCAGCGGCAGCTTCCTACTTCAAGTGTTAGGGAAGAAATGATAAACTTGTTTGAATTACAAGCAAAACTGTATGCTGCCCCCAAAAAGGGGAAAGTATTTTTAATGCTTATACATTATATAACACATAAGCATATATCATTTAAAAGGACATTAGCAACCTGACTTATTTCCTCATTTTGTAGATGGTGCATTGAAAGGGAAAATGCCACTACTGCAGTTTTCTTCTTACATGAAGCACTGTGTCCACAGTTCCTGTGCTCAGGTCTGGTGCACTGGAGCAGCAAATCCCGCTTGCCAAGCAGTAGATTTCTTTGCTTTTCCTTCAAGGCCGTTGCCAAAGGTTCTTGGGCAGTGTGGCCCAGCAGGCAAAGGTGGCACAAAGGGAGCCTGGTGGACTCTACTCACAGCTTCTTTCAGGTGCCCTGGCTGGAAAAAAGTGGAGACTTTCGGTAAGCAGGCAAAGTTTTTGCAGAGATATAATAATGCAGGCAGGCAGTGCACACGTCCACCCTACTCTTGATTTAGGTATTTCCGAAATATCCTTAGAATGCTGGGGAAGTAAAAAATGTGGTGTCATGGAAGGTCTGCTTTGGTAACTGAAAGCCAGCTCCTCCTCTTGCACAAAGATTAATCACAAAAGGTCTGTTGAGTTTGATTTGCAAAGTCTCTTACAGCCTGGCACCTGGAGCAGTAGCTAATGAGAGGTGCGGTACTGTGAAGGAACCACCTTGTAAGGAGATGGTCATGGAGATGAACCATATACAAAGTGCAGGAAAGTTAAATTGCAGCTGCTAAACCTAGGAAACATCCTTGTATACAAGGTATTCTATTTAATGGGATTGACTATACACGTTTTTTCAGGCCACTTCCATGTATTGCAAAGCACCTTGCAATACATTTTCCAAATCACTCTCCAAAGAAAATATTCTTTCTTCCATTTTCTTTTTCTGATGCCTCAGGGTTGCCTGCATCTCATGGTACTGCAGAAAAGAAAGAATTTGCAGCTTTTGTGGGTGTTGTAAGTACAAGTACACATTCAGAAATGATCCTTACTAGGAGAGTTTCAACTGTTATTTACTTTTGACCTTTGGTGTGAATCTACTTCAAGAATTTTTTCTAACAGCTGTGTACCTCTTGTGAGTCCCTGTTTGTATCTTGATCCAAAGAAAGGGCTGTAATTCTTCACCAAAGTTCTTTGGTTCCTTTGGACATGACAAGTCTCAGTGTTATTCCTCCATGAGGAGAGCAGGCTCTGGGTCACTGCAGTGACAGGGGCTCCTTATGGTGATGGAGTCAAGGAACCCTTCCCAGTGGAGGGGGTCAGGGATCTCCTGGGGGCTGGACATCCCTTCCATGCTGGCCCTCCTCAGGACATGCCTGCACCTGCTCACTCCGGGGTCTTCTTGCTCTCCAAAGGGGATGGCACGTGTCCATGTGGGTCCTTTTTCTCTGTGAGACTCCAGACCAGCACTGCTGGCCTTCACCAGTACACCTGAGCTGGGAGCTGACACGTGGCTGCTGCCAGACTTCCAAGCGCATATGCTGGGATCCTTGCACAAATGTTGCTCAGGCGTTGTGAGAGATAATAATAGACGTGAGTCCCACAGAAATAAAACTAATACCAAGGCTTGCTGCTGTCTTTTCAGTAGGCTTTTGGATTTCAGTTTTATGGTGCAGGAACTCCACAGGGAGGAAGACACTTCTCCTGTGCCCCACCATGAGGTGTTTGTCCCAGCCTGCACTTGCCAGGTGTCTGCAGCTGGGAGAAGGAGCCAGGGCTGTGGCCAGGGGCACCACAAGTGGTGTTCAGCTGAACAGCGAGGAGATGGTCACATATTTAGCATGGACACTTTGTGGTAAGTCAGATCTCTTATTATTTTTTTATCATATATTTTGAGCTTCATATTTAATTCAGGTCAAATCTAAACTACTAAACAGAACTGTTACGCAGCACACATATCAGATAAATTAAGTGTGGGTTTAGCACAGCTCTGACCTAGTTACTTCATGCAATGTTTTCTAAAAGCAAAAATTGAAATCTTTTATCTGAACACGAAATGAGTCTTTGTTCCCCTGCCTATTGCAGCACTTTGCATATATTTGGTTTCAAAGACTGATGAAATTTGCCATTCTGAATCTTTCACAGGTATCATAAAGGCTTGTCTTTGCCGGTAACCCAACCCAAGAGTGTATTGGCAAAAAGAACGTCTGCCATCAGAGGTACGGAGAATGATCTTGACACATCAGATGACAGAGAGGACCAGAGTTGATAAACATTAATAAAACATTAAAAACAGCTAGATGTTTTTAAAAAGAGTAATTCTATTTTTGTTACTGTTCTCAAAAAGTAAAAAAGAAGATATTTGCAGGAAAGAAGAGGCAAACCAAAGTATGGAACGTCAATACATTTGAGACTCACAAAACACAGATGTGTTTTTCTAATCTTCCTGAAATAAATACATACTTCCTACCATCTATAGCTCTATAAAGATTTTAACTCTGAGAAAGAGAACACAGGAAATAAAAATTTCTTTAATTTCTTTAAATTTCAATTTACATTATTTTAAAAAATAGATTTGTTCTGAATTATTAAAAAATCTATAAAATAGCTATGGGGGTTTTTCTATGTTTGCAATCAAACATGGGTTTTAGTAATTAATTTTCATTATATTTGATTTTAGAAATCCTGACAGGTTCTGGTTACGATTAAAATGGGAAAAGTAGATGTAGAATGAAAGTGATGAAAACCAAAATGCAATGTTCTACATTCAACCCCCCACTGACTTATTGAGAAAATTAATATTTATTTAACCCCCTGATTTTGGAGAAATAGCTGGGGGTTTGTTACTAAAAAAAGATGACAAATTGTCAACTAGGCTGTATTAGTGAGTGTTACATGGAGTTATGGGGCAGATTCCACCACGAGAGCTCAGAGCTGCGCATCACTGCTTGGCAGGGAAAATGCCGATATTCCAATGGACTGGTTTGAGAAACATTGGGTAATTTGTAACCCTTCAAGATGCCCAGTAGTTGCACTCAGAAGTAATATAAATGGGACCTGGGATGAGTGCTGAGATATGTGGAGGGGATGAGGATTCCATCATTTCCATTAGAGGAATCCGTTGGGCTTGTGCACTCATCGCACAGAAACACCTGTTGCTTTGCAGGACAGCAGCATGGACCAGTGCAGTTTAATGCTTCCCACAGTGTCCATTCCATGCCTTCTGGTGGGCCAGCCTCTTTCTCCTCTTCTTGCCACTTTCCTCCATTTCTGTTTTGTATTCCCTGCTTCTTCCTGATACCCTTGAAAATATAAAGCTTGTTACTCCAGTGTGTGAAGCACTCAAACCTGAAACCACACCATGGTTCCTCTCTTTTACCTATTATTTATCAGGAAGGCTTTTGAAAGCAATGATCAGTGTTCAACAGAAAGATTGGATAGCTCACAAGACAGCACGGCACAGACATGTACCAGCTCAGGAAAGCTCCGGTGGCAGAACAGCAGTGTCACAAGTGAAAGACAGAAAAGCAGGTTGTGGGAAGTGTAAGGTGCAGGACCTCTGCTCTGGGTCTGTCTCTGTGGTCCACAGGAACTGCTGGATGTGGGAGGGGCTCATTGCTTTTACACTAAAAACTGAAGGGAGAAGCAAACAAAATACTCCATTAATGGCAGTGTGTTGTTATTTAAGTCAGTAGTGCAGGGTTATTTCTGTGGTAAAGTCAACTTTCTCCAGATTTACCTGCTCCCTGAAACTTTAGGTAAGGGGGACAGTCAATAAATAGCTCATGAGAAACTGCTGCCTGTGCTAGTTTAGATTGGGCCTGGCACTTATAAAGGTGTGGTCTGATGAGAAAGATCAGGAGGCTGCCTTGGATGGTGCATTTTGGTTCCTGGCCCCCTCTTATTCCCAGCAGCAGAACCAAAATATGGCTGTGGCCACCACACCTTATTCCTCACTCCTGGCTCCACGACCTGCTGTGGGTAATAACAGAGCTTGGAGGGGAATTCTCCAAAATACTGTCCTTTCCTGAACTTTCTTCCTTGTGTATGGAGCTATAAAAAAGTCAACCCAACCAACAGCAACCTGAGCTGGGCAAAATACTGACTGACTCATCACTTGAAACAACTCTCTCCAGCTCCTTGCCTTACCAAGGCTTTGCTGGCATTATTCCTTCTCATTTTGAACAAGGCAGAACTCTGTAGAGAATACACGAATTCCCAAGAGGTCTCTTCCAATCTAGTTTTATTTGAACACTAAAACTCAGTAGAACCCAGGCTGTCTGAACTACTTTTTCTTGGCTCCATCTTCATACTTCTTTCTGTAACTCAGAGGCACGTCCAGCTTGGATATGGAGAGGAAATAAAGAATAAGGCCAGACTGGGAGACTACTTCATTGAGATTCTATTTTGGTTTCTAGCATTTGTGGCTAATACTATGAAATTAGTCAAGTTGGATTTTTAGACTTCACGTGTGACTATGCTGGGCATAATTCTGCAGTCACTCATACAAAAATAAATACTGAAACTAATGGAGTTATATGAAAATAAAACTAGTGTAAATGAGAAGAGAATCGGTCCTCCTGTGGATATGAGACCAGATTACTACCATACTCTTATTTATACTAGAACTCCTTTAAACCTCTGACAGTCAAAAGTGGTTTTAAATTGGTGGAACAGTGATATCCACTCATTTTAAGATGCCTTTGTGATTTATGAGCAGTGGCAAAGGCTTTACTGTAAGTGTGAATAGAATTCCCTGTTACTAGAGGCAAAGTGTTGTAAGGAATGTGGGGATGTGGATGCTCCTGGTGTCACCACAGCTCTCCCTGCCCTCCCGTGCCCTGCTCCCCTCCTGCCTCAGACCAAGCACCTGCACCAAGGGCTGGGCACTACTCCACTGGTGTCCAACCTGGTATTGGATTAAACAACAGTGACATGTGTTCCTGTTCTTCCCGAGGGGGAGAGCTGTGTCCATGGCTCAGCACACTGCAGGAGAGCATTGTGTGACCAGACTGAACCTAAAGCACAGACCTGGTACTAAACCAGAGTTACTGCACTCATCAGTGGAGACATCCATGAGCTGTCAGCCAACAGGGTTTGCTGTGTCCCAGGTCTGCTCAGAGCCACCTGAAAGTAAAATGCAGAGCAGAGAAGAGGCTCTTGCTGGACCACCAGGAGATTTAGGGACAAGCAGGTGTTCCGTAATTGTTCCTATGATATTTCTTGGCAAGAAAATATATAACCATACTTCTTTTTAAATCTTCTAAATCCTTCTTTGCTTTGATTCTGTGTATAAAACTATCAAACTTTGGATAACATGCTGCTATGATGACTCTTGAAATTTAATGGCTAGATGAACTGTCAGATAACGAAACCAGAAATCCTGCCGCCATAGAAGTGTCTGAATGAAGAGCTGAAAGAGTTCTCTGTCTCCTTGAGGAGCAGCCCCAAAAGGAGCAGCAGGTTAGATGAGAGTCATGGCCTTTCCCAAGCAGAGGATCACGCTGATGTTTTGCATTTGGTGTACTGGGACCCCATCCCTGACCTGAACGCAAGTTAAGAGGAGTGAAACTGTGTTTAGTCGTTTCCTGTCACCTCAGGGCACCTTTCTAAGCCCATGGGACCACTGGAGTAGATAACCCAGGTGAACACGTGGAGGGCTGGGAGATGTGCTGCAGCTCCAGGTATTTATCTGCACAGGCAGAGTGACAGTTCCTGTACTGCTTCAGGATTGCCTCTAAAAACACTGGCATTTCTAAGTGCTGTGCATCAAAATTGCCGAAGTATGAGATGGGCAGTAAAAAATGAAAATTGGATAAACACATGAACACATGACTCTGCAGAGGCTTGAAGCATAATTAGCTCTAGTATTTTAATTATCTCTTTACAGAGTATCTAGAAAAAGCAGCATGTTTATACACCGAGTTCAGCATTAGGAGCTTTGCTGTGATTTGTTCTCTGGAAATGCAGTGCTGCAGTCTCTGATTTTATAATCTGTTGACTGAACTCGTGGACTGTCAAGTACGTCTGAAGATTATCCGCGTTTGGATGTCAGATTATATTTTTTAGGGAACACAGCTTCTATTTATTCTTAGCTCCGCTGATGATTTTCCCAGGTTTCTGCCATATGCTACGCATCACAGATGAGTACTTTGCTGTCTGAAAATGTGACAACTCTGTATCCAGTTTAATAGTTCCATCATGTCAGCATTGTCATTAGCACTGAATTACAATAGTGGGTATTTAAGCATCAGATTATGGCATCCAGTATTTGTTAAAATTACAAATAACAAGGGCAGACATTTTAAGAAGAGTCAGTAATATTTCAAAAACATCAGTCAGTCAACAAAGTCATAAAGACTGATTTAGTGACTAATTAAACAAAGTTTGCTGAATGGTTATGCCTACCTAGATAAACTGCAGTTTTATGCATCTGTCTCACTGGGGGCTTTATGCATAATTCACACACACACTGACAAAACTCTGTTGAAAAAAATGTGTAGACAATATATTTAATGAACAGTTTTAAGAGCTTGAAGATTAAAACCAGCAGATTTGTAAACTCATATTCAGAGCGGATGCAGATATATTGTTGTGCACAAGTCCTATATTGGCTGGGTCTCTAATATAGTTTATGCAAAATAGATATAATGTGTAATACTGTGCAAGGTTAATATTGATCAATTCTTTTGAAACCACATTCTTGTCCTGCTGAAAGTAAACACCTTCCATAGATTCAGAAGTACAGAGAAAATAAGTGGGTAGTTAGATAAGTACTATGCAAACCACAGCCTTTTAAACTCTAGAGTCAAATAAATGCATACTGCTGAATGATAGCAGTCATTTAGTGCTACCATTTCCCTGGTATAATATCACCAGCCCATCAAAGAAGTGAAATTTAAATCCCTTTTAAAATGGAGATTATTTATGTGCCTGAAATGACATACTTTATTGGATTAGAAATACAGTTCCAAATAAGGACCTGATTTGAACAATAATTGCAAGTTCCTTATTATTGGAACAACAATCTTGTTTTTATGCTGTTTTGCTTCCAACCTTTTTTTCCTCTCTCTATTTTCATAAAGAATTTATCTTTTAACTTCTTTCCAGTGCTTGAACCAGGAACAACCCAAAAACAGTAAGAGAAAGAGTTTCTATCAGCTGGTGGAAATTTGTGGGTTTTAATGCTTCTGAACATTGTAACCCAAACCCAAGCATCAGCAGCCAGAGCTCTTTCTGTTTATTTCCACACTGTGATTTTTAAGCAGACCTAAACATTTAACTCACATGAGTGAACATTTTTCTTATGGAAGCAGCTCTTCTGACATGTTCAAGTTATTAACTTTGCTTTATCTTTGTTTGGGATGATTTATCTGCCTGTTCTCACAGGCTGCTGGGAAATGTCCAGCCTCTTCCTTCATGGCAACGTTGTGTTGATTACAAAAGCTGCAACAAATGGAAAAATCTTGCACACGGTCTTTGTCCTCAACATGGCTCTTCCCTAACACTGCAATGAAATCTAAATATTAGTTCACTCTTCAGGTTTTCAGGTCATACTCAACACTGTAGCCTGCTTTATGCTGAGCAAACTACCCTGACAGAATGTGGGGACGGAGAAGAGAAGAAGCAAGAACAAGGAAGCAGAATCAGTGTTGGTGTTGCTGCTGTCTCCTCTCTCCTGGGCAGCCAAGGGATGAGGTTATTAATTCAGTCTGGAGCCATCTGACATTTCACGTGAATCAGGGCAGGAGCTGGCAGCACAGTGGGACAATAGATTTGGAATTAGCAAATATCTTAATGTGCATGGCATGTCCTTTAATCAGCTGCGCTCCCAGCCTTTTCCTGTTTACTTTTCTGTGAAGGTTTGTTCTTGTGAGAAGGTTTCTCTGAGCAGATTTCTCTGTTGGCAAGAAGGGGATGGAACAGCAGTGTCTGTCTGTGTTCAAAGCTCAAGGACACACTACAGACAAACATTGCACCTCCCAAGCAAACCCTCCTCTCCTTACAAAGTGTCCAGACCCAGGCAAGTACAGGTGACAAGACTCTGTGACTGAGACAACCCAAGCTTTGTAGCGACTGAGTAGCACTAAAGAGTCTCTTGTGAGGAGATGTGAGCAGGAGAACGTGAATCTCTTCAACCATTTCTCTGCTGCATTTGTTGGCATATCATTTTTCAAGGTATTTGGTGAAGTGAAAATATTTCTGTAAGTCAAATCTACTTCTGCATAGTTCACAGAGAATAAAATATCTGTGTAGTATAATAAAACAACTTGTAGCTATGTGAAAATGATAAACTTGCAATCTTGAATTAAATACCCCATTTCCTATAAACTGTGTGATTGAGGAAAAAAATGCTGGTTTTTTCTGGCTTCCTCTAACTCCCCACTGCAGGGATAAGTCTCAAAAAGGGATAATGGAGGGATAAGATAGCAGTGGCCTATCTCCATGAGTTACCTTTCCTGGACATTTCTTCCACTGGGGCTTCAAGGTCCTGGCAAAAGCAAAATTTCTCCCCAATTCATTTTTCTGTGTGGCTCATTAGGGTGCTGCTTTCCCTGTACCAGGGCAGGCTGCACACTTTATTGATTAAGCTGCCTGGTTTTCCCTTTCAGTGACATCCTTCATTTGAATGTGTATCTGTTTTGCTGAATCAGCTGTGTATTGAAACGCTGGAGGGTTCAGCTGCTCCTCTGTTTGAGCTGCATATTTGGTTTAATCCTCTTGTGATTTTTTGCTTGTTCATCTGGCTACTACTTTAGCCAAGTAATTCTGGGGGGTGGAGGTGTTGCACTGCCAATTTCATTTCTGACTGGAAACATATTCTGTAAAATGAGTTCAGTCATTCACGGCTGCAAATGTATATTGTTGGAGTTAAGTGCCTTTTAAAAGAAAAAAAGAAAATATTTATTTAATTTCCAATGTTGGCAACCCAACGTTCTGAATACTGGGGGAGTTCCCAACCTGGAAGCTAAAAATAAATATTCAGGAACACAACTAGGAGCTGGGGGGGGTGTGGGTGTGGGTGTGGGGTGAGGCTGGGGGTGTGTCAGTTGAAACTGAGATTTAAGAGGATCTGCTCATTGTCTCTCTTCAGCATCTGTGGAAGTTGGGAAGCCAAGCACACAGCCTAGGAAAGGGAGCACAGGTACAGATTCAATCACATTTCAAGCAAGCAGTGTATTCCTGTGGCAGTAACATCCTTCACAATTGAAGCTGGGGTCACAGATAGATCTATATATTTATTTATTTTCTATGGATATAGATCCCAGACTTTAGGGGATGCTTTACAATGCAGACCCAGAAATGCCAGCTGCCCCAAACCCCAGTCGATTCCAGCCACAGGAACCACTGTTTGCTCCAGCATCATCTTTCTTTTGGCATCGAGCATCTGAGACCTTTTAAATGCTGCAGAAGATGCTTCCTGCTCAAGAAAAATTAGCTCACCTCTCAGGAAGGCCCAGACTGCAATTTGTAGCACACAAACTGGTGAGTGAGAGCCCAGACCTTGGGAGAAGAGGGAGCTCCATTGCCAGCAAAGGGATGATGCTGCAGCTCAACACTGGTGATAGTGTCCTTCCACCTTCCTCATCCTCTTCTTTTTGGACATTAGGCAATGCCTGAAGGCACCTGAAACCAGCACTGGCTTCCACAAATCTTTGATGCCGTTCTCCCTCCAGGGAAAGCCAGGGTTTCTGTATGGAGCATAGCTACAGGGAACAGCTCTTGGGCACATTAGGCTGGATATAAAATGTGGATAGACTTAGTACACTGTTCCTAAACCTGCTATAATGTCTACCTTGTCTCCAGTTGCTCATCATACAGACTCACCTAGAAAGTGCCTGAAGCCACAGGGTTAAACAAGGAGCTGCCTAACTAGAATGAGAGTCAACAGCAGAGCTGCCAGAGGAGAACAACCACAGCCAGGCCTCTGGGCTGCAAAGCCTCTCCTTCTCTGTTGCAGCGGCTGAACCAGCAGCTGTGGTGGCCAGGGGGCCAATGAGCCGAGCTATGAGGGAAGCCCGATGGTGGGCAAACTCTGAGGTCTAAGATCATCGCTAAACTCGGTGAGAGAAGCCACTCCCACCAGGTCTTGTGAGTCTATGTAGATGCGGTCTGTCTGATTGGCCGGTAGCCAGACGCCCCTTGTATCTCTTAAAAGGATGTAATCCAGCCCCCACTCCGCCCCCTCCTTCTCCCCATTGGTTATTGTTGTATTACCCCGCCTCCCTTCTGTACTCCTTTATGAGTGTGTCACGGGGGGAAGGCGCTCCGTTTTCGTCACTGGAATCGTTTGCTTCGGTTTGGTAATGAAACCTATCGGAACTCTGTACGGGGGGCCGCCTCTTGATTCTTTGCCTCTAGTTACACCTGAGCTAGCTAGCTAGCTCAGTGTGAACGTGTGCTGCGTGTTTCCATCGCACGGGTGAGAGAACTGGCTTGCGAGTGTGCAAAATAGCACTGCTGGGTTCCACGCTAATGAACACCTCAGGAATAAAGCAGCAGCTTCTCCATCAAACACCCGCACGACGATACTTCTCCTCATCTGGCTCCCAGCTGCCTGCAGCCAGAGGGGATCTGGTGTGCCAGGCTGTGCCCACGCAGAAGGCACCGGCACAAACCTAGCCTCAGCCCTGGCTCCGCGAGCTGCTCATGGCAGATGAGAGCAGCTGCCTGCACACGGCTGGTCCTGGCAGGACCAGGAGCTCACAAGAGTATTTCAGACTTGCCCAGTAGACCCCTTCCCCTTTCTGGAGTGGGGAGACATTAAAAATTTGTAGTAGCTTTCTCATTGACACAATGGAATAACTCCAAACACATATCTCTCTTAAGAGAAAAGGGTTGTGTAAGTTGTACCCCTGGGTTCCAGGCATCGTGGCTAGCAAGTGTGGTCCCCATTTCAGTTCTTTTCCATGCTTTTTTTTTGTTCGCTGAACATGGTTTTGGTCTGTATGTATAACAAGAGCCCTGTAGGACTTTCCTTAATCTTTTACAGCTTCGCATTATCACTTGATATTATGGTATTGTCTCTGCCCAATCATTTATTTGTGGTATTTTGGAAATAGACATGATAAGAGAGAAGTGTTATCAGCAAACCTTGGGTTTTCTCAGTAGAACTAAGCAAGATTGTTAGCTGTAAAAAGTACTTCTGGGAGGTTCCCAGAAAAAAGTTTTCTGGATACTCCTTGCGCTTAAAGGGTTCTGGTGCAGACTGAGGACTGTACTGGCAATTTAGTGGAATTTCAGTGTCTGCACCTGCCTCTCCTGTTCAAGCAGTGGCAAGTCAGGGAAATTATTACTAGAAGTTCTGTGATCCTCTTCATCTGGGCTTTGCATTTAATAAGGAAATTAAACGAAACTCAAAACAATGCAAAACATCAGCTATTGGAGAAAATGGCAAAGTTGCAGTAAAGTCTAGCACGAGACAGATGTTCAGTGTTGGTGAGCAGAATGTAAGCAGAATGAGCAGAAAGAGTCCCTGTTTCAGGACCCAGCTCTAGCCCTTTTCACTACAGGGAAGATCCTCTGCTGTTCCTTACCACTATATCCCTTTCAAAAACGTGGCATCTTTTGTGCCCACATTTCTATTTACTAAGTACATTTTCTGTTATATCAGTGCTGTTGTATTTTAAAAGCATCCTGCCCTAGGGCCTGGGGCAGTGCCGGTGCAGGAGGAGCTCCCTGTGCTGAGGAGATAAAGGCTGGATAAAGGCTGTGGCGGGGGAAGGCACTGGGGCTGCCCCGGCGCTGGCCCTGTCCCTGTCCCCAGCATGGCTTTGCCTTTTGTGAGCAGCCCCTGGAGATTAGAGCAGCCTGGCTGCTGCAATCAGCCCTCCGGAGACCTCTGCTCCCTCGAGCTGAGCTCTAACCAGCAGCTGGCCCCGCCGTGACCTTGCTTTACTGAAATGACATTTGACTGAAGGACTTTTTAATTTTCTCTCTCCTTTCCCCCGTCCCCTTTTCTTTATTCCTTACCCTCTGCCTGCTCTCCCCACTTTTTTTTTTTAGTGTATTTTGTACCCCTGTGAATTAGAGTCTGTGCTGTAAAGGAGAGGGGCTCAAATGTTATCAGCGTTATCAGTTCATGTGTAAGCGATGCCTCACAGCCAGCAGCCTGGAGCTGAGCAACTGTGCCATCATCTGGCTCGGCTCAGCAGCACAAAGCCGGGCAGACGAGGCAGGAGCTCTGCCGGGCCTGGAGAGCTGAGGAGAGAGTGGCACAGCAGCTCCCCGCTGCAGGCACCGTGCCACCGAGATACTGTAAGGATTTGGAGCTATCACAGGAAGTTTCCCTGTGAGAAATTTCCTACTGAATGCCAGAATTTTTTTTTTTTTTTAATCAAAACTGGGGAAGAAAAATAAATCTAAAGGGAAAGGCTTGCAGTTCATGAGCTGACATTTTATCTGAAAGCAAGAGAGATAAAGAAAAGCATTAGAAAAAAGTTACTCAGGGAAGTTGGAGCTGGCCTTGGCAAGCACTTTTAAATATTTGCAGGAGAATTCTGCAGATCACCAGCTGCTTAGATCTACAGTCCTCCCAGGGCAGGAATTAAAACACGGGTTGGATGATCACTCACATATCATTTTATTTCTTGGGCCCAGACAGCTACGCAGGGAAAGAGGTAAAACCAAACAAAACTGTACCTAAAGCGTGAACTGAACCCAAAGTGATCCTGTAAAGCTGTAAAAAGTATCTCCTCTGAAGAGAGAGGTGCTTTTTGTTCTTATACAGGAATGAGTGCCACAGTGTTGTGATACTCTTTGCACCCATGTATTTGGTATAGAACTGTTGCCTTGGCCCAGCATGAAATAAATGGCCCAGTTTCTTCCCTCTCATTGACCTGAAATGCTTCCCACACCAACACACTTCACTGTTGGTCTCATGGCTATTGTTAGCCAAGATTTGTTGCTTGTTGTTTTTGTCCAAAAGCTGGAAACTTTCATCAGCCCAAACTCTTGCTTTTTTCTCTGTCTAGGGGCTTCTTTCACGGCAGCTAATGAAGGGAAGAAAGCCTATCTTCAGGATATCAGATCTTTTAAATAGGGGTTAGCACCTCTGTTTCAGGGTTTTCTATCAGAGAAAGTCTGAGATCTGCTCCTTTGGAAAAATAATTGCTTACTGACCCATAACAAGACAGTAAGTTCAACTAACAAAATGAAAAGGATGAAGCTTGCAACCTGACTGGTACACAGTTTCTCTTCCTCTACAAGGTTAAAGGCACAAAATGCATAAAAACTGGAAACTGGTCCCTCTTTTGCCTCTACATCCCTCCTTCAGGGCTCTTCAGCCCATTGGAACCCACCTGAGAACCCAAGAGCCCAGAGATGTTTGCTGGCAGACCCTTGCTGGGACTGCCCAGGAACCAGGAGACCGTGGTGAGTTTCTAAACAGACAACTTACATCATGTAACTCATCATCAGAGTACACAAGAGTAAACTGGGAAGTTTTCAATGGAAATGGTCTTATTTCCTACAGATACTAATCCTTTGTGAAGTACGGATGATAATTAACATAATCCACAAAGAAATTCTTAGGAAATATTGCATCTCCAGGGTGAAGAGGTCTCAGCTGTGGCACTGAATTAGAACAGTAGCATATTTGATTTACCAGTGATCATTAAAGTTTACATCAAAGGTCAGGAATAAGTCTGGTATTTGTAGGCTGAGAAAAAGGTATAAACACTTCAATTTATTACCCTGTCACTGTCAATTCACTTGGTATTTGCTGTGATAGCACTGCTGTTAATGAATGTATTTGGTAATAATGTGGATGTCATAGATATTTATGCTTTCATCTCTTTCAGTGGCTCAGCAGGTCAGTTAGGAGCTTTGCCATTTTACATTTTATAAATTAAAGAGGGAAAATAAATAATATTTTATCTCAAAGAAGTACTTAAGAAATATCTATCACATTTAGCTATCCCAAATGGGGATCTGTCTTATCACAGAAAAATTAGTACTGCAAACAAAGTGATAAGTGTCTGGAATTGCTGGAAGCCAAGGGGAAAGCTTTCCATGGCTTTGAGAGGAAACAGGTCAGACTCTGTTCAAAATACGAAGATTAGCTGATATATAAATATAGCTAATAAATGTAGCTAATAGAGAATTTTTTAAAATTATTTCTTTAAGTTTTGTGTATGAACAAGACTTAAGTCATGAATGGAAAAATACTCCTGGATATGTTTCAAATCCTGAGTCAACAAGAAAAGGAACCAGCAAAGGAACCATAACCTTTGCACAGTGGAGAAATCTGTGCCTGTATGGAACTTAAAAAAAATCTCCTAAATGTAAGTTAACCTTGATTTTTGAACAGTCAGAGATGGCACATATACATGTAGCTGACTCTGCATTAATGTGATTTTCCACACATTTTAGAATGAAACACAAATACTTTGTAATCGCTTCACACACATTTTTAGCCTGTGCTCTGCAGATCGTGCAGTGGTGTGTCAAAACCTGGAGTTTTTTTCAGTGAAGGTCAGCAGAAGCCTGACCATTGCTCCCAAAGGCTCTGGCACCCAGGTTATAACCAATTCATTCATTTTGTAGTCTAGTTATAAGCCATTTCATAATATTGATACAGATAAACAGCAAATGCCTTCCTCATTCTGAAATACTGCCTTGGAGCAGGAGGCTCTGCACTCCTGGGCTCGTGTGATCATTATGGAGCAGCTGCTAACAGTTTGTGCATGGCATCCTAAAGGAATGCCCGGAGAATGTTTATAGACCTTGGCCATTGCTATTGCTTTATTATCATGCAATAAAGCATTCTTACTTATATTTGAAGAGCAAATGCTGATCAGACAGTTCTACTGATATGAATTTTCATATCTTTTGATGATGAAAGTCCTGCTCCATTAATGCTTTGAGTCCATCTCAACAGAACTCAGGAGGAGGAGGAAATAGTTGACTACAAGTACACTTTAAAAACCTCTATTCTGACGCAAACCACCTTACCCATAAATCAGAATCCTGCGGTTTCAAACCCTGGGATGGAGCGGGCTAATGAGTCCCTGCCATTCCCAAGGCTTCCTGGACCCCAGGAAGCTCTGATCTACCCAGGGATAGGAGGATGGACACTTGTCTTCTCCACAAGCCTCCTGGGCCTCTTTTCCACAGCTGCCTGTTGTTGCTGTAATCACCTCATTACAGCCTCTGTGGATTAATTAGCTTTGGAAAGTGCTGAAGTGGGAAAAGGGGATAGTGGCAGGATGTGTGCCAGCTTGAGAGCTGGTGTGGCTGGGGGTGTGCTGCCTTCTTGCACATCACTAGTGGGACTGGGCTCAAAAAACCCAACAGTTTTGTAGGGAGAGGGAGAGACAGAAAACCTAAATTCTTTTTTCAGACCCTTTCAGTGTTTTCTTCTGAAAAGATCACTAGTTTGCTATGCAGTAATTTGTTCCATAGATTAACTTTATGATTTGATTAGGAAAACTTAAATGTTTCCTTGAAGCCTTTTGCAATTTTTTGCCTTTTAATTAAGATGGAAAAGTACCTAAATGCCTGAGTGGTGACTATATTATCAAATAATTCACTATTTGATACTTTCCCCACTGAAGCCTGTAACTCAGTGTCATAGTGAATCTAGCACCTTCCTCCCCTGATGCTCTCAATGCCTGTGGAGCCCTTAGCAAGTGTTGGATGTACAAACAGAAATGGGAAATTCACAGCAGACTTATTTGGAGGCTTGTGAAACGTCAGGCTTGTATTCAGTGCAGACATGACTCACTGTGAAGGAGTCTTCTGGCTTCCTTTGTTACTACATGAAGAATTCATTTTGGCATCTCCCTTTAGGGCTGGTTTCTTTTAAGCCGTGATTGCATTACTAATATCAGCTCATGGTGTAACTGATTGAATCCCTTTCACATTGGGGAAGAATTAAAGCCCAACTGAATATGTTACTGACCCATAATCAGCAAAGCCATGAAGTAAAGGGCATTATTTTCTCTCAGCTTTTCTGTATGGCTATATTAATTTTTATATTTCATACTTCTGAAGTAATTAAATGCCCCTAAATGAGGAAATGCTTCACATAAATGTGATTTCAACACCAAAGATTGAGCTTGTTCCCAGGGAACAAAGTTATTTAACTAAAAAGCTGGTTTCATTTCTTAAAAGCAAATACATTTTGAGGCTGAAATTGTTGTTTTATTATTATTAATTTGCTCAGATGCAAAAAAATGGATTTCTAGCTGAAGAATAAAAGGACGCCTTGATTTTTGCAAGTGTCTACACTGTAATTTTTTTGCATTGTTCAGCTTACTGGCTCCTTAGATCTCTTTGCTTTAGGATTAGCAAGATAACAAACATGTTCAGGTTCTAAAATATTGTTTTGGTGATGCTCTTTGAAGTGCTGGAAAATGCAAGCTTAGCCCCAGCTTTACAAGTAAGGCCTGCTTCCCACAGCTAAGCTAAACTCAAATGGCAGGTTTTCCAGGAGCAGGATCATTTCTCCCCAGTGGTGTTCCCAGGAAAGCCATTCCCAGAGGACTCAGACATGCATATTTTCCTATCTACACCCTTATATATAAATAAATAAAATAATCAGCCTTACATGTAGGCTTTCTGCATTTTGTTCATTTGGTCCTTGGTTTGCCAATACCAGGAATTACCTCCAAGGTGCCCCACAGAACGTGCAGAGGCAGCAGCAGTTTGGATATGAGCTCTGCCATCACTCATCCTGTTGAGGTAGGTAAGTATCACCTTTGTCTCCCTGGCAAAACTTTTTAGTCCTTGATTCTTGAATGTTCATTTAAACCTGAAACTTGAGAAGATTCTTTGCATTTTTTCAGTCTGATGATCTATTTTCCCCAATTTTGGTGATACATATAACTGATCTTTTATGAAGCTTTTTAAATCTCTGGACTCAGAGGCTCCCTGCAATAATGAGTCCTTCAGCCTAATTGTGCAAGAAAGGAAAATATTATTTTGGTCACTTGTGGGTTTTTTGGTCATTTTAATCATATTTAATGTTTTGTAATAAGTCACCTAAAGGCTGTGGTCATACCCCACTGAGATGGAAGATACCTCTGCAGCTGGGATCTTCAGCAGATGCTGATCTTTGCTGAGCTGTCTTTGAGGTCCTGCCAACTCTGAGAAGGGAAAGGAAGAGAAAAGGGCTGGACCATATTCAGAAGCAAGGAGTCCCTTGGAGGAGAGCCTGGAGGTGGTCCTGAGACATGACAGAGGCTCAGAGGGCACCCCTTGCCCTTCTCCCTGAGGAGTCAGCTCCTCTCCCAGGTAAACCCCTGAAGTGAGCAGAGAGTGAGGGCTCTGACAGCCACCCATACCTGAACCAGTGTAGCTTCCCACAAGACTGTTCAGAAGCAAGAAGTCACCTATGAATGTTAAGCTTAAAAAAGCAGCAGCACTGATGAGTTTTTTTGGCATGAACTGAAGAATCCTTTTGTTCCAGCTACAGCCCACATGCTGATTCAGCTCAGCAGCTCTCCTCTTCTGTTCTTTTCCTTTCCCAGGGCTTTCTTAAACACCACTTCTAGGTTGCTGTTTTCTTCCAGCCTGCTTCAGTTATGTTTGGTAATGATGGCTCATAAAAATATTGGCACATACTCTCAGCTGGTGGCAATAGTCTGTAGGAGCATGATATCAGTCAGGATATGATTCTGTTCTTTTTTCATGGTTTTGCTATATTTATTTGATCTCATCTACAATAAAGCCTTTTGATACTGCTGAAGTGATAGAAAGGCATCATATGGTAAATGGTAATCAGGCTTTTCGATATGAAATGGTTTGAATAAATTTGCTTTGTGGAGTCTATCCAGAGCTAAATTCTGCTGTAATTTGCCACCGAGGCAGAGCCCAGACTGCTCAGCTCTAGCAGGTGAGATGTTCCTGGGACAGAGCGGATGGTGTCACCCCCACAGACTGCACCCCCACAGACTGCAAGGGTGACTTGCTGACCTGGAGCCCAGAATAAAGACGATTTTAAGTAGAAATGGTTCCTGTCTATTTCTTTCCTGCTTAACACTCTTTATTTACAAACTGATAGCTGAAACTATATTTTTTTTATAGTAAATATACCAGTATTGCATATAAAGCCAGAATCACAACTCACTGCATGCTGAGGTGTCTAATACCTTGAGTGGCTATTTATGCCTAAATAAGCGGGGGGAAAAAAAAAAGAAAACCAACAGATTTTTGAAAAGAATGTAAGGGAAAGGATAAAGACAATAGCCAGAACATGCTGTAAAAAAAGGAGGATATATATTTAAGAACCCGATCTTTACCAGAATTTAAATATCCTCCTAAATACTCAAAAATTCCCTGCAACAATCCTGTCTTCATTCTCAGGAGTAATTTATTTGAATAGCACGCATGAAGAAGCTGCATCTTTACTGACTGAGCTCTGTTTAAGAACTGAAGGGGGAAAAGCCTCTAATTAACAAGCACTGGATCACTGAAGGGATGAGGTGAGGTCCCAGTGAAGGTCGCTCACTGCCCAGCAGAGGTGATGTTTGCCGTAGAGGTCTCCTCAGCCACTGTGTCCAAGAGCATTCACAGTAAATCAGGCTGGTTTGTATATTTATATATTCATACCATTATACCAAAAAGGAATTTTTTAGTGCTGGTTTACCTCACCTGGCCTGGAGCCTGGAGCCACGAGGGAGATGTTTCCTTCATGTCAGGTGGCATCAAAGGAGCTCTAGGGACATTCACTGCATTTCAAGCCCCAAGAGATAATGTTGTGATATGTTTATGTGATTTCATAATGCAAAACAAAAATCATCTTGTACAAAACTTCAGGCAGAGAAGTCTGTACTTTTTATTTTTCCCATTTTTCTGACCCTAAATCTGCAAAATTACTTCCAAGTTACCCAAAATGGAACTTTTCTTTCTTTGTCTTCTGATTTATTAAGCTCCTTCATGAGTATGCGAAAAGTGTTAAATACCACCATAGATACAGCTGTGATGGATTTCTTTCTTGGATTCTTATTTCTCATATGGAATATTTTATATGTTGAATCATGAGCTCTGTTCTGTGTCTGGCAAGGCTTGTGTCCATACACTCTCAGCCCAAACCACAACAACAGAGCATTTCCACCACATCCCTCTCCCACTCTGCCACTCAAAAACCTCTGCTGCTGATAATTCAGACTGGCTTTTCATTGCTAGTGGCCATGGAACTACATTGTGCCTCTTCTGCAACAGGTAAGTGCTGGGTAATTTCACGATCATCTGCACCAAAACCTTAGAGGATGCTGGCAGAAAGTCTAAAAAAAAAAAAGCTAAGATCTCAAATAAAAAGTAAGTTAGTTTGAAAGCTTGACTAGGAAGGTTTCATTGAAGTGGAACACAAAGTGGCTTGTGGAGGTGCTGGAGATTTTCCACTGGCCAATTCCTGACCTCAGCTGCAACTGCCTGGAAAGCTTGGGCACCTTAAGCAAAAATTGCTGGTGAATCTTCACCGTGAAGTCCTACCAGTACCCCCAGAACCCCTTGGACCACCCACCTTCTCTGGCTGGGCTGAAGGGCTGCTCTCCATGGGCTTCCCAGAGAGCCTGAGGGGAGAGGGGAGGAACTGAAAATACTGGTCCAACCTTGGCAATGCACCATCTGAGGACTTGTCTTTTCCAATTACCAGACCCTGAAGGACGCTTCCCCACAACCTCCTGGATGAATCCATATAAACTCAAAGCTGAGCATCTGCTTTGTGTTGACACTCTCTTGTTGGGGTTTTTATTATACTTATTTTCTGAAGAAGGATTTCTTTTTCTTCTGAAAAATGTTGTGAGGAACTTGAAGATTTCAACCAGCTGTATTTCTTATCTGATGTCCTTTTGCGGCACTACTGTGCCGTTGTCAGAAATATATGATCACATCTTGAGGAAAAAACTTCCTGCCAGAGTCTGTTGATTCTGTGTAACTATACTAAAATATTGGAAATTACCTTGGCACTGATGAGTGGTTTGTTTGTTTGTTTGTTTTCCTTTTAAAAGCTGGAGAAAGAGTAAAGTGGACTGACTATTTTCTCCTTCAATTGTTTAGAACAGTGACTGACCTTTCTTTGTAATGGGAGATCTAAAAATGGCATTCCCTGCCGGTGACAGGAGGGTGTTTGAGATGCAGGCTCCAGCCCAATCCTTTCCTCAGCCATGGGAGTAAGCTATTTCTATTGAACAGTAAGACAGATTAGATGCAGAATGGCATTAAAGGGAGAGAGTAATGCAGAAGCATCACTGTTGTTTCTTGAATGTAATTTTAAGTCAATGACCTTAAACTGCTCATGTGTTTGAAAATAAATCTCTGTTCTGCTTGGGTAGTGTTTCCACAGTGCTTTTTATTTGCAAGTGGATATGAATAAGACAGATCCTAGATTTTAATTTCTTTTTTTTTTTCCTACTTTCTGTCAACCTAGAAATTCTTTAAAAAAAAAGTCAGAAGTTGCAATGAAGATGTTTTCAGGAAGGAGTATGGAATGGAATGATCTGCCAAGAAGCAGTGGTGGCTGTGCTGGTGCTGCTGGGCCTGGGGAGGGCACTGGTAGGGAGGGGGCTGTGGGATCCTGGAGAAGCAGGTCCCCCTCCCAGTTGAGCCACTGCAGCAGGTGTGACACATGGGGTGGGCATGGCCACAGCTGTGCCGTTCCCCTCTTTTGGGCTGCAGGAAGAGGCACTTCTCCAGAATTACAAGGAGTCCATTTATTTGCTGACATGTGTGGCTGTTCTGCCTGATTGAGAATGTGAGGGGGGTGAGAAGAAAGGTCAGGCTGTGGGCAGGTCACAGTGCCCTCAGCCCTCTTGGACAGGTGCAGGACCATCAGCCACTGCCCAGTGGCAATGGGTGCCAGACTCTGCCCCACAGAGTCCCCTCAGGATCCCCTCTCCTGGCTGGGACCAATCCCACTCCAGGGCTGGAAATGTGAGACTGGACACAGAGCTCCCAGAGCAGCGGGAGTGAGTGGATGGTTGGGAATCCATCCCAGGCTGCCAGCAGAACCTGCAGCCCTCAGAGCCCAGTGATCACCGACCACGAAACTATTCCCTTACCCTGAACTCAGACATGCACGGTGGCAGGAGCACAGCAGACGCTTGGCAGAGCTCGGGGCGGCACTCAGCACACGCTCCATGATAGGCGCATCCACAGTCACGCTGTGCCCCAGGAAAGCACAGTCCAGAGAGCCAGATCTGCCAGGGCAGGGGCTTAGAGGTCCATCAGACAACAGCACTCCCAGACAGGAGTACCAAAAGATCCTCTGAATGCTCTCTCCTCAGTATTTGGGTTTTTAGGTAAAACTATGAGAAAAAAACCCAAATCATCTGTGGAAACGAATTAGACGTACAGAAGCAGGGCAATGAATATATTTTGATGAATTTGAGGACTCCAATTTCTTTTCTTAAAGGAACAAGGGGAACAGGTGGGGAAAGGAAACTGAACTAGATTTCCAGGTAAGGAAGTATTCAGTGATTAGGTTCAGTAGAAATAATAGTCAGCCATACTTTTGGAACTGTCTTAAGTGTTCCATTTATGTATTTTCAAAGTGAATAATTTCAATTCTTCAAATTATAGAGCATAAAATACTTTGACATTTACGTAAATGTTAAGAAGATAGTTAAAAAGAACTTAAACTGGATTTTTTTACTTTGGAGATGAGAAGGCTCAGGAAGGACCTCACTGCTTATAGAACTACCTGAAACAAGGTTGTAGCCAGA
The DNA here is from genome assembly GCA_013397725.1 of Rhagologus leucostigma. Classification (NCBI taxonomy): domain Eukaryota; kingdom Metazoa; phylum Chordata; class Aves; order Passeriformes; genus Rhagologus; species Rhagologus leucostigma. The sequence goes on along the minus strand of VZTD01005089.1, from coordinate 52,508 downwards.
CAGGGGTCGGTCTCTTCTGCCTCGTTCCAAGTAAAAGGATGAGAGGAAATGGCCTTAAGTTGCACCAGAAGAGGTTATGATTAGATATTAGAAATAAACCTTTCACTGAAAGAGTGGTGAGGCATTGGAATAAGTTGCCCAGGGAGATGGTGAAGTCGCTGTTTCTGGAAGTGTTCAGGAGGTCTCTGGATGTGGTACTTGGGGATGTAGTGTAGGGGTGATTGTGGTGGTGCTGGGTTGGTGCTTGGACTGGATGATCTCGATTCAATGAACCTGTAAGTACTATGAAAGTGGACTAAAGTATTCTGTAAAGCTTGAAGGCAAATATTAGGCAAGTCTGAAACTGTTTTAGAAACATGTATGGTCAACTGAAACAAAATACAAATTTTAGGTCAGTGGTCTCTCTTAAAGAGAACAGAAGGTTACACTCACATCCCTTTCTTGCTGATAGCTTTAGCATCCCTATTTCAATAGGTTTTTAGCCCTCCCGAGGAGCCCCAACTCTGTGCCCAGTAACCCCTGGAAGGCCGCAGGAGCTGGGGTGGCCTGAGCAGGGTGTTTGGGCAGAGGTGGGGTTTGGTGGTGCCGCAGGAGCCACGGTGCAGCAGCACAGCGCAGAGAGCGCAGGTGAAGCTTGTTGCATCCATGTACCATCCACTTTTTTGCAAGGAGTGCAGAGATGGTGCTGTTTTTAGAAGCCAAGGGATGTTGTCAAACTTTCTGGGGGAATATGTTATGCAATGAGAAGCTGTCTGGGTGCAGGGTGCTTCCAGCAGCAGGCAGAGAGCAACAGCATGGAAGGCAGCAAGAGCAGCTGAGTCAGAGCGCGATCCCGGTTTCACCTGTTCCCTGCTCCTGTGTCTGTAAGGGTTTTACACAAATCAGAGAAGATGGAGACTGGTATGGTTTAAAGTACCATTTAAGCTTTTCTGCCTTTAATTTTGAGAAAGGTTAAGGCTGTGCATCTCCAGAGCTGTTCCTCCTGGAAGAACAGATTGGCCAAACTGCCATACCTATGCTGCGTGATGCTGCTGCAGCCCTGTAATGAATGGGGTTTGAGGACATGTGGATCCAATCTCCTGAGAAAAAGGCAGCCTTACATATGTACTTGAGCATGTGGTTAAACCATAAATCCAGCAATGAACTGAACCCCCAAAGCCTCTCTTTCATGAGAAAGAAATCCTTATATAACTGCACAGCCGTAACATGTCATCCTCCATTTACACTGCACTTGCAAATTATTTATTTTATATCACTGTGTTGCTGCTGTGCTCCACCTCCACACAAAGCAGGATGCACCTCTGAAAGGGACATTTGGCAATGACCTGCTCCTGAGAGAAATTCTTGCTACTCAGCACAAAGATTTGATGTGCCTGCAGCCCATCCAGGGCCTCTCACCATCCCTCCTGTCTCCTCATGTGCGTCTGAACTTCTTTGTATTGTGTTTGTGTCAATTAAATTCAGAAAACTGTGCTCAAACAACACTAAGGTTCTGCCACAAAATTTCAAAAGCAGTTACTAAGCAAGACAGAGCCACAAGCTGATATTTCAGCACTTTCTACCTGCCATAGCTTCAGGAGTTGGTGAAAACCGAGATACAAAAAGCTGGTTTTCCTTACAATTTTTCCAAAGCTGATGTGCAGTTCCTCAGGCAGGATATGTAAATCTTCTTAACAAACAGGACTGATTAGGAGTGCATTTTTTAGCAAAATAGTGCACCTATGGTGCTCCAGGCAATCATGAAGCATTAGACCCAACAGGTGAGTTATCAGTACATCAGAATCATTCTGTGAAAGAGGAAAAAATTCTACATATTAAAACTACCCTGGTCAGCCAAATAATCCTTAAGGCTGACCCCAGAGAAATGGGGCTGCTGCCAGCTCCCCTCCCAGAATTTTATACAAATCCCCAGTTTATAGGATTTTTAAAATATTATTCCCAAGTTTACACTTTTTTTTTCCTCTGAGAAACAAAGCAGAAAATACTGTGTTATTGTGACATTTACAATTTTGTCATAGGAGGAATTTTTACTTGCTGGTTGGCAGATAGCAATGTAACAGCATCATGATACATTGCAATAGATGGCTTTTACTGCTTCTGTTCATCTTCTATATGGCATTTTTTTCACTACCTTTACAGGAATCAGTCACAGACCCTCAATGTTTATTTCAAAATGAATTAAAATGTTATTCTTTGGAGAATTTTCTACTTCCCTCTCATGTCAGCTGTGGTGCCTGTTCCCCCTGCTGAAAGGAAAAAAGCTGTGCTGTGAAAATGTTGGATGGAATTAGTCATTCAAACTGACTTTGCATTTCAAACTTAGACACTCACATTTCAAAATTTGTTTCAAAAATATGCTTTAAACCAGATTTTCTTCTTACTTTCAAACATCAGTGGGGTTTTTTGGATGTATTTCTTTACCAAAATCCAGTATGAGTTTGTAATATATCATTACTGACAGGTAAATAAACAATATGAACTTATCAGACGTAAGAAATTAAATTAATTTGAAAATAAAATTACAGTGTTTTGGAAAGGCAAATTCTGCATTAAAAATCAAATATTCTGAGTATGTTCCATGCAGGAACTTTCATTTCAGTGCTTTTCACTTTGTAGGGCTTTTTTTCTACTGCAAATTCCAGAGGAAAAATAAGAAAAATAAAATAGCAACTGCTAGTAGAAAATTCTTTCATCAAAAATATTCAGCTGATCTGAATTTTCAGTTTGTAATATCAAATGGTTTATTTGTTTGTTTGCCTTTAAAGTCTTTTTTTTTCCCCAGTGAAGTTCCTCACACACTGTCAAGGAAATTATCACCATAAAAAGACCTTAAACATCAGATATCACCTGATCCCCAAAGCACCCCAGAGAAAAGAGGAGCTGACCAATGGATAGGAACTGTCTCTTCCCCTCACAGTCAAGAGCTGTCTGGTTCTTCTACTTGTTACAAGAAGGTGTTTCCAAGCCAAAAAAGGCCATTTTTGCTCTCCAAAGGGAGATGGGAAGGGTCAGTCTGAGGCTGGACCGCCAAGGGTCCCCTCTGTCCCCCATGCCAGCCCTGCCTGTGGTACCCTGGAGGAGCCAGCACAAGTTATGCTGGAGGATGCTCGGGGGAGCAGCTGAAATGTTGGTCCATGAGCAGGAGGAAGAGCTCAGTGGGACAAAGGGACGGGCTTGCAAGGAGGGGCTTTGGAGCCGGGAATGCTTTCAGAGCCTGAGCGCTCCGTGGTGTGACAGCCAGGCAGGAGTGCGGCAAGCACAAAAAGTGCCCATTAAGGAATCAAAGGAGTGCACAGCTCCTCGCTGCTTTGATCCTGCCTTCAAAGATACCCCCAAGCCGCCTCCTCCTCTGCAGGGCAAAGCACGGGCATTGCTGGGCTGCGGGATGGGGAGGGATGGGATGGGATGGGATGGGAGATGGGATGGGATGGGATGGGATGGGATGGGATAGGATGGGATGGGCAGGCAGGAGGGACTCCAGCTGCCCATCTGGGGGTCCATTGCAGCTCCCAGCCCACTTACATGATCAATGTTGACTTTTTTTTTCCTTGCTACAAACACAGTCATGCAAAACCATACAATTAATAAATTTGGTCCTAAGTCCGTGGAATTGCACATAAAAAGGTCTGGAAGGAGATTAGTGGGGCTGCCCCAATGCCCACATGCCACCCTTGTCAGTTCTTCCTGTTGGAGTGGTAGAAGGCAATGCCAGGCTGACCCAACTTGCAGCGGCTGGGGGATGTTCCCTTCTGCCATCCCTGCCCAGTCCCACAGCAGTGCCCTCAGATGCCCTGGGAATACAGTCCTCCTAGACACATCATCCTACTTTTGGCTGGGATGGAGTTAATTCTCCTTTTAGCAAGCAGCTGTGTGGTATTTAACTGCTGCATGTACTTCAGCATTGCCTTGTTCTAAGAGCTCCACTAGAAACAACAAAAGCACAGCCTAAATATATTCCCTTAACTTCCTTTCAAGCCACTTTCAGGGTCTTTGAAATATTGCAGTTTTACTGGTACCACCTCAATGCAATGACGTTTTCAATAAAAGAAGGTGACAGTGCTTGAATAGCTCTGAGATTTAACACCAGGGTTTTTCTGTCACTGGCAGCACGAGGAGAGCTGCCAGGCACGGGTGCACTCCAGTATCATGCAAACAGACTCATGGGTGTGAGTGCATGTCACCCACCTCAGTCATACAGGAAAGATGTTGTCTTTCAATCTCACAAAGTGGTCTTTCATAAGATAAAAGATCTCAGGTTTTCAGAGCAGATCTGCATTTATCCACCCACCTGCAGCCCCTTCACTGCAAACTCCCCCTTGTACTAACCCGGACACCAGCCCCTGCATACATGGGCAGGGAACGGAAACAACCCTCCTTACCCTGTGTCCAGCCAGAAAACACCAACCCTCAGTGCAGTGTTGCTTAAAGCCAGAACATCAAACATCTGTGTTAACTCTTTGGGAACATGAGTAGGGTAATATCTGACTGCAGAAAGTGCTCAGGACATTTGCATTCAGCATCTATATGAACACACACGCCAACATTACTCAGCGAACATCGTTAGGGAGCTCCAAGACAACGAGGCTAAACTTAAATTGTGCATGGTTTATTGATACACTGTTCTAGGCTTTATTGTAGCTTTCTCTGTATTTGTGACTGGCTGTGTCTCCTTATAGCCCATACACAGATTTGACCTGAGCTGGCACCAATGAAAGCCTGTGAGAGCAGTCATTAGCCTTGTACAGTTAATAAATATTCTCATTCTCTCCAGGCTGTTGCAAAGGCACTAATGATTCATGTCTTTTGAATAAAACATGTCACTACTGTCCATCGTGGATCATGGGTAATTACAGCTCTCGTCGTCACCATACAAATGCTCCTGTAGGGCAGCTCATGTATTGTGAAGGATGGCAGAGTTATATGAGGCTCAGCATCGATGTCAATACTTTCTCTGCAATTTTAAAGCATATCAAATATTAAAATGCAATTAGAGTCATTACGAAGTTTTAGAAGAATGGCTTTCCACTTCCAGTCAATCAGACAGGCCCTGGAAAATGAAGAATTGCATGAGGTTTGGGAAACTTGAGGTCACAAATTTGGGTTTCAGCAAATATTTTCTCAGTGACAGAAATCATGTCTTTATCTATAGTTTAAAAAAAAAAACACAAACCCTAGAAGCTTCACAAGACTCTGCAAATATTCTGCCCTTGCCATTTCATCAAAAAGGAATTATTTAGAGAAGAATAAGTTCAATGTGTGGCATATAACAGAGTTATGGTTTTCCAGCTCCCTCCCTGAAAACGAGTGCAAGGCCAATGGTGGAAATTGAAAAAATTAAAACAGGAACCAGAAATTTCACAACAAAACTGCTAAAAAACCTTTGTACATTGCCTTCCTTTGAAAACTGATTGCCAGTTATTTGTTAGTGAGAACGAGAGGCTTCCCATCACCTGGCTCCGCCTGGCCAAGCTCCAAATTAAATAATTGTGGTGCAGTATCCTTGGCTTCCCTGAGCATGGCTTTGGATGCCAAGGGAAAGGCTAAGGGAATAACAGCCCCATCCCATGCCTCCTGAGCAGCCTAGTGGAGGATGAGGGCTGAAAGCCAGAGAGACTCCAGATTCAAAGGCAGGAGCCCCTGTGAGTGCTCAGGCACCTGTCTCTGGCATCCTGGTGCTGTGCACATCACTGGACAAAACAGCAAAACAATCACTCTGACCTGCTTGCTGCACACAGCTCTCCCTGCTGAGAGGCCACAGGGCCATTCTGGCATCCCAGCCAAGAGGGTGTCTGAAGTCAGGCAGGATAAATCCATGCCTGGCCATGTTGGAGGATCTGTGGCGGCACTGCACGCAAAGCTGTGCCGGCCCGGGGTAGCTGCTGCCCTTTGCCCGGCTGGCCCTGGCAGGGTGGCCCAGGGCTCACAGGGCTCTCTCCAGCCTGGAATGGCAGGACTGTGCCCAAGGCTGTGTCTGGAGCTGCTTCTCACTGACCTCCGGGGATGGGGGATCAGCCACTCTGCGAAAGCTCAGCCCTGGGATTCTCTACGATTTCTTGCATTTTCATGCTTTATGAAACCTAAACTCCATTCTGAGAGGATTCCCACACAGGAGAAAGTGAAGATTGAGCTGAAGGAGACGTCAAGTGCTGTGTGAGCCAGGAATCAAGTCAGTGCAGTCAGAGGAAGATGACCTTCATTGCCTGTGCCATTAGGCCACTATTGAATTTCTACTCCTGTACTGTATTTTTTCACCCAGTCAATTAACAGAAACAGGCAGACCCTGATTTCTCATGCTTTTAAAATATTCACAGGACTGTGACACTTGGTTTTCAGCAGCTACATGGAAAGGGTAGCCTATAGGTATGATATGTATCATCTGAAGTTCATTCCAAGTCCATCCAGTATGTAGCAGCAGCTTTCATTAGGTTTTGCCATGAAGAAGCTTCACTGGAGAGAGGAAAAGAAAGTGGGAAAATTACGAAGTTTGACAGTGATTAAAAGTTTTCTCTAACCCCTTCCTTTGGTACTAAAGAGCCATTAATCACAGAGTGGATACAGATTTATGTAGTGCTCAGCAGTGACCATGAAGGAAATAATGCTGACTCTCCTGAAAAAGATAAAAATAAAAAATTACAAGGTTAGGGATCTTTGAAGTGCTCAGAGGATCTCACAGCTCCTTGGCCCTATCAGTCTCTGGGAGAGTGCTGCTGCCCTGAGTGTTGCTGCTCCCACCATCTCTGCTGCTTTACTTGGGAATGTGAGTGGGCTGGGGATAGGGTGCCCCAGCAGCCCTGTCCTGGCAGCTCCAATGCAGCTCCAGTGCCACTTCCGCTGCCAACTCCACTGCAGCTCCAGTGCCAGTTCCGCTGCCAACTCCCCTGCAGCTCCAGTGCAGCTCCACTGCCAGCTCCACTGCCAGCTCCAGTGCAGCTCCTCTGCCAGTTCGACTGCCAGCTTCACTTCCAGCTCCACTGCAACTCCACTGCCAGTTCCACTGCCAACTCCACTGCAGCTCCACTGCCAGTTCCACTGCGGCTCCAGGGCACCCTTCCCCCGCTGCTTTGCTCACCTGGGGCTCCCCTAACACAGAAAACTGCCTTCATGCTCATGAGTTTTTCCCAAGGTGTCTCTTACCTTGTGTTTAACAGACATTTTTTACAATTAGAAGGAGAAGTTTTAGCAAGGACAAAATTACCTGGGTCTGCCTTTAGCAAGGCTCCAGCGATGTCCCTGCACTCCGGGTCGGTGTTTTCACACGTACACCGTGTGCAGGGCCCTGCTGCTGATGCTTCAAAGGGACCAGCCTGAGAGATAAATGAAACCTCTCATCAGGGATAATCATTCTAATCTTTAAGAAACCCAATGAAAGCTGAGGGCATGTGGAACCTGATTGTGATGAACTGGGGGAAAAGTTTGTGTCAGCTAATTAAAATCAGACACATACCCTGGAACAGGACTACTGTGATGGGTTGAGAGTTGATTTAAAACCATACCACAATTTTCTGGTTTTGGTGCATGAATTTAGCAGAGACAGCTTGGAAAACTAGATAATTAGATTCTCTTTCTACCTCTACCCTCTTTTGCTATCAAAGGCTTTATGTATATTGGACAATTGAACCACAAATTAACTGTTGTTGCTTAAATTCTGTATGCATTTTTATAGAAATCAAATTCTGTCAAACTCAAACCCAGCTAATTCCAGTAAACTAATTTCCAGAAAGCATACAAATAGGGAGCAGTGATAATATCTCATTCATAATGTTGTTGTTTGGGGTTTTGAATTTTAAAGTGAACATTAATTTAAGATGATTACATGTTCATTACATTTTCCATTTTTTAAAATAGATTACCACTGCTAATATAAAAAAAATAATAACATTTCTATTGCTTACAGACTCATTCAGCAACACTTTATTTTGCAGTCTTACAAAGGGGGAGAAAAGGCCTCAGCTTTACACAAATACGCGGGTAGACTTGCATTTTGCACTAAATGAAACAATTTCCCCGAGAGAAATCTGTGGTTCTGCAACAGTGATTATTTCACCTTGGTATTTTTCAAAGGTGCTGTGGAAAATGTTAAGAACATAAAGTACCACTTAAACCTTGAATTACCTCGTTTGGTTAACTTGGATTCTGAAATTGTATTTTGCTGCTATGGTCCTCTTTTCAGTCTTTAATTCAGCTGAGACTTCTCAGACATTATGAATTCACGCCAATATATTTCACAGACTGTCTTTGGGGAAATGGGCTTTTAGAGCAGCTGCCTTTTTACAACCTGTTTATGCCTCCTGTATTTGGATTTAATACAAAACATTTGGAGGGGGAGATACCACTGTCCTTATGGCAAGGACAAAAGACTCATTTCTGCTCAGTCCATCCTGGTGCTCTGCCTGCAGAGAAACACTTCCAGGGTCTCACACAGCTACACAGACTGCAAAATATTGGTGTCTTGAGTGCAATTAATGTTTTTTTTTAATAATGCCCTGATCTGTTTATAAAAGAAAACTTAAATTCTTCAACAGACACCAGTGACTGTAGACATCTGCTTGAAGTGAAGCATGTAGGGCTTTCCTCCGTTGAGGTGTTGATAGGCAGAAGTGTCTGGAGTACTGGGATCCATGAGAGGTTTGGTTTGAAAATGAAGGAGAAGTCTGCATTTTCTCATCAGACACTCACTGGCACTGCCTTTCAGTAAAGTTTTTGACAGACATAAATCCTGACATGTGACCTGTATTTCAAACTTAGGTGTAAGGTAGTTTTATGAGAATTCAAGCCTTCCCTGGATCCAGGGAAAAATGGTCTCAGCCATTGTCTGCAGTGCTCCAGCGGCTGATTTTGAACATGAGAGAAAAAAAGTCTCACTTCTAGAACTGGGAGAGATGTTTATGTGAGCAAATATCCAAAACAAAAATGAAACTGTGTCACAGGAAATAAAGCCAAAAGGCTGGGAAAGGCAGGTTCTCAGCAGTATAGTGTTCATTAACTTCTGGTGAGTAGAAATTAAAATTATAAACCCAATCTAAAATGCTGTCAGTGAAACGTCAGCCATGGCAGATCCTCTGGCCTCTGCACCCCCACTGGGCAGTGTGCATCCAGAGGAACTGGATCCAGAGGAGATGGATCTGCATGCTGTCCTCTGGAGCTGCCCCCAGTGCTGACCAAAACCCTCTCCATGCCCCAGTGAGAAGCCTGAGCCCCCAAATCAGGAGCTGCCCAGGCCCCCTGCCCCTCTCCCTGCCGATGTTTGCTGTGTGCACTGCAAGGAGGACTCATTAAAACAGAGCTAATGATGTCAGGCTCGTAGTAGGAAATCTAAGTGGTCAAGTTATGTCAAAATTAATTTGTTCCTTTATATGATTCATCAGATGAATCACTAGACCTTGCAATTTACAATTCCCCTTTATGATTTATTTTGGTTTTGTCACACTGCTGTTAAAGACACTCCTGCTCCCTGCACACACCAAGCTAAAAAGAATATATTACAAAAGCCTCAGCTGTTAAGTAGTAGCGTGTTGATAAAATGACTGAGCAGAGCAGATGGGTTCCCACCACTGTGCATGTTGGCCCAGGGCTCCTGGTAAATATAGAAGAGCGATTTCTGTCATCTTGTCAGGGGTATTTATATGCTGCCAGTCACCATCCTATCAAGGGCAGAGTAGTATTAACATTCTCCCCCAGCATGGTTTTTCTTGATCACTGAAAAGCTTTGCTCTGGCATGCCAAAAAAATCACGTAAAATGTTAGATGGTCAATAGCTTAAATAAATGTAGGGTAGTGACCCATCCAGACACAAAACACTGGTCCTCTCCACCTTCCTCCTGCCAAGAGGCACAAGGGAAATCAGAACTTCTGAGGGAATACCTTCAGATACGGTGTTTGTTGGAGAATGATGGGGAATGACAGATGGTACTCCTGTAAAGAAGGTGAACTGAAAGTTTCTATTCATTAAACAATCACAGAAATACCATTTTAAAACAAATCATCAATATTTCCTTTTACCATAAACTTTTAGCCCTCATAATACCTATGGCCAGGTGACAGTGAATGTAAGAGGTCAGCAGAGTGCAAAGAGGGCTAGAACTGCTGGAACAATGAGGACAGGCCACACAGCATCTACAGCTTATGAGAGATTTTTCTTTCAATTAAAAAAAAAAGAGGAAAATCCATCACTGTGTATGTACTCGTCTCAACACTTCATCATATTACTTTCAAGGTTTGCAAACATCCAAAATCTCTAGAGCCAAAAATAAGGAGTCCTAGACTTTTCAGAAGAAAAATTTTAAACACGAAAAGACACAAGTTCCTCTCTGTATTCTATTCTATGGAAAGCACAGAGATCTGAATTTATAGGAGGCTGAAAAATACAAAGATTGAGCTCTACACCTGCACCTAGAGCCTTCTACAAGGGCCTGTGCTTTGCAGTGCTGGAGCACAGGGACATCATGGCAGGGCACATCAGCCCAGCCAGTGTCAGCCACACCGTGGGTTGGGTGCAATCTCTGTTACTCAGAGACACTCTGGATTTAGATCGTGCCCAGTATCCTGCTGGCAACAGCACTGCTGGATGGGAGAGCAAAACCCCAAACTGAGGTGGCGCTGCCACCGTGACATCTCGTGATGCCCATTTAGGATTGGCAATTACCCATTCAGAGCTTTGGGGCACAGTAATTGTTTTTTAATTGCATTTGGCATAAAGATGTTCCCAGTGCTTTTCCCAGGGCCGAAGAGCCATTTGTGACCCTGAGGGGGCCGTGGTGCCTACGCAATGGCAGCATGTTCAGGGTTGTGGGGATCGACAGTGGCTGCTCCTGGCCGAGCGGTGACAGTGGAGTGGCCCCAGGGGACTTCAGCGTGGTGCTGCTTGCCAGGGGGCTGGGCTGAGGGGCAGGATGTGCAGGAGAATGAGCCAAACTCTGCAGGCCTGGGTGTCCTGTGCTCCAGTGTTTGCAGGCAGGGCAGTACCTGCTGCTCTGCCAGCAGCCCGGAGCCAACACACCCTGCCTGTGGCAGGACAGGGACTGGGGTCCACATTGGAGGCCACCACGAGGGCAGGAGCAGGGCATCAGCAGTGCTGCCACTTATCTCTGGGGTCATGGGCTTTCAGGCAGGTTTCAGTATCTCTGAAATATCAGAGGAAGGAGTTTCTCCCCCTTTGGATAAAGAGGGTTTCCATCATTTTTTCTAAGTGAGATTAGAGAGATTCATGGTTTAACAAGTCATATGTGGATTTTTATTCTGTCCTGTATTGTGGACACTGAAAAGCTTTAGCAGAGGAAATTTTCAGCTTTCTGCTGCATTCTGTGAGAACTTTATGTTTCTCACAAAAACTATGCAAAATACTGTTAAGGGGTTTTGTAAACTATTTCTCTATTTCTACACCTGCTGTTTTTCCAAAGGATTGTTGTGATATCCTGAGAGAAATACTTTGAAATGGGTGTTGTGTGGACTGACCAATCACCCTGATGGGTGGTTGGTCAGAGGTCCAATAACGTTCTGCCATGCTGGCGACTCAACTTATAAAACCTGATTTATAATTAATTAAATAAGCCATTTTCTCCAGATTTTGGTCATGTCATTTCTCATCGTCCCAGGCACAACAGCGACACTGCATGCCTTCTCCCTCTGAAGGAAGCTGCTCTCCCTGAGGTTCTCTCCCCTCTCTTCTTCTGTGCAGCACCTTGGTCCTGCTCATAGCAAACTCTAGAAGGGCCCTTTTATTTACTTAACCCTGAAAGTAATTGCTCAGAACTTTTACTCTCATGGTATCTTTTGTGTTGGTGTTATAATGAGCAGGAAAATAAATCCTTTTGGGTACAGGAAGATTTTTCAATAAAGCCTGATAACCCCTGTATTTGTAAGCATTGAATTCTTTTTTGAACAGGAAGACCTATGAACTATTTTCAATTTTGATGACTGGCATGTATAAAATCAGTGGCCCCTTATCATTTCAGAACTTCACTCTGCTGCACCTTCTTCCTAGGGCAAATGTTTATGAAATGAGCTTATCCTTATCTTCTGAAACAGGCTTGCTTGTTACAGGAATCTACTTCCTTTGCTTTTGATGACATCTTTCCACTGGCCTTAATGGAGAAACACAACTTCTGAAAGTTTATAACCCACTCAGGCATGGCATCTCTGAGAATCCACTTAATTCCTTCCCTCTTTTTATTTTTTTCTTTTTAAAACTTATTATAACTTTGCTGCACTCTGGACTGATATTATATAAACCTGCCTAAAAGGACAATGCGATTAGAAAACTTTCTTTAGCTTCAAGCCTAAATACCACTCAATTTTTCTCTAGCTGTTGCTCAGTAAGAATGTTTTCCAGTTTGAATTTGCCATGCTGCCTTTCTTCTTCTGGGATTCAAAAGCATCTGCTGGTTTCTACAAGTGAAACACAGGTGCATCACTGCATCTACATCTCCCCTCCCCGAAAAAAACCACTTTTCAACAAAACAAAATACCAGTGAAACAAAACCAAACCCAATCAGGCAGGAAAACAGAGACTTGTATAGGCAGTAGAACATCAGTCTGTTCCTCTCCCCCACCTCCCACATACCCCAAAAATAAACGCAGAGTGTTTCTAAAGAAGATACTTGCACTTCAGTGAAAGAATTTGTGCTGGTTTGAGCCTGTGCAATGAAAAACCCTTCTCATAAAACTGTTTGCTGGGGGAAGACCAGCAAAATACTGTGATTGATGTGATACAAAAGTGCCAGTAACATTGCGATACTGCAATGCCAGCCCCTCAAAGGTGATTTAACCTGAATCTGCAGCAAGAGCTGCCTGAGCATCAGTAGTGGCTGTGGGAGAGATTTGGGAACAGGTGTTTACTAACAGCCAGGGAATGCCTGAAAGTTGCTCTCCCCAGAGAATTGTTATCCATCTTCACAGCTGCTAAAACACATTACAGCTTCCCAGAGGGAAATGCTTATGGTCCCAAGTGGCAAAGAACTGTTGAATATCATCCATCTATCTGTCCTTTTATCTACCTGTCGAGGACATGTAGGGGAGCAGGCATGCCCATTGCTTATGGAAGCACTAGAATCACCTTTCTTCTTTGTAAAAATGGCAGAGTTTCATTCAAAGCAGAGTGTTCTGTCACCCAGCATAACTATCAGCTCATCAAAAAGGTAAAACACATTAGGCTGACGGATCTAGAGCGGAAGGAGACCCCAGGGTCTGCATGGCAGCAGTCATAGGCAGCAGTGAGGTAGCCCATGCCAACCTGCTGCCTGCCAGTAGAGAGCTCAGGGAGCTGAGCTGGCTGCAAGTGCTGCCTGCAAGGGTTCCTGAGCCTGGAACCCCTGTGACCTCTCAAAAGCTGCTGCTCTAAACGAGATCACTTGTGCTGCAGCAAAGGAATGTTATCAAACCTACTGACGCACCACTGCTAGTAACCCTAAGTGGAGACACACATGCCTGCAGCCTTACCTGTGTCCCTGTGCTCCTGCTCAAAGATGGGACTGACCGAACACTCAAAGCATTTCAGAAAAATCATGTTCTAGTCTAGATCAGGACTTGGAAAGCAAATCCTCTCTGTAAGTGCACAGAGAAGGGCATAGGCTAATGACAGGAATAGTAGGATGTTCAACTCTGCTTCCAGTGCCAGCCTGTCACAGCCTCACTCCGCTGAGAGGGCATCACCTACGACGGGCAGGAACCAGAGCTGAAGCCATGAGCAAGCAGAGCTCAGGAATGTGCATTAGCCCTTAATGGGGACTGACTGGCTCTTAAAAGACGTTAGAGTTTTTGCTTTAAAAATGCGTGAACTCAAAGCTGAATTCATTATTCCTTGATCCATTATAATTGAATCTGCTCAGACACAGAAGTTTTATGAAACTAATTACCTACTGTCTCTACTGGAAGTAAATATTGAAGGCAAGAACAATACAATAAGGCTGAAGTGTGCTATGCAAATAATATGTATAATTACCAGTTAAACCCATGCAGTCTGTTAATCACTATGTGGGTTTAGATGGTATCCACAGTAAAGAAAAGGCAATATGACAGGAGAAGACTCTGCATTTTTGTCCCTCATTGTAAATAACAATTCATGAAGAAATATATTAATCTGTCTGTATCTTGTGTCTCATGATTGCAACATAAATGATAAGAAAATTTCTTCTCTGCCAAATCCCAGCTGCTTTAATCTTCCCAGGGACTGCTTTTCTAAGAGTACAGAGTAAGGCTTGGGTCACTTGTACAATGCATAAAGCAGAGGGAGATTTTTCAGAAGCAGTGGGCTTTAAAGAAAATCTAATCCTACCAATGGTAAAAAAGTGGAGTTCTGAGCACTTCTTGAAACCCTAATGGGTTTACTATTTGTTTTTCTGAATTTAAAAAAAAGATGAAGAATATAGCTGAAGGAAAAAATACTGTAAAAAGTGAAGGTAATCTGAGAAATACCTTCATAACAGCATTGCTCCCTAGAAAAGGCAAACCCAAAGTATCCCTGGTCTATTAGGGTTAAATCCAGGAAAGGATCTGAGGTGAGCAGGGAGATTCTGCATTGGGAAAGACAGAAGGGCAAGGCTTGTGTGTGTTGAGTTGGGGCAGCTCGGAGCTGTGAGAGGTGTTGACTGCCCAAAGTTTTTGGGGATTCTTTCTGGAGAAAATATTTAGAAAAGGGATTCAAATAATCCTTTTCTTTTTTTTTTCTTTCTCTCTCCCCTTTTCCTGTTGGGAAATGTTTATAGAGCTGCTTGACGTCCTGGCATATATTTCCAACCTCCTCTTGTTCCAGGAGGTTTGACCTCTTCTCAGATGGGCTGTGATTCCAGTTTCTCTCTTGACAACAGCAGTCTTAAATAAGAAAAACTTCCTCCCCGGCCAGCGTCCTACATTTCAGGCTGCAGCACTGTCTCCGTGGCTGACCTTGTGCAGCCAGCAGCAGCTCCTGGGCAAGCAGCACAGCTGGGCTGGTTTTGGCAGCCCAGGATTCCTGCCTGGGGGGCTGGGGCCCCTTCCAGTACAGAGGGAGCTGGAATGCCAGGCCTGTGTCCCACTGGGCTGCGGGCGCCCATCTCCATCGGCCCCTCTGGCACCAGGAGCAGGGAGCAGCAGCTCCTAAAAATATCCAGAAGAAAACAAGAGGCTAATGCTGCTGGCTTGTGAGCTGGGAGGATGCATTATTCATGGTGTGCAAAGACAAGAGAGGGAGAGATGCCTGGCAAAGCCCCCAGAATGGCTTATTTACCCCTGAGTAAAAACTTAGGTTTGTTGAGTAGAGTCCATAAATTTAGGAGGACTCCTGAAATGTCCAGATGTTTCTGAGCAGATGAATAATGTTCTCTTTCTGAAAGCTTACTGAATCTTTTATCATTTTACGCACTATTTGCACGGGCAGGTCTTCCGAATGAACAGCAGTAAAGAGCAACCTCTGGTACTGCCAAAGGTATCCACAGCAAGGGAGGAGAGCCAGGGACTTCCAGAAAACCTAAGGATGTCCTAAGAGTGGCTGTAGCAAAGACCACTGTTGAATAGCCAGAAAATAAACATTAAATTAGTGAGATAAACCTCTCTTAGGAGTCTAAACGTAGCTGTGCTATGAGAGGGTGGTAGAGTATCACAGCTGTGCCCTCAGACACAGCTGCAGCAGAGCGAGGTGTTGCACTCTTGGGCAGCCAGGCCTCCAAGAAGGATTCTGGAGTTAAGGCAGAAATTGAGTCAGCTCTCTCTGTTGAACTGATTGAACTGATTTTGTCAGTTTGGAAATAGTTGCTTCTCCCACAGTAATCCTTTAGCAATGCAGCTCCACTTAGACCAATCTAAACTGAAAGAGAAAGATTTCCCAATGAGAGCTCTGCCAGCAGAGCAGGACAGCAGGACCAGATTTATATCTTTACCTTGTTTATTATCTGGAGGCTTTACACTCTCCTCTCTCCTGTGAGATTCCCTGAATGCTTGAAGCAGAAAATGTCACTAACCCTGGGACTGCTGGCAGGACTGGGCTGCCTGTTGGTCAGTGTGTTTATTGTCTCTACATAAACCAGCCATGCATCTCCTCTGTCCATGCCTGCACTGCTGGGTTAGTGCCAGCCATATGTATTTAATGAATTGAGCTGGCTTCCATGGCTTTATAACGGATGCTTAATTATTTTGTGGTTTTCCTTCCAGATTCTGTTTTCCTCTGTTCTTGCCTGAAGACTTAGTTTACTTGAGTTCTCAGTCTTTGTGTGTGCTTTCTTCACTGATGAAAAAGGAGCCTGTAACGACTGAGTGTATATAGATATATATGCTTGTTCTCTTTGTATGTTCATGCTTTCCTACAGCTACTCCCACACGCACATATATATATATACATATGTATATACACACAGATAGCTGTGTGCAGTCAAAATGAGATTTATTTCACTTGCTAAAGCCACCAGCAGGCATTATAGTGCTGCAACCTTGACACACTGGTCACATTTACAGTGACAATAAATGTGACTGACTCCAGCCAAGCCCGGCTGCTCAGGACTGATGCCCCAGGAGCTGGATATGACAGACCCTCTCTCCCCTCAGCCCCCAGCTCTCCCTTTGCTCTCATGCTGCCATCCTTGCACATCAACTTGAGTAGCCACAAGCTGGCTGCAACCTAACCCCAGCTCAAATCATGCCAAGGATGCATTTGTTACTGTTTTGTTTTAAAGCATAGCTGCAAGAGGGGGAGATGGCATCAGCACCCATCCTTTGTGACTCAACTGGTGCAGTGGCACGGGAAGCAGCACAGCTCCTTCACAGCTCCTCCTCCTCCCCCAGCTTCAACCCAAACCTCCCAAGCCAGGCTCTTGGAAGCTGGGACTTATTCATCACATCAATGCTTTGCTGCCATGGACCAAAGCAAATGAACATTTGTAGGACATGAAGAGAAAGTCATGGACCCAAAGAGCAAGAGAGACTCCCAGCGCAGATTTTTGAGGAGGCACAGGTGGGTGGCTTAGCAGTCAGTGCATCCTTCAGGGAAAAGGGCCCTTGGGGCTGGGCACACTGTTTATAGCCATCATATTAACGAGCTGTCAGCTAAAACCCAGGAACCAGCCTGGGACAAGAGGCAGGACCTGAAGCCTCTCTTGCCAGCTCAGCTTCATCTTCACTGCATCACCACTGACACCTCTCCCCACTTCATGCAATAACATCCCATTGCCAGGATATCTGTCATTTCTATCAGTTCCTGCAGCTCAGCTGCTCAAAACTTCCTGCTAGTGTCATTTAGCCTCTCTCATCTCACAGATAGCTCCTAGCTGCTAATATATACTAACAATTTTCACAGTCGCCTGCTCTCCATCTGTTACAGCTTCACTGCTGCTTTTTTTCTAACTTCCTCTATGATCTCAGCTTGCCTTTGTTGAAGTTACACACTTTTTCATCCTTACTGTGAATTTTTGGTTTTTTGGACATCAAATAAAATGTCTCTAAACAGTTTGCAGCTCTCAATCATATTTCCTTCAATTTCAGTTCCTTCTTGCAGATGATTCAATTCATAACAGCTTTCAGGCTGGTGAAACTGGTGTTTCAGAAGTGCAGATATGGCTGGCTGATATTTTTTCTCATGGTACAAAATGGATGTAATGCAGTCATGCTGTCTTGAACTCAAGTGTTTTTTAACTTTCGACCCATGTGGTCAATCCTTTAGCTGCCAGTGTAGCACTCCCAGAACACTGATAGCAACACCTTTAGAGTTACAAAATGTCATTTATAATTTCAAACCGTTCTGACATTTAAGTATTATGATGTGAGTCCTCCAGCAGCTGTCTCCCACTTGGCAGCCTGCCTGAGAGCTCCCTAGTACAGACAGGTGAGGGAGGAGCTGATGTTCTCAGTCTCTTGTGTGATTTGCCTGTCCTTAGCAGGCACCAGGTAATACCTGATCTTGTCTGTTGTTCCTTAGGCCCATGAGCTCTGTGCCTCAGTGCTGTCTGACTCACATCTGGCTAATACACCCTTTGCTCAATTACATGCTTCTGTTTTCTTTCATCCAGCTGATGCTCTCCGGGTCATCAGGACCACTTTGTGCAATTGAGTCCCATGAACCTTTCGGGTTTCAGCAGCAGAAAGGTCAAATATATATTAATAAATTATCAGCTCCTGTTCTTTGTGTTTAATCACCAGACACGTAGCACCTGTGACTCACAATAAAAACAATTCTCTTCCATTCCCTTGGTTTCTTGACCTCAAGTGGAGTCAATTCAAACTCTAAATTCATCCCATGTCTAAGGTCTGCCTGTCCTCAGGGGCAGAAGGTATTCCAGACTTGCCTGAGGACATTTGCATTCAGGATTGTGGCTCTCAGGGAACATCTCAAGAGGAGCATCCCCAGGTGGCCCAGTCTTCAGGGCCCATACACCTGATGTGCTTCTGCCTGAGTGAGGAGCTGCAGACCCTGGGGGTTTCTTTCTTTGCTGAGTAGAAGGGAAAGTGATGCTGGGCAGCACCAGCAGAGACAATTACAGTGTTATGATCAATGGCAGGTCACCTGACGCCTGGGATTAGACCCCAGGTACAGATCTAGCAATAGGCAGAAGAGAAGCACTGAGGACTTTGCAGCACTCAGTGGAAATCCTGCATCTTTTTTATTAGGATGATAAAAGAAATGAGGTGTTAAGCGAGAAGAATGTGTGCTGAAGGCATCAAAAAACCCATCAGCTCCTTTACCAGCAGTAATGGTTCTGAGTGAGGGGTTGGGTGCTTACACAAAAAGGGTCACTAAGAGATCATGTCTATAATGGCTCTGAGGAGCCTTCAGAGATAAATGGCAGATTTCATACAGATTGCTGATTTTCTAAGACAGATTTCATTCTTAGGCAGTGAAAACAAAATTTTCATAGTCAGAGAATTTTTTACTGAAGTGCAGATTGAAACAGCTAAACCGTGTTTATGCATGTGTATGCACACAAAATATGTATCAACTTCCCTTCCTCACTTGACATGATTGCAAAAGAAATTCCCATTCTGACTTTTCACACCCACACGAGTACAGGAAGAAGGAATTTAAAGGTTGCTTAAATTTATGTACCCACTGTGAAATTCCAGAGTACTGAAAAGTACGTTTTGTTGAAGAGATACAAGTGCTATGTAATTTACTGTTTGAGGGCTTCCAACTGAAAAGTTACTGTACATCGTATAACACTTTTCATTGAGTGGGAGTTCACCTTGCTTATCTCTGGCCAGAAGTTTGCAGTGTTATTCTCCGTGCATCAGCTGCCCTCTACAATGGAATCAGGAGCATTTAACTGGTGTTACGTAAGAGTCAATTAGTGCTCAGCAATCCCTAAAAGAGCATGAAGGGACTTCTTGCCTTCAACAGACAAGAATGGGATTGTTTGCTATTAATATTAATAGTATTGCTGCGGGCAATAGATCTTTGGGGATCTGAAAAGTGTGATATGCAAAATGTGGAGGTATAAATCCAATTCATAAAAGAAAGGAACAGAAAATCCACAGCTGTGATACACCTTCGTCATCAGCACCAACCACCTCTTTTCAGAGAGCGTGGTGGCTCAGGAGAAGCAACCACATCCCACTGCCTGCCAAATCAAATCCCTGACTGTTTTTCCCAGAAGTCTGTCCTTCTCTGATGAAAATGCTGCACTGTCCTGCAGAGGAGATCCCTGTTCCATGGACAGCCATGCTCCCTGCTGAGCTCCCCAGAGCTGGTCCTGCTTCCTCCTCAGCCTCTGCCCATGTTGCTCTTGGACACGGCACAGATTGATAAAGCCTCAGGAGCTAAAGTAGGACTTCTACAGAGCACCCTTGTGCCTTTCACAGAAAAAGGCTTGGAAAACTCAACTAGCCATGTCCTGGTTTCTCTGCGCTCCTGCCTGGGCCAGCCTTGACTGCGGAAATGCTGGGACTAATGGAAGAAATATTGAAAAGGCTCAGGATGAACCCGCTTTCAAGGCCAGGAATACTCACAGAGGATTTCCACACTGTGCAGATTACATATATCAAATTGAATTTGATTTCCTTGCTGGTTGGCACAACTGGCTTATCATTGTGAATATGTAACTGTAAATAAACAAATACATTTTCCTTATGCTTTGTGGATAAATGTCAAAAATTTGACTTTTCTGTCTTGGAGAGCAAGCCCCATAGATATTTATACAGCAAGAAAACGTTTGTCAAAGAAAACGTGTCATAGCTCCAGCCCTCACTGAATTAACAGGTGGCTCAAAAGGCTGCAGTCACTATTTGAATTGCTTTCATGCTACCAGCTTTTTAAAGAAAACTTCATGACAGCTGCCAGGAGTGAGGCAACTCTTGATTTAAATTAAAAAAGATGTAATTTATTATATAACAAGCCAAACTTCCTTAACTAAAGTCAACCAGGAACACAGCCATTAGAGACTCTTGTATCCAATATGGCTTTGGACCAAAAGCAAAGCTCCACAGTGCTGGGTTTTGCTTGGGCTAATCCCAAGCAAGGTCTTTTAATGAGCAGGCCTGATGTCCACAGCACCCAGCTACACAAGAGCTGACCCAAGGCAAAAAAGCAGCTCCTGGCTAGTGACAGGGAGTTTTATACCCCCTCTGGCCCCTCCCATCACCTTCCACCGTCCAGCATCCAAGGTAAGAGGTGATTGGTTGAGTCTTTTCAAAGTCTGGATCATTGGCTCTCGGTTAGAGCATGATATAAGTTCTTTCAACCAATGCCTCACTTGGTGTTAGGGGTGCAGTCTCTAGGTGATGTCATCTTTAGTTCTGGCGGGAGAATTTCTCATTAAATTCATCGTTGCCGTGGAGTTCGGGGACAGGTCTCCAGCTGGCTGCTAAATATAGTCTCTGGGCAACTTGTGAGGGTTTTCCCTCTCTGAAACACAGTTTAACTTAAATATTAATTTGCAAGGTTTTATAATAAACTTGAGCTTATAAACATTAACTATAACGTTATGGGAACAACAGCAAGAGATATATAAACTTTCCAACTCCANTGCAGTCTCTAGGTGATGTCATCTTTAGTTCTGGCGGGAGAATTTCTCATTAAATTCATCGTTGCCGTGGAGTTCGGGGACAGGTCTCCAGCTGGCTGCTAAATATAGTCTCTGGGCAACTTGTGAGGGTTTTCCCTCTCTGAAACACAGTTTAACTTAAATATTAATTTGCAAGGTTTTATAATAAACTTGAGCTTATAAACATTAACTATAACGTTATGGGAACAACAGCAAGAGATATATAAACTTTCCAACTCCAAGGGGTACTTAACAACTTAATTATATTGGCAACTTTAACAACTTTAACCCAATCGCTCAACATTTCAAAGATGCGAAAGCCAACTTCCCATTTTATGCATAACAACAGCAAAACAACAGACTTCATTTGCCACAAGTCTGGTAAATGGAATGAAAGGATTAAGAAGAAAGAGAAAATATCAAGGGTGACACTGCAGCAGCTCTGGCTGTCCTGAATCACCACTGCCAGTTATGTCAGGCCGGCTCTTCTTCCTTTAAATTAAAACTGTTTTGTTTTAGAATAACTTAATTTCCCAGAATGCATGCACTGGAAAATCCAAGCTGGATTTTTTCAAATGGATGAGGGTCAGAGGTTCAAAGCAACTAAAGAGTAGTAAAGGAGTCATATTTAGATAGCCTAGAACCCACCAAGTCTCCATGCCCAGGGCTGCTCATTGACCAGCTCTAAGTCTGTAGAGCACAGACAGTGTTCAGCTCTGGCACCTTATGGAATTTATTTCAACCCTAAGCCCAAATATTGCCATTAGTGGGACTGCCAATATTTAGGTAAATTGATACCTATTTCCCAAGTGCCTACACAAACACTTGTGTGTAAACCATATCAGACAGAGCTTCCTACCTTTTCTGGCCCTGTGCAAACTGTACCCAGACCAGCCAGGAACAGATATCCTGGTGACTCGGTGTGGATCAGCCCTGTCTGTGCTGTTCCCTTCCTCCCCTGATCCTGAAAAAAGGTTGACCTTCATGAGCAGGAGGGAATACTTTCATGTAGAAAATGTGCAGTGCTGTAATAAACTTAATCTTTATTAGCTGGTGCACACAGAGCAAAGTTTGCAGTAATTGTACCTTGACTCGAGATTAAAAAAAGAATAAAATCACTTTACATTTGCCCTTGATATCGAGCATAAAGAAATAGAAAGAATCTACATATAAAGAATTTAGTACTGCTTATGAAACCTAAAAGCTGAGTTCAGACAAAGTTATGCCAAGATCAGGAACATCCAAACATGTCCCCAGATGTTCTTAAATCTGTAGCTGGCACCAAAACAGACTTAAATGTATAAACACAACAGCCATCACAAGGGTAGATCAAAATCACCAGTTTTGATGAACCACCTCAAACTGGCAAGTGTGGCAAGCCCCAGGGTGTGCTCTGCTGGGATAGAGGCCTGGGAAAGAGGAGTGTGCGAGCCTTGTTCCAGCACCAGTCCCATTGCCAGCCCACACCTCTCTGATCAGTGGCAGGGCAGTCATCTCTTGGTTCTGTCACAGATGGGGAGATTTTGTTCAAAGAATTCTTCCTGATTTCTGTGAATAATGTGTTTTCTCCAGGCTTCATCTTGCAACTGCCCCATAAATCATGTTCAAGAGAAAATGTTTAGAAAAGCAACCAAAAGCTGTCCAAATTAAGGCTTTTGCTAACCGTTGACGAAGCTCTGTAAATGTGCAGCATACACACAAATGCTGTATCTTTAACTTATGTCATTATCCAGAAGTGGTCACCAGTTTTGGTAAACATTGCAAGCAAAGGTGAACTAGCCAACTTTTTTGACTGTGTTTGCATCAGATCACATCCTGCTGCAACTGCTCATGTATCTGTCATTAAATATGTGATGAATTCACAGCAGTAAAATACAGAGAAGGGGTCATGAAGTTCACGTTGTGGAGAAACTGAATGGCTTGAAGGCCAGACTCAGAAAAGACCCATTTTGCCTGCTCAAAAAACCCACAAACCAACAAGTGGAAAAAACCCCACCCACTAACAAAAATCTAAACCAAATCCTTTCAGTTCAGCTTCATTCTGTAGTTCAGATGATCAGAAACAACAACATCACACATC
Organism: Rhagologus leucostigma; assembly: GCA_013397725.1. Taxonomy (NCBI): domain Eukaryota; kingdom Metazoa; phylum Chordata; class Aves; order Passeriformes; genus Rhagologus; species Rhagologus leucostigma. The sequence goes on along the minus strand of VZTD01005089.1, from coordinate 29,495 downwards.
TTCTGGTCTATACCTCCCTGGCTATTCTAATTAATAGTGGCCTGAGGCAGTATTTATTTCTCAGCTCACGAGATAATAGGTTATTGATTGATCTGGGAGCTGATAGCCAAGGTTATGTCTCACATAAGAAGTGATTGCGTGGATTGAAGTTCATCATTGATCCTGTTTCCACACACTCAGGGGAATCATATATTTAACTGTCACATAAATAAGAACAAAAGACCCCTAATGACATTTATTGACTTCCAGAGATGTGATTCCTCACTTGCACCCACCACCAGTTACTGAGGTCAGCCCACAGCTTGCCACTGACTTAGGGCCAGTATTTTCAGTTCAGTGGCTCTTCCCTGCCATGAGCAGGGAAATAGGAACACGCTGGAGTCTTCTGCTCCTGCAAGGATGGTCTGGATTTCACTGCCTGTTCATCCTGTGGCATTGCCATCTCACCACTGCAACCATGGTGAAACTCAGGAACCATGAGAGGAATGAAATGCCCAAAGAAGTATCTTAAAGGACTATAAAAGGTTTGGTAGAGATTAAAATCAGAAACAAATGGAGTCAGGAATGCAGCGTGGAATTGAACACAAATATTGAACAGCAGGCACATTATTGGAACTGCAGAACTGGGCACAACTTAGAGCATCTATTCTAATGGAAACTTCAGGATCATAAAATCTGATCTCATTGCAGAATTTTTGGTAGAAAACATTTGTTTCAGTTATATAACTTTGGCTGTTCCAAGTCTTAACATCCAGAACCAAAAACCTTATTAAAACGTGTATTTCTGAAATATGTTTCACAAACATGGAGGTTTCAATGATTTGATATAGTTCTGCAAGATGGTTTGAGTTCCTCTGAATTGGGTTATTCAGAATGAGAAATGGTCTGGCAAAAAAACCACCAAAACCAAAACCGACCAAAAAAACCCAAACCAAAAGCAAAAACCAAAATAAATGGAAATTGAATAAATTGAAATATCTGCTTTGTTTAGATGGAACCAAAATTAAAATGACCATTTTATAACAAAACATTTTGAACTATTCTAATAGCTGACAGAACCAGTTCCTCCACTATTCATCCCTCTACCCATACATATCTGTATAATGAATTACTTTAGTTTACTCTCTATTAGAAGCCATCTGGAGATTGCTACTGAAAAACAAATGCAGAAAAGTAGCTAAGTCTCTCTTGAAGCCTTATGTTAGTGTTACTGAGAAATGCCATTTGTTTTTTCCTGGCCTCTGATTGTCCCAGCCATGAAGGTCCTTTTCATACAATTCTGCCTGGCCTTCCTGCCCATCCCCATGTTCTGTGTGGACCCACAGCCTTTTTGAGACTGTCTGCTTACTTATTGTTTTTAATCTGCCACAGCAGCTTGGGAATTAAGTTCACCTCCCAGTTTCCCGATGCCTCTGGCCTTTTCTAAGATGTCACTGAACCTCTGTTTTTCAGGTGCTTGCCCAGGTCAGTCAGGATTTTCCAGTTTGCTTCTTCACCTCCATTTAATTTTCAGGGAAGACACTGCTTATGAAGGTACGTGATGGGAACCTAAAAAGCTATTAATTTATTTGACATAAAAGCATTTTGGAACCGTGCTGCTCAGTGGCACATGAACCTTGTTTTTATTAAGCCATGTAATGGGGAAAAAACTAATATCAAATCCAAGGAAAAGCATTAAAAAGCTGTTTTGCCTTAAGGTACAGAAGCTCTTGAAAAGCATGGTATTTTCTCCTCTTTCAACTATTACAGAGAAATAGCATTTTTATTCTCTCATTTATGTCAGTTAGGATAGCTAATGATATATATTATTACAAGACCCAGAGCCAGCCTCATCTCACGTTAGCATTACATCCTCTTCTTTGCATCTAGTACTGCTTTTCTGACTATTATGTGCCATCCAAACACTTTCAGACACAGTTTCAATTACAGAAAATAATAGGATTCTTGAGGAGGTGTAAATGCATCAAATATTTTAGCAGCCTGTCCTGCTTGGCAATAGCTGAAGGACCTGTTTGCATTTCTAGGGAAGGAGCTGGAGGTGCACATTTGCCTTCCATCAAGCAGCCTTAAAGTTTCTGAGCAATGCTAAGAGGACAAATATTGTCTACAAGCGTGGGAGACAGTATGCCTTGCTGTTTAATAGTGCACTTTCACCATAAGTGCCCATTAAGGGACAATGTCTGCTTTTATTTCCTCTGAACTCAATACAAATCCAACAGTTGCTGCAACATCTATAAGCCCAGATATGGACTTTTTGTTATATGATATTGTATTTTTTGGCTCAGGTTTGAGCAGGCCGTACTAGTTAATGAAGAATTTCCAAATGGATGTCCATGATTTCAACAAAGCCAATGCTTTGGGGAGAAATAGGCTGCTGTGTGGAAAGAAATTAGATAGATTTTGTCTGAATAATTAATTGAAATGAAATGCAATGGGTATTTGTTACTTGCTGTGCTGTAGCCTGACATCAATTCTCTCTGTGGAACTCTAAAACTACAATTTTTAACGCTGAGGATCTTCTTAAGAGCCTCCTTTTGGGTTTCTAATAATAAATTAAAAATTCCCTTTTTGCTTTGGGATCTGGATTTAGATGAAGCAACGTAATAAAGGAGAAGTACTCTGAAACAGATGAGCTTAATTTAATTTAAGGTTAAAAAAAAATCCTGCACTGAATTTCATTATTAGGTGCAAAGATGTGTCAGCACAAAGTCACTGGGATCTATTCAGGGATACATACAAAGTGTAAGACTGTTTCCACAAGTGCTTACGTTGCTAATAGACCCCTTAAAAATAGTATAATGGAGATTGAGGTTTGTGTCTGAACACATTGTGCTATTTATCACTGGCAGCTGCACCTGGTTTTTACATTAATCTTCTTGGAGAACATGCACCGAAGAACTGAAGGCTCGGAGCTGAGGCTGACGCTTCTCCCAGGGGCTGCAGGCCATCCTGTGAGTCCCTTGGAGAGCAGGATCCCTGACTGACACCACAGACCTGTGCTGCCTGCGGCCTTTAGGGGAGGGGGTTCATCCCTCTTTCTTTCCCAAGGGTTGCATCCCATACATGAGAGCAAAGCAATCACAGAGGTGCTGGCACTGAAACTCCTGGGAAGTGCCATTTCCCCCCCCATCTTTGTTTTGTTTGGCTATGAAAGAAGAATGGTATTTACATCTGTTAAAATAAATAAATAAAACCCAAAGAATCGTTACCTTAATTTGAACTTACTACTTATTTTACACTATTGCAACTTCAGCAAGTTTCTGTGCAACCACGGTGACTTTTGACCTGCTCCTCCTGGCTTCACCCCTGGGTTTATTTGGGGTGTACAAACACCAGGAACGAGGTTGGTGAGTGATGTGCCAAACCTCTCCTTAAATCCAGCCTTATCCTCCCAGCTGGAATGAGTGCAGTAGGGTATCTGAATGCTCCAGAAAGGGCCAAGCCTTGTCAGAAAAAGGCTTTTTTTTAATGAAAAGCAAAGGGAAATTGCCTAAATACAAAAAGCATCAGAGTCCTCACAGAGCATGAGAACAGCCAGGCTGAGTGATGTGATTTGGTACCAGACAGCTACATCAGCAGGTATTATTGTCATTTCAATTTCATGTTCTTCTAAATGACAGGCCCATTTCTGGATGCTTTAAGTTGTTGGAAAAAGAAAATATCTATGTTTATAGAGGTAAAATGTGCCATGTAGAGGTAAAATATGTCAGATAATAAAACAGCAAAAGACCAGACTCTGCTATAAAGGAAAACAATTTTTTTTTTTCAGTAAGCAACATGTTTCTCTAAATAATGCATTAGCTGCTTTTCATTTTTCAAATTAGAGTCTATTATTTTCAACTTGCTATCACTCAGTACAGCTTGGATATTTTTAAATACTTTATGATTACGAACCTAAAAGACGTTGGCACCGTAAGAAGCTTAAAAGCAATAAAAAGAATGTAAGTGGAAAGGTAGAACATGATGAGAAGCAGCAGCAATGCTTTTTATTATAGTAATCTAATTTTAAAATAGCTTCTCATTTCTATACAAAAAGGTATTTGTGGAGTCGCTTCCCATACACCTGCAGGGCTGTGGAGCAGGATGAGCTCTGGGTGAAGGACAGGGGAGCTCTCAGCTCCTGCAGCAGCCTGGAGGCCCCTGGGCTTCTTATCTGAAATGTGCTGAGGAGCCATCGCTGATAAAACAGTGCTTTCATAGGGAGAGGAACGATGCATATTCTGCCAAAATGCAGGAGAAAAAGATTGTTTAGACATAAATTAGCAAATACAGAATGGAGAAGAATACAAGAGCCTGGGCTGCTGTACCAAACCCCGCCCTACGGCCCCAGCACCTCACTGGCTTTGCTGCCTCTTGTCAGGTTTTCCTTCCTGTCCCCATGCAGACCATCCTGCTCTGTATTTGAACACCTGGCACGAGAGAGCCCTGGCCTCAGCTGGAGAGTCCTCACAGCCAAAACAAACTGATGTGCATCCTTAGAGTCACTCTGCTTTGTTTTTATAAGAGTTATCCTTCATCTGCCATATCACAAGAATTTTCATTGCATTATACTTTTTTATATTTAATCATAACACAAAATTTATTTACCTCACGTGAACTTGTTATTATTTTCTATCAAAAATTTGTCAATAATATGATTAAAGAATCCTCTTTTTAGATGAAAGCCATGATTTTCTATACCTTTATTGTAACATTGCTACAGCAATTGCTGAATTGCAATGAAGCAGAAAGTAAAAATCGTCAAGTGCATCGGCATAAACCCTAACAGTAAGAATTAGAAAAAAAAAGGGAAAAAAGTCTTTAATAGTATGGAATCAATCTTACAAAAAATGGGAAAAATCCTCATGCTATAACTTTAGGAAGGGAGAATGATAATAAAACATATAGCTCATTTTGTTAAGGATTAGGGAATTTTGCAATCTGAGAGACACTCAAGTAACTCTGATGACAAGCAGACAATAAATTTTTTCTAAGAAAATATCCACAGAGGTGACCTCTGTCAGATTGAGGGCAGTTTCCCATATTATAATATGATTCTTTTCTCCAGAAAGACTGAAATCCTCCAGAGCAGTGCTTGTGTTCTGCTTTGCAGAATAGATCGTTTTGACCACAGTAACCTTTTCATAAATGAAAGCACTCCCTTCACAAAGGAATGTTTATGAGTGATGTGCTTCCTTCTACCATTTATTATTAAAGGCTACGCTGTAGTAAATTCCTTTCCAACTGCATTTCAAACCCAGCAGGTAAAATATTCTGCTTTATTTTATTACATGATTTACCACTTGTATCAAAATTGAATGTATATGTACATTTTTAATATCATTAATATTGCGTTCTCACTTTGACATTGCACTGACACATAGCTTATATAGGTTTTACATGTCTGCTTTTTTTTGCAATCTTTCTTGGAAACATCACAAATCCTGAAGTTTGATGCCATCTCTGCTCACTAACTTGACGGGCAATGGTATTCAACTGCAAAGTTCCTTCTGAGCCTCCCAGATGTCTGCAATCCTTTGTGCCTGTAGAGCGATGTCAGTGTGATCCATGGGCTTTTGCTGACTTAGTTTGATGAATATCTTTTTTCCTAAGTCACTAGAAAAATCTCCTGCACTGGGGTCCCTTGCTTCAGGGCAAGGACAGCTGCCAGGAGTTACAAATTCTGCCACCTGCAAACCCCTCTGATATCCTGTTTCCCTCAGCTGACCTCTTTCCATGCACTGGGCTCATTCATAACAGGCCCAGAGCTCTTGTATGCCCACAGTGTCACCTGGGGCTCATCTGGGCAGCAGGATTTATCAGGAGCCCCTACCAGGCCATCAGTCAGATCAGAGAGCTCTTATGGTGGGAAGAACGGCAGGAGATCTCATTTTCCCAGGTTTATTTGTCAGTACCTATGAAAGTCCTTCTTTGGAGAATGTTCATGGCAAAAAAAAAAAACCACTCAAAAAAGCGCCTTATGCTAGGTAAAGAAAACAAAACCTTATTTTGGTACTGACTGCAGTAAAATCTAGGAGTAACAATACAGATATTTGATGTGCTCCTGCCCCTGCCAGGTGGAGTTGTTGTAGCTGAGCTGGGCTGGTCGGGTGCTGATGGATGGTCCAGGTGCTCCTGGATGGTCCAAGTGCTCCTGGATGGTCCAGGCTTGGAATAAATCAACAGCCTGGTGCCACCCCACTACAGAGAGATTTGCCCAGCTAAATTATCTACTCCCCAGGCTGTGTCGAGAGCAAAACTGGAGTCACCATCTCCATTCAAGTACTGTACTTGCTTAAAGGCACAACACAATTAGTCCACTGTCACATGCAATTAGTTACCACCATGTTGGCACATCTTGTAAAGCTCTTTTTCTTTAGCTTCTGTGCAGCTAATTGGACCCTGATTCTGGAGAGCGGCACCACAGGCATTTCTGCTGCAAGGAGATGGTCCCTTCCGCCTCCACTGGAGGAGGGGAGGGCATTTTCAACAGAAACATGGAGGACAGTTGTGACATCTCAAATTAAGGATGGATTACGCAATCAGGACTGAAAAAAATTATCAGGGTCCAATTTCTTGGGACTTTCTTAATGACTTTGAGGCACTTTTTCTGTCTTATCTGCAGTGAGGTCCCACTCTCCCCTTGGCCTCACAGGACCAAAAGAAAAGTGCATAGATTACATACAGCATTAGACCAACTTTTTTCCTAGGAATCAATTAATGCACATGCCAAGGAGTTCAGGTGTTCTTTCAGCTATTGCAAATGTTCATCACATGTGAGCACTCATAAACTTCTCTCAGGACTGCCTGAGCTGCAAAATCCCCATGGCATTGCCTCCCGGTGCAATTCATAGGAATAAATTACCTGCAAGACAAGGCAATACAGACCTTATTTGACCTCAGCATATTAAGATAATGTTGTGATGCTATTAGCACAATAACACTATGGTCACATCGTTATCACCATGTAACAGCAGACAACTGCTAGCTGTTGTAACCTGCCAGGTTAACCTTACACTGCTCATTAAAATAACTGTGAAACACTCGTTTCTCTACGAGTAGGTGCACACAGGCATTTCTCTATGTCAGCAGCAGACATTGTGAATTCGGCTTTGTATACAAGAGGAAAGAGCAGCAACTGCAAGCTAATGGGGTGGTGCAGGGCTGCCAGGGGGCCACGAGGATCAGACACACATCATAAAGCAGTGAATCTATAAGTAAAGCTGGGCTCAGTGATGTGGCCAAAGCAGAGAGAGTTTTAGAAATTAAGCAGAGGGATGACTGCCAGGCTGTGGGAGAGGTCCCTGCAGATGTGCTCACTATGGAGGTGCAGCTGCGAATTCTAACACAAATGTGTGGTATGATTTAACAAATGCACAGTACTATGAGACATGAAGCACAGTGGTGGAAGCCAAATGGGAAGAAAACAGCCAGCATCTCCCCACAGAGTGGCTTAGATTATCTACAAAACTTTTTAGAGCACTCTGGCTTGGATCACAGTAAATAGTTAGCTTTCCAGTTCAATATAAAACTGTGGGGTTTTGCTGGGGTTTTTTGGTTTGGAGGGGGGGGTTGGTTGTTTTTTTCTTGAGGGTTTTTTGTTTGTTTGAGGTTTTTGTTTGGTTTTTTGGTTTGGTTTGGTTTTTGATTTTTGTGTGGTTTATGATTAAATACAGATTTAATCATCAAAAGGTATCTATCTGGGTTGCTTTTTAGGCGCACTCTCACCCCAGCAGAGCTCTGTCACGTTTCTGTATCTCACTCTCCCTGAGCAGCACAGCACAGAAGGGAAAGCCACTCAGCAATCAGCTGCCTTGCATTGGAAAATAGAGACTGGTTTAATTCTTTCCTCAAATGTACTGCCCCCGTTTCCTGAGAGACAACTCTAACCTGTGTTCTTTGTCTTCTGCACCACAGGCAATGAAAGATTTGCCAGGATTCTAATGGTAAAATAAGGGTTTCTGTTTCTCATTATTTTCAGCTCTGCTGTACAATTCCTACTGCACGTGGCCACTTTGAAGCTGTCCTGGAAGCAGTTTGTCACGGGCTGGCAGGGGTGCAGTGTGCAGGTGGGTGCTACAGGCAGAGCCCAGGTGCTTCAGCTGCTGGCAAGGAGTCAATACAACATGACTGAGGGGACAGAAAACTGATTAGAAACACTGTTACTGGATAAAACCCTTTTTTTCCCAGAATGAACAACCCCTTTTTGACTTGCAGAGGGCTCTGTCAGTGTCGTGAGGGTGCAGATGTCTCAGTGTCTCTCTCGTTAAACACTCCACAGTGTATCTTCTGTCTTTCAACACTTCATTGCAAGTGAAGATTGACAGGGCCTTGCTGGTGCCTCTCTGCATCACCTCTCTGCCTAAATGCAGAAATGGTTTTTTTTATGCTGGATAAAAGCTGCTGAATCTTCCTGAAGAATCCCAGGCTGGGGGATGTGACCCAAAAAAATGTTCTCTGGAAAATGTATTCTGGCAGAAGACTCTGCACATTGTGCAGATTACAAATTGCACCCAATTTTCTGGTTTAGCTGCCTGATTTCTAGTGCTGGAGCTGTTGATTGTTTCAACTGTTACAATTCAGAAAAACATTTTTCATGCAAAAAGAAAAGCAGTGGTTGCAAGCATTTAAAGAGTGCTGAAACAATGGTTTTCATGGTTGTTTTTAAATCCATGCTCCATTGTTCAGTTTCCTATTACTGACTAGTATCAGTGACATGAGCCCTGATCTCTCATGGGCTTAAGTGTGGAAGTTTTGGTGCATCTTCAATTCTGAGCTGAGCAAATGAAATAAACTCAGAGATGGTTATGACACAAACCTGTGAGAGCAGTGCCTGTTTGCCCAAGATACCTATGGGATCGTGACCCACTTGGATATCCTCTCTTTCCCTGCTACTGCTTGAAATTTCTGTAGGATTTCAGTACTGGCATTTTCTGTAGTATTTCTTCCAGAACCTGCTGTTCCTTGAAGGGCCAGAGAGGTGTTTGAAGGGTCAGAGCACGGGCACGATTTTATTGAGCTTTGGCCCTGATGTGCTCAGCCCAGCGCTGCCTCGGATCCTGCCACAATAATAATTTTAACAAAAATTAAACACCTGGAAAACTAGGAAAGAAAGAATTGAGTCATTTCAAAATTAACCCTCTAAATGTAGGAAACCATAACTCAAGGATCCCACAGTCCAGTTTTTCTTCCTCTCCCAGTGACACCTGGTACGTGGAGCAGCACAGCCCCCAACATGGGCACGCACAAGCCCAGGAGACACTGCCCAGCTCTGATAAACACCATGGGACACCTGTCAAAGTTCCCAGCACTCTGTGGCACCTCTAGCAAAGTCTTATCCTCTCCCCTACCACTCCTCAATATTGCAGCCCCAAAGTTGAGAGGTGGGAACCTGCTGGCTCATATGATCCTTGTGGGTTTAACTTAATTCCAGTTCTTCCAGTTTTCTCCATCACTTTGCAAGTCCTGTTTCCAGGGTGGGGACTGTAATAACCCAAACAGGCTTATTCACAGGACATGGTATCTCATGATGCTGTGAATAAACAAGTGTGAGAGTTTTCAGCACTTACTGGTGTCAGCCATGGAGCAGATAGCTGTTCTCAGCCCTACCCATATGGGAGCTGGCACGCTGCAGCTATCTCAGTATGGGTACAATGAAGCCCTATGTTTAACATATAATGAAGGTCTGGAGAAAAATCCCAACAGCTCAAGCAACCAGATAATGAAGGCACAGCAGAGAGCCCTAATGCACCTGTGGAGGACGGGGGACAATTTTCATTTGGGTTAATAAAGTTTAACATTTTTATTTACCCCTGCATAAGGAAGCCCACTCATTTAGGACAAACACTTGTTTAATGAATGTTTGGCTGTCAGGTTTCAGACCTAAATATGCCTATTCAGGTTTCTTTTAATTTAAACAAATTCCTGGGAGCCTGCCTAACCTGAATCCACCACACAAAGGAGGATAAAGGCAGTCAATGCTGACTTTCACAGATACTCTGAGGGAGGGGAATCCAGCTCAATGATCTGATGATTTCTATCAACAGAGTGGTAACCAGGCGGTTACTGTCTGTCCTGTCTATCTCCTGGCTAAAACACTAGCTAGCTCAAAAATTTGGAGATCTTTTGGCTCAAAAATTGAAGATATTTCCCTGAAATCCAGCAGGTCTGACCAAAGGGATTGGGTAAGGAAAAAATTAAGCCTTGCTTTATCTGCTTTTCTTTTTATACCTAACATTAAACCCCTGCCCTTTTTTACAATAAAGTTTAAAACCTGAATATCTAGTCATACTTAATCTTTTTCTAGATCCCACCTGTCTGCCACTGGAGCACCTTATGTTCCCACTCAGACATGGAGACAGATCATACAAGACTCTGAGACAGCAAGAAATTAGGCCTAGGCACCCAGACAACCTCCATCCAAGACATGCTGTGGTGCTCCCCCTCTTTCTAGTGAGCAGGAGGTTGTTGGGACACTTTTCCCTTCTTCTCCACCTTTAGGAACATCAAGTACAAGCATGATGAATTTTGGCTTCTCAACAAGAGTAAAAAAACCTCTATAGAAATATATTTTAAATGCCTGACAGCTAGCTTCAATTAAGTTTATCTGCATTAATAACATACATTTCTCACTCAGTGGGTAAGGATATTCTTAATCTTTTATGCCATCATCCAATAAGCCTGAAAACTGATAAAAAATACATTCATGTGCAAATCAGTCCTTTCTCATTTCCTTTTACTTTTTTTTCATCCTACTTCAGTATTTTAAAATCCAACCTCTTTGTGAGCCCTGTAAATATTTCCTATTGACATGGCTAACAACAAATGTTCAGAAGTGAACTGTCAGCCACTGCAGAGAAGGTGGGCATCAATGAGCTGTGCTAAGATTCAGAGGGCTGATAATGACACATGGAGCTTTCACGCCTTGATCACTAGTTTGAATCTGCAACACCCAAAACTGACCTGGAGTTACAATCATGTGACAATTACCTGGCTGTCTGTGTATGATTGCTGCTCTCTTCTCATCCCCTGCAGTGGACAGGTATTTTGCTTGCTGACAGTAACTATCTTTTCTCTTGCTATCAATCTCAACCATTCAGTTAAAACTAAAGAAATTATTCTCCTCTCCCAGGCTCTCCTTTCCTTAAGGCTGTGTGACTCAGAAGGTAACACTTTACAGTGATAGCTATCCATCTTCCCACTCACTTTTACTTTAGCAGGAACCAGGAGGAAAGAAAAGTCTTTCTGGTTAGAGGCTATTTGTGTTCTCAGGTCCTTGCAAGAGACTCTGGTGACCAGAACACAAACAAATGGGAGAAAATCTTCCCAAGTTCTTTACAAATGTCAGTTCCTAATATCTCACAACCGCTCTGTGAAGTCCTCATGGACCTTGTTTATATGGACATGCAAAAAAATGTTGTGGTCCAGCTTGTCTGCCAAGCTAGTTCAGACCAGGTTTGTCATCCCTTTCTAGAAACAACACTCTTTGAAGAAAGCCTTGTCCCTTAGGATCCCTCGTTTCCTTCCTTCCCCAGGGAGGGTATCTAGCTGACCCCTGGTATTCTTGGCCCATATACTCTGAAGATTTTTATCGTATAACTCAAGCCAGGGGTTAGTTCTGAGTGATTTCCTCCATTTTGACAGTTCAAATAGGAGAAGTTACAAAGGATATTCAGATAATTTCATTCCCACTACCTTTGCCCTTTTCCCTGGGAAACACAGCTCTTGAAGAACATGCAAACTGTTCCTTCAGATTTTCTGCTGGTAGTAAATATATTTCTCTTCATTATTTTATTTCCCAGATCTTTGTTCAAAGAAACCTACAAATGCAGTGAAGTGTTACCTGTCAGTCAGGTCATCAGCTTAGCAAATGTCTGGCAGCAAAGAAACATGAAACAAAGCATCTACACTGTAATTTTCTGATCAGTCTAATAGACATTTGTTCATTTGAACGGTTTGTGCCTCTGTTCTACTATGTCATCTGGCAAGAGCAGACATCTGAAAATTATATTCTTTCACCAGATATAAAGTCTATAGCTCTCATTAAAATAGTCACACAAGAAACACTCTAGTCAGTTGGTGAATTGCTGTTACAGTTAAAACATAAATCACCACCATGCCATTTCCGCGGTGTGGGAGAACTTAATGGACTTGCGGTAATTTGTGTATTAATACAAATAACAGGAACACCGTGATAAGCTCAAAGCAGCTGAGGGCTTCTCCTGTGAAAATGAGAGTTTGTGTGCAGATAAGTCTGTAGAGAATTTTGTAAAGAAATTACCAACAAGTGAAAAAACCCTTCAGTTACAAATGAACTAGCTTAGGTACAAGCTCAGGTGCTGCAGGGAACGCAGCAGAGAGTGCAAAATCCATGCAGGACTGTAACTCCCAGGCCTACCTGTAACTGTCAGCCCTACCTAAGCTCTGCCAGCTGGGCCTCAGATCAAGCAAATCTGGACTTATTTTCCTCCATGAATGGCAATCACTGCCTTGCACTCTCTACATATCCCAATCCCACCTGAGGAAATGCTTACAGAGTGCTAATTAAAGCATGCACTGGGTATTTCAGGTAAAAGAACCATCAATCTGACTATTGTACTTAAAATAAAGATCTTCTAGACTAGAGACAGCATATTCTGGAGCAGGAAAGTCCTTCAAATGTATTTGAAAGAAACAGAGAAGACACAAAAGAAAGGTAACTTTTCCACGACAAAATCCAGACATTTCACCTGGAACCAGCCATACAGGAAAGGCCAGGACTGATGCTTCCACAACTGCATTTTGTAATCTCTGTGTTGTCAGCTACAAGACAGACTCGAATTAAAGCCATGAAAACATGAATGAAACCATGTCCTGGGTTTGACCAAAAGCCCAATGAATTCTGTAAAACTGCTTCACTGACTCCTGGTGTTCAGCTCAGGCTTTTCGCAAGGCTGGTGCTAAGGACACATATACAAATTGATTCAACAACCTCATTAAAAAGGACCCAGAAACACTCAAACCCCTCTCCCCAAACAACAAACCCCTAAATGGAATAGCTTTCCATTCTCGTTTTCCTTCAGAGTACAAATACCTTTATAAACAAGTCTTTTTACAATTTTACCTAGCATGCAGCTATCACTGTCTTAAATAGTAGTTTAAAAATCCCACCATTTTTGTCTGATTTATCTACTCACCACATCGTAATGATTTATAGATCATTTCTACTCTCAAATTAACCTTGGGAAACATTTAGATACTCTTTGGGAAATTCTCATCTGATTATGGAAATCTCTAATTTCTACATCAACGGAGGGCTTTGCACGCCTGGTTAAGCCTGGAACTGTCTGTTCCTAATTTGCTTCTCCTGCTGAATATTTATTTGATTCACAGCCTGTTTCACAGATGCTTTTAAACATATTGTCATCAAGGAACTGGGATGCAAAATGAGAAATTCCTGTTTTGTCTTCCTGTGTGTTACTATTAAACCACTCAGTTATTTCACCTTCCAGTTCTACTCTGAAGAACAGAGAGGACCTAACCTTGGAAAAGCCAATTCATTCATTTTGAGATGGGTATTTAGTTACTAAAGAGCAATTGGCTGCTGCAGCATTTATGTTGGGGAAGACTTTGCTGGTAAAACCATTTCTTGCATCTCTTTTCATGTTGAGTGGCAAGTTCCTGACTCTGAACTCTGCCAGGTTATTGTAGCAGAAAAGTTGCCAATTTTAGTAGGAAGGCTGAGTGATAAAAACAAAAAGATCACCAGGAATGGAAAGAGAAATGATAAGGCAGAAAATGCAAATAAAATGGAACAGAGACCTTAAAGAGATCCGGTGCTGGATTATCAGTGGCAGAGTCGGTGTGGTCACCCTGCCTTCACGGGCTGTATCTGCCGTCCCAGGGAATCTGTATGCACAGGCAGCCACAAGCAGCTGATTAACTCAGCTACTGCTATAAACTAGAAAATAAATTATTCCATTAAAAAAAGATATTTTAGCATCAGCTATGATCAGTGAACCTCTTGCTCTAATTTTTCTCTTCGCATTTGCCATGCGTCCTTCTCCAGCTCCATCCAGGACATCTTAACTACCCGCAGTGAGCGATTGCCACAGAGCTGCAGGCAGTGTGATGAATCAGTTTCAAAGTACAGTGGCTCAAGTGCAACTTCTGCTGCTGCAGATTACTGCGCTAAAAATTACAAGTCACCCGGAAAATCCCGGACGAGAGCATCACTGATGATGTTTAAACAGAGTATGAAAATTGTAGGCTCACATTCTAACGTGTTTCTTATGGGATTTGATCTGCCACAAGAGACCCAGCATAACTCCTGCCTCCTATGTTACCTCACACTCAGCTGTGGAGAGGACTCAGGGTCTGTTTGGAGAATGATTATAAATAAAGCTGTTAGAAGCCTGTCCCCACAGGGCCATTCCTTTGTCCGTACAATGGCAATGTTAATACTCTATTTTCAACAGCTCTTTTTCACAAACGTGGACATGATTTTGAGCTCACATGAAGTCCAGCCAGTCAGAAATTGCAGCCAGGTCCTGTGGTGCTATTTATCCTTGTCACTGCATCCTCAGCAGTTCTGAAGTGAAGATCCAGCTGCCAATTAAAGAAAGAGTAATCCTTCAGTGAGATTAACATGTGCCCGAAGTTATCTCCACTTGATGACCTAATCCTGTTCCCAGAGAATTTTGTGAAAGCTGCCTGACTCCGATGAAATCCTCTCTTGCCCAAACCTGGCAACTGCATTAGCACATTTGAGGTCACAATGGGGGCAGGAGAAAAATCAAGGTTATTCTCATCAAGGATTACACATAAATGCCCAGGATCTCTAAGCTACAAACTGGGATGTACCGAGGAATGGCAAATAAGGATTTGGCCCTATTTGAGTAGGTATAGATGTGCTTTTGAATTTATATTTATAGTCAAATATAATGAAAGTGGATGAAAAGAAAAACAATGGTTTTTTCGAGTTGGAATAGCTGTTTTTCATTCTGACTCTCTGGATTTGTAATTACCTTTATCAATTTAGTTTCATTTAGAGCATGGTTTGTGGAAGCACCTTTCTCAGGTTCGGAGACAGCTGAACTCAATTAAAGCCCTGGATGTTCCTTGTGCTTTATTAATGAAAGTATCAATATATCATATGGAATTTAGCAAAAGCAGGGAATTGAGATTTTTGGGAATGTAGATATAGCTGTTAGACCATGTAGAGAGGACTACTGACAACGCTAGGACAAAAGCCAGATCAAACAAAGCTGAACTTGCCAAGAAACATCAGTGAAGAATAAACACTGTATGCCTGATCCGTTGGAAAATGAAGTCAGACAACACAGCAGGCTATCTCCAGCAGTGCTCATGTTTCCCAAAAGCTTGACAAAGAGCTGGCAGTGCTTCAGGATTCCCAGGATACACATCCACAAATAAGTAGGTCGTGAACATATTTAAATCAGTTTATCTATGCAAGCTTTGTCTGTGGAGTCTCCCTGTTTAACAACAGCAGGACTCTGCTGCCTGGCTCAGATGTGTTGATGAAGAAAGAGGGGCTTCTCTGCTTCAGGAGTCAGGTCACTGCTGCTCTCTGGTGTCATCACACTCATCTCTTCCTCTCTAGCCACTGGTACTCTCTCACCTTGGTTTTTTTGAGGTAATTGTTTTAAAAGGACTTGGAGAAGTCAAGTTTCACTGGTTGCAGTCCCAATAATCTCCTACCCAACCGTTTCAAAACTAAGAACCATGACTTAGGAACCATGACTTATTCTCATTAATATTTATGGATTCAAAACTAATCATACACCCTTGAAGCCAAAAATCCTCATCAATATTTGTGGATCCAAAACAAACCATAAGGCCTATTTATATGATACATTTATTTACAGGAGAAATCTAATCTCAGCGAGATGAGGGTGACATAGTTGTTAGGACACTGAACTTTCCTTCTTCTCCAAGTTCACCCATTCAACCTTCTCCTGCAGCACACTTAATCAATGCATGCAAATCCTTTTTCACAGCTCTGTTTCCACTTAAATCAATGGCAAAACTCCCACCAAACTGAATGAGAACATAATTAAGCCCTTCACATTTTTCTAAACTCCACTCAAGTAGCTCACAAACCTACAGAGTGAGCAAAAATTTGGTATGTAGATGGCACAAAGCATACAGAAGAATGTGGAAAATAAAGGAAAAGCAAGTTTCACATGCATTTTAGCCAAGTCTAATCATCCCTCTACTAACCCTGTTCCTCCAAGAGAGTTGTAGAAAGTCCTGTTCAGCAAGTCGTCATGTATTCAGACCTGTCTCTGAACAAATACCCTGCCTACATCTTCCAAATTCAGGATGACTGGTCTGCACAAGATCAGATTCTGTCCCCTTTCTTCATGCTGATGTTATCTACCTCAGATTGCTGACTTGGGCGTGCAAATATCTGCTAAATGTATGCTGCACAAGGTCCAGAGATGACAGATAACCCCAGGATTGCTTCTGCAGAGTCATTGTGCAAGGTGGATGCCCCTAGCAGTAGGAAAAGTTGAATCTCTAGGATGCTGACCCTGAGGATTCAAAAGACATATTTAAAGGTATGTGTAGTGTATTGAAGGGGAAAATAACTGGTCATGGTTTAACATGTCTGTGTGAACGGCACAGCTGGAGATTTTCCCCCTAGATCAAGCCCAGCAGTGTGTGTGAAGTGCAGGCAGAGGGAACCCAGCAGTGATGAAGTTTGTCAGAGTCACTAGAGTCATCATTTTTCCCCCAACTCCATGGTGAAAAGTGGCATTTCAGGGAAAAGAAATGGCTTGCTGTGACTTGAAAACTACTACAAAACCGTTGCTTGCCAGAAGCATACGCAGGCTTGTAATCCTTTTCTAAGTATTACTTTTGGAAAATGGCTTTAGAGCATCTTCCAAATCTTTGCAACCCAAGCTTGAGCTCTCCAGCAGAGTGCCCTCAATGCCTTACTACTACCCTCTACATTTCACCTCACTGCTGCAGCGCCCAGCCTTGCTCTGTAAGCACTCCACACTGCCACGTCCAAGAGGCAGTGCCATGGCTGGTGGTGGAAAGGTGCTTTCCCTCAGGCAGCCCCCACAGGTGTTGCCCAGCCTGGTACTGCAGAGATGGGATGCAACTCTCTCCTCAAAGCAAGCACAAGGCAATAAGCAGGAATAGGAGTTAATAATTCTGCTAAAGTGAAGGACTAAAAATAAGATGAAAAGGAGCAGGAAGATGCTCTGCTGATGGGTTTGCCTTCAGATATGTCCGCTGAAGCACCAGCCTGCTCTGGGGGCTGTGCAATGCCCTGGGGGGGATGGCAGGAGCTGTGCAGAGCTGTCTCCTGCTTTCCAGCTGTATGCTGCCAGTGGTGGGGCTTCCAGCAATGAAATCCAATGAACAGCATCTTGACATAGGAGTCTGGAAATCAGAACAAATCTTTGTGCAAGCCTGGACTCAGACTACCACTGTTTTCTTTCTAAATCTGTTTGTCTTATCTTTTAGACAGGAAACAATTTGCTGGAGAGACAATTTTGCCATGAATATGTAAAAAATTCTCCATAGACCCCTGGAGGTTGTTCTATATCATAATGACCAAAAGAACTTCAGTTAAAGTGTGAAAGTATCATCTCTCTAGTGATGTTACAGGGATGACTACATTTGTAATGCATGTGCACGTATTTGTGAATGCATATCAGAAAACATATATACGTAGGGTAGGGCAGGTTTAGGTTGGATATTAAGAAGAAATTCTTCCCTGTGAGGGTGGTGAGGCCCTGGCACAGGTTGCCCAGAGAAACTGTGAATGCCCCATCCCTAGAAGTGTTGAAGGCCAGGTTGGATGGGGCTTGGAGCAACCTGGGATAGCGGAGGTAGGTGGAATGAGCTGGTAATTAAGGTCCCTTCCAAACCATTCCAAGGTTCTATGATTCAGATTTCAGGTCTGATGTAGGTGCCCTGGCATGAAACTCCTGGCCCGTGTTCAGCAGTGTGGAGGGGCAGGGCCAGTCAGGGCCTGTCCTTGCTCGGCAAGTGGCCCCCAGCAGCTCTGGTGCCACGGCAGAGCCTGTGCGGGCAACATTCCCCTCCGGAAGGACATACCACTGGGCCAGACCTAAGCACTGGGAGAGCAGCAGCAGCACAATCCCTGCCTGTTGCGGTGCGTTATGGCCGGTTCCACGGCCAGCAACATCATATTGGCCACTCCCCCTTTCCCCCCTGTGTTTGGTTCTTCCCACAGAAGGTTCTGGGTTTCCTGATCCCCCATTGGCCCATGGTATTTCTCCCCTCCCAGGTTATCCTCTATTGGTCTGTACCCTTTGCCCGCCGCAATTCAAACTCCGTGTCCCTGTATTACTGGTTGTTTCATGTTTTCCCTGCCCATTTGGTAAGGGCATAACAAGCCCTGGTAATGGCTTTTCGGGACTTCTTCTCGTGACCTCCAAGTTAAATAAACCGTCTCCTGCTTTTCCATGAAGAAGTCCCTCCACCTCATTCCTACCTCCTTGGCGTGCCCTCAGCATCGGTGGGTTAGGCAAAACCGTGCTGGAACTTCGCCAACCCTCCCGTGCCCTTGCAAGCTGCCTCCATCATCCCCTCCCGTGCGGGCGGGTGCCCGGCACTTGGTCACCCCGCTAGCTGGACAGATAGCGTCGTGGCACCTGCCCTCATTATACACAGATCTAGTAACCTACTTGGTCAGAAAAAGCCCTGAATGAGATGGGGTGGCTGGGGACCAGAGCAGCAGCTCTCTGTCCCGTACACCTTTGCACTGTCACTTCACCTCACTGAGATGCAGCGTAAGAAGCAAGGCAGGGAGGAATTTTTCATCTGCCTGGCACAGAGAGACCTTGCTGCTGCTAAAGCCTTTGATTTATTGTCTGCATGAACACCAGCTTCTTTTCCCATGGCAGAACAGCCTATGAGCAAAGTTCTAATGTCCTGGTGCTTGTCACCCTCTGCTGTCACCATGCCTCCTGTGAACCTCACCTCACAGCTGGGCAGGAGACAGGGATGCTGCTCTGAACAGATCTGTCAATGCAATGTAAGCATTCCACAGCCACATCCTGGTCTCAGGCTTCGATGGAAATCACTGATACTCTGTTGACTTACATCAGCTACAGTTTAGGGCTACTTTATTTTTGGAGAGCTGGACAAGATGATGGGAACAAAGAGAGGACCACTCAAAGGCCAGTACAGGAATTGCCAGGGAAGTGACCCCAGGAGTGCCCAAGATCCTGGCTATGCAAGCTGGTGACCCCCAAGTCTCTGTTTCCAGGTGAGCAGGCAGGTGTCACCTCCCTTTGCTTTAAATATCCAAAATACAGACATTTACATATGACCTGTTTGAACCTCTGCTCCCTGAAGTCAAGGAAAAGAAAACAGAGCTTACATTTAAGCCTTTTCTCTGGGATGAAATTACTTGCAACCTGAAAATGACTTTTAAGATAACTTCAATGTATCCTGAATATGAAGTATTCAAACTTAATTATACGCACCGAAGAGCAAACAAAACTGTCTAAACACAAGCTTTCTCCCACATTTCATTTCCCAGCGACTCACGTTGAAAGAATATTGTTTTCTTTCAGGCATTAACTGTTGAGATATAAAATTTCTGGACCAAAGCATCCATGCCAGAGAGTGGATATTTGTGAACAAGCAACATATAGTTCACTTGATTGGTCAGACCTTTCCTATTACAAAAAGACATTATGACAGCTGCTCCAGCGGCAGACCATACAGCTCACACTGTTTTCAGTATACGAACACCAGATCAGCTTCCTATGGAGGTGTTTGTGCCTCCCAAACAGCACACGGACAACACTGCTGTGACAAACACAGAGTCACGCACACACACAAGCACATTTAGCAGACTTAAGGCCACAGAGAATTTCCAATACAGCTGTCATTTCAATACAGCTATACCACTGATTTAGGAAAGAAAAAGTCTTTCAGAGGGCCCTACCAGGTCAGAGCAAAACCCTTAGCAGCTGTGGGTCTTTCCCTTTCCCGCAGCCAACTCGGTGAAGTTGGAGGAGCAGAAGGTTCCTTTGCCTCTGCTGGGTGCCTGGGTCAGCAACATGAATGGTGTATTCAAAACTCTTCTGGGATTTCCAGGGAAATTCTCCAGGAAGGAGAAAATTTCTGGCTTCAGGTGCCCTGCTGTGTGCTGCTGGGAGTTATGCTCTACAAGCTTTTGGCCTATGGCCCACTTTCATTTTCCTTCTGTCAGAAGATGTCTTATTTGAGTTTGCAAACATGTCTTGCACATGCAAAACTTTGAACAAACTTATTATTTGAAAACTTTTTTCACTCAATTTTGCTGCCCACATCTTCTGTGATCAGTACAGTCAGATGTCTGTTTTACAGTAAACAAGTATTTTGGTGTAAAAAGAACTCCACAAAATTCATCCTATTAGATGCACTCCACTGTACATAGTAATCCCTTTTTGTTGTCATCAAGCACAGTTTCTAGCTTTCTTAACACCACAAATCAGGTTCAGAAGCTGTTTGTCCTCGTGTTTGTGACCTAGAATACAACCCCCAAAACTATATGTTTTTACACATATATTCTTTAATTTATGCTGACAATGCAGGAAGCCAGAAGGATCCCCTTCTGTGCCTCAAAGTCATGCACCGAGTTTGTTTTTTCCATATCTCTGCCTGCTCCAAATACAAAGAAAGGTATGAGAAATATTTGCTAATCAGTTTTTCTTGCAGTGCCTTTTCAGAGCAAGTGATCCAGGACAGCTTTTGCCCATCTGGCTCTTCACGAAAATGCCCTTCCTGGATGATGGCTAATTAGGCAATATAATAGTTTATCCTTCTAATGGACTGATTTATTCAGCAAAGCAAACAGTATGCTGGTGTATTTATTCGTGGCATTTATGTAACTGTTTGCACATAGGTATTTCAGTGGCTGTGAAATAATTATGATATTGAATTAGCATAAATGTTGCATTTCTCAGCTCACGGAATGTCCCCTTTTGATTTCGGGGGCAAAAAGACATGGGAGGGTGCTTAAACATTTGGGAATGAAAAACACTCATTAACTGTAGCTCAATTTATGAACTTCAGGGATTAAGCATTAGCTACAAAAAATCTTTTAATCAAGATGGATCAAGGTTCTCCACTTAAACATATTATCCAAATTTGCAGTCTTCTCTAGTTAATGAGTCAGTCTGAATTAGCCTTTCAAAAGAATTAAGGGAAAAGAATCAACACTTTGATGGTGTTTGAAGCACAAGCTGAAGTAATTGAATCAATGTGTTAAATCTTAGGCGAGATCTTTTAATCCATAAAACAGAGATAGAGAGCTGAGTGACTGAAACCAGATGCAGTGGCTAATTTGGATGAATTATTCTGTGCAGAGAGGTCCGCCTCAATAGAAGCCTGCCTGAAAGCAGAATTTGCTTATATTCACCCCGCTTGGAAAAGGAGCAATTAGGGTTTCAATGTGCCACTTCATGCTGATGCATTCCCTCGTGACTTAGAGGGTTTTTAGGTCAAGGCTCATACCTGAATGTGTTGTGAAAACAAGACTTTGAGCAAGTCTCTTGGGAGTCCACCAGGGAAGGATAATAAGACTTTTATCTTTCCAGGTCTCTGGGATGAGGTCAGTTAATAGACAGGCTCTCTGCATTCACACTGCAAACCTACTCCGAAGTTTACCTGGATCATTAATTTGGGAAATTCCTATAGCAGCACATCAGGAGAAATTCTATCTCCTCAAAGAGTAGTTTAAAGGGACTATTTTAACATATAATGGACCAGATCCCTCAAGATTCTTATGAGATCCTGAATGTTTAAAAGGAGCTATTTAAGCATTTTCCTACCAGAATAAGTTGCTAAAAGGAGAAGTCATCAGTCTCCCTGGGTTCTTGTATTAGTCCTTGTCCCCTAGCTGCCCGCTCTCGTGTGTGAAATTCCCTTTGAAGCAAAGACCACATTACTTTTGTTAGAAATTCCACTAGCAGTCAGAGTCAATTTCTGTAATTAAGATGTGATGAAACAACAACCAACCAAGCATTTTTTTCCAATAAAGTATTAACTTCAAAGCTATTTATATGCTTAAATGTGACCCGTAAAACCACTCATCCTTTGATGTTCTCCAACTGCAAGTGACTCTATTCAGTGACAAACTCAGAGGACAAATAAAAGTGGGCATCAAAACGCAGCTCTCAAAAAAGCACAGCTGTATTCAAGAAGGGATAACTGTTCTCTTTACAGCTGCTGAAAGCTGCAGAAATGCACAGAACATTTCTGAACTAGGAGCTCCTTAAAAGCAGTGTGTTAAACCCGCCAGCTGGGGTTCTTACCCAGAATGAAATACAGAAAACAGTCGAGTCCAAAGCTGGCCAGGGTTGTTCCAGCCACAGGAGGAATGGAAGCACAGCACCACCATGCTCAGCCCTGGGCATGCTCAAGGCGCTGCACACCTGGGATTGAACCAGGGAACTGAGGAATGACCCAGGGATGTGCATGAGATAACACACCGAACTTGTTTGATATCTCACTCATTCAAAAGGTTGCGTTAATTTCCTCATTTGTTTCCTCTATTTTTTTTCCCTCCTCATTTTCTAAATTACCTAATCAGAACCCTGGACCTGGGCATCCAGGGGTGCCTGTCCTTGGCTGTGGAGCCCCTGCTCCATGCTGTCACTGCCTGGAGCAGGCTTCCCAGAGGCCTTCCAGGGGAGCAGAGGGGCTCGGGTGGCATGCTTGCCCTGCAGAGGGGATTTGCTGTCCTAGAGACACAAGTGAAGGACAAAAGGCAAAGCTTCAGGCACAGTTAAAAACAGTTTTCTCCTTCCAGCAGACGGAAGGAAAAAATAAAAAAGGGGGTGGGAAATGCCATGCAGAATAAAGATCTGAAGAAAACATCACATAATGTAACCAGATTTTTGTGTGGGACAAATGAGCATTGACAAAATTCACGTCTGAAGGGAATTTAATTGAAAGATTAAACACAAGTCAAGACTCAGAAGCCCAAAAGCAAAAGATATCATGCTTTAAAAGTAGCAAGTCATGCCCTTGCTTAGAAGAGACTGTGTTTAACCATGTGCCTTGTACTGGCACTGCCTGATTAAACTGCTTATAAGACTCTGAGGCCTCATTAACCATGAATTTTAAAAGTTTGTTTTTTATAAAAAAACAAAGCATATATAAAAGCAAGTACCAGGCAGTTATAGCAAATTTCTTTTCCAGCACACAGAGATATGCTCCACTGATTACTGACATTAAAAAAAAATAAAAAAAATAGACAGCACTGGGTTTTAGAGGTGAGAAATGGAAAAGATCTATTAGGTCAGCTTGCCTAGCTCCCAGCTAAAGCACACAGCTTTTGCTATGGATTGTTTACCCAAGTTTCTAGAAAACTTTCCCTTGGACTAAATAAAGTGTTGTATAATGTTCTTAGTAATACTAGTATTTTCCCTATGCCGAAATAGCTGAATGCATTTCTGTGTGTTTAAAATATTATTTCCCTGATAGATATGGGTATAAGGTTCCCACAGCTTAAGAGTCCAAGACCAGCTCACACGGCTCCCTCTAAAAACTCAGCTGGCACTGACAGCCCTCCTTCCTCATCTCCTAGAGGAGAGGATTTGAGGTATATTTAGAGCTTGGCAGCTCAGAGAACCCCTGGGGAAGGCTGAGCAAGGGAACAAACTGTGGCTGGGGATGGGCACCTGCAGCAGAGGTAGTCTCACTCCAGGACAGCCCCTTGTCCCCCTCTGAGCATAGGCAGAGACATATTCCAGGCTCCCAGGTGCTACAGCGGCCTGAAAACAACCCCAGAGCCAAACAAGGAGGAAATAAGACGATTAAACCTTTCACAAGCATGTCCATGGGCATTAGCAGGAGCTTTGCTGAGCACAGCAAAGTACTGTTGAGAGAGAAAAAAACCTCATATTAATATTAAATCTTACACTGTTTTCTTTAAAGAAGCATTTTAATATTGTGCTTCAGAGTTAGTAAAAGTATTACAAATAATTGCTGAGAAATGTAGGCCACAGTCTGAACTAGTGGTTTGATGCATGAGGGAGTTTCCAGCAGCCCTGGGTGCAGCTCCACCTGGCCCCAGCAGGTTCCAGGGAATAGTAAAACTGTAATTCCATTTGTTTCAGATTTATTTTCTAATAAGGACAAGGAATGAGATAGAAGTTGTGAGGGTAAAGAGCTGAACTGTTGGCATATGACTTCGGTGATTAGATTAATGAAATGCCAAAGGATCCAGGTCTGGACATAATAAGAATACAGAAATTGCAATCACGCTTCACTCTGTGCACTAGTTTGAAAACAAACTAGTGAGAGACTCTAAGTCAGAAATACAGTTTAATAGAAAAAAAATAAAATAAATGCAGTAGTACAAAATCAACCCACTGAGAGAGTGAGAGTATAACCTGACCCCCTGACTGTCGGGGGTTGGTAGCAGTCCAGTTAAATGGTGGCTGCAGTCCTCCTGGAGTGATGGTTCTGTTGAAGCAGTGATTCTGTAGAAGGGTCTGGTCTTCCTCTGAAGGTCCAGTGGTGGCACAGAAGGGCCTGGTCTTCCTCTGGGAATCCAATGGAAAAGGCTGTTTGTGCTGTTCCAAACCTCAGACTATATCCAGGCGGGAATGCTTGGCTCCTTCCCCCTGGGCGGAGCATCTCACAATGGGATGGTGAGTCACAGGGCAAGGCATTGATGGGCCCATTAGCAGGAGATAGTCCAGGAGCGACTTATCTGTGAGCCATGCGGCAAGGCACTGTCAGGCCCATTAAGAGAACATAGTCCGGAGGGAGGAGGCAGGGAACATTGCTACACCTGGTTTCAACAGATCATGAGGATGGTAATAGAATACACTGTAACCCAGGACACTCTGTAAGCGCAACTAGAAAAGCAATGACATATTTTAGCAACTATTTTCTTTATCTATAATAAGAAAAAAAATAGTAACAAAACTATGTTGTCTCCCCTCATCATCTCCCTTATAAAAGACTGAAATGCAATAAAAGTTCATATTTCAGCTTTGTTGAGGTAAAACTAGTGGTAAATTGATATGAGTACAAGTCTTACCTTTCTTTTCATCACAGGAGACTTGTTTTTTAACAGTGAAAATCTAATATATTTGAGTGAACTAATTTAGCAGGGAATTATTGCACTGCTGATTGCATATTTTTATAAGTAGCAGTTATTAGTTGTTTTCTGTCTGCTTTAAGACTGCCAAATTAATTTAACAGCAGATAAATACTTATACATAATGACAATACAAATGTTACTGTTCAATGACACAAATACCTGTAAATCCTAGAAAGGATATTTATGTTGCTGAAATAAGTCATGTTAAGGGTGACTAACTCTCCTCCTAGCCGTAGATTTCCCCACCAGTCATAAGATTCTTACTAATTGTTACAATTTAAAAAACTCTCAGCACAACATGCACAAAACCCCACAAAATTTTACAATCATTTCTCTTGTATTTTTGATTCTAAAAATAAAATCAATTTTATTCGCACCAAAACTCAGAACTGAGAATTTCTGCATACCTAAAAAAACCAATTGTGTGATATAGTGAATCTTTTTGGTCTATCATACCAAACATATATTAACAGCCCATAAAAAATAAGCTCAGAAGAATGGGTTTGTGTTGCTGTTTGTCCTGATAA
This sequence comes from Rhagologus leucostigma, assembly GCA_013397725.1. Taxonomy (NCBI): domain Eukaryota; kingdom Metazoa; phylum Chordata; class Aves; order Passeriformes; genus Rhagologus; species Rhagologus leucostigma. The sequence goes on along the minus strand of VZTD01005089.1, from coordinate 3,890 downwards.
AGAAGTTAGTCCCAGGTCCATGTGACAGCAGCTGATCCCAAGGGATGCAGCCAGCAGAAAGATCCACGCTGGAATATTCTGTCTGTGGGAGCAGCTGCTGGCTCACTTCTCCAGCCTTGAGATATCTGCAGGATAAGCAGGCTCCAGCCTGAAAGTCCCAGGGCTGCTCTGGAGATTGTTGATGCCATCACTCTGTTTCTCCCTTTCCAATGAGTCTCCTTGCCCTGTCTGTGGCTCTGTTGAACAAAAATCTGCATTTTGTGCTGGTCCAGACACTCTGCATCCTCTTGCTGGTCCTTGGGGTCCAGGGGAGGGGACAAACTCAGGGCTCTGCTTGGGGCTGGAGGCTGCTCTGCAGTGCAAGGGTGCAGGGAGATGAGATTTGTCACATAGCAAGTGCTGCCCACCACTTCATGGTGAGGCTTCACGTCCCTGGCTGCTCTGCAAATGTGCACACAGAGATCAGAGCTTCACCTCGGCACGGGCTGTGCCTCCCACCACCATGGCACAAACACTGCCAGCTCACGGGCATCCCCAAAGCTACTGTTTACACTAAAGAGCTGCAGCTTCTTCACTTAGGATGCAACTCATTGCTGTTCCCTGGCACTCCTGCATAAAGTGAGACTCATCCTGCCATGTCCTGGAGTGAGAGTGGCCAGCAGAGAAGCTGCCAAGGCAGTTCAGATGCCACTTGCCTCACTACACAAGGCACTTAAATGCAGTGTCCCAGGATTCATAAAAGCCTCGGACTAGTGTTAGGGAAGGATTATATCTGAACTGGCTCTCCTGCCCCTGCAGGGAAGGCAGCCTGTGGGGAGCCCTGGGTGATGGTTTGGCAGAAGCTGAAGGTTCAGCACAGGTACAGCCATAACTTGGTGCTGGAGTGAGTGCTGGTCATGGTGGGGCCATCAGTGCTCTACAAATACTGTCGTCATGGCTCTGGGAAAGTTTTGTTCTTAATCAACTCAGTATCTACTAAAACGAGAATTGTCATGGCAATTAAGACTAATTAAAATAAATAATAAATGATAATAAGAGGCCAACATGATCTATTTCAATGCAATGAAATAGAAGGTTTTACTTACTACTCACTATGGCCTAGTTAAATATATTCATTTATCTGGAAATGTAAAAGCCCACATTCCAGGAGGATAGCTACTTCACAGTTTTTATCTTCTTTCTCCCTCTCTTGAAAAGATAAATGCTGTTGTACTCAATCTCTTGAAAAACTGCTGAAGAAAAAGTCAGGAATAATTAGATCTGATGGGGCTGTAAACATTTTTAGAGAAAAATAGAATCCCCTTCAGAAATCATCAAAGTAATTATTAAACTACAGGAGCTCTAAGCTTGAGAACAAAGTAAGAGAAGATTATTTGTTTTGGAGGTTATTCTATTTTGGTCAGAAATTGCTGCACACTCTGTTTCTTATTTTCCTTTATTAGTGTTCTTTGCAGCATGATATTAACCTCCACTAAACTGTTCCTTCTCAGTCTGCTCTTTGCTGTTCAGAATAAACTGCGCCTGTTTCTACTCACATATCGCTGTCAGATATTGTGTTGTCTCAATTACAGATGGACATTTGGGTGCAAGCCCAGTGCCAGAACCACACCAACCTACAGGGCAATGCTGCACGGCTCGAGGTAAATCTGGGGCTGATGCTGCAGAGTGCCATCAGGAGCCTCTGCAGGCAGCCACGCAGCCACAGCACCCCAACAGTGCCACGGCTCCTGGTTGTGTTTGCAACTCATCACACAGGGACAGGCAAAGGAGCCATGGGATAAGCTTTACTCCCAAGTCAAGATCAAGAGGTTTCAAGGTTGCTCAATTCACAAGAATGCATTTTTTTTAATGTTATGAACTCACTTACAAAATGTGTTTATAAACTACTGCCAAATATTCAGCATATTTCTGATATCAAGGACTTGAGGACAGAATATTCAAACAAATAAATAGCAAGTTCAGCTACCATATTCAGGAGGAGCCACCTTCAATCCAAGTTTCTCAGAACCTTAGAATACAGCCAGTGAAAAATATCTTTAAAGTTCAAATGCACTTTGCCTCGCACCTAATGGTCACATCTATTTTGGGGGTTTTCTGGTTTCATTCCCACTTGAGCTGAACGAACATGCCCAGACAGACCTATCTGTCTGAGTCCTTACTCTGGTATCAAAGCATCTGTCTGCCTAAGTTTATTGCAACAAATAAAAATAAATGCATTTTAAATGGAAAATCATTTCCACCTGAATTGCTGTAGATACAGATGTGGAAACATTAGTCACAGCTTGCTGAATGGAAGGCATTTGTGCCTTACTGCTGCTTTGTGACTAACACTTCATGAGCAAACAACTGCTTTCATGCAAAAAGAAAGCCTTAATCTCCACAAGTACATGGAAACGATCATTGCAGAATGGGAACGACTCACATTAATGCACTGTATTTCATAACAGCCCTGTGAGATACCAATTGTCAGATAAGGATGTGAGGCGTGGAGATTAAATTATTTAACTAACTCCTATAGACTGCTTTTTGACAGAGCTGGAAAATTAACAACGACAGATTTCTCCGTCCCCATCCAGTATTTTAATCTCAACATTAGTCGTTGCAATATTGGAGTAACCTTTCTTCCCAGCATGGTGATAGAGGATGCAATGGGCCATGAGGGATTGCTGCAGACATCAAATCCCCTCTCCAGTAAGGGCTCCGCTTCTTTTCTTTCAATTTGTGCACATACTGGGCATAGCAAGACCAGGCACATAAATACAGAACAGCAGTGTCAGGCCTCCAGCTCTCGGGCCAAGTGTTGAACAATTTTTAATATGTAGAAGAGGCCTTGGCTTTCCTTTGAATCTGGCAGATGAGACTTTCAACAGCGTAATGTCCAATAGGATTAGATGGGGCCTCGCTCTGCCCTTCACCACAGAGAAACTTTCCAGCTGCTCTTTCCCCTGCTCCTGGGAGCTCTCTGTGCTTGTCCCAGCCTCACCTTTGCGTGACACGACTGTGTGGCTCAGACCATTTGCCTGCAATTCCCGGTGCCTGTGCCATATTTCTGCCTGATTCTCTGATTTTTCTGGGCCTTTCTTCCTTCCCTGTTATTTCTGGGGAGAGGAAAAAAGCCCCATTACCCTAGCATTCACCGTGGTGAAGGGCCTGGCAGTCCCTGCACAGCGTAGGGCATGTACAAGTTATCACAAAGAACCCCTGACACGTTTGTTTTACAAGCCAGCCATTTGGAAAAATAGATTAAGGGTTTTTTTCAGCGTAAATAGTTCTAATTTATTTCTAGACTGGAGTAACAAATAAACAGAAATGAGCCTGCCAGGTGCAATCTCTTCAGTAGAGGTTCAGAAGCTGGGTTTTAATTGTTTTAGTTCTTAAGCATGCAACATTGGCTATGTAAGACTATAAATCACTGAATTTTAATGACTTACGTAATATTTTTCCACAATGCATACAGAAAAAGGCAACAGCTAAAATAACTTAAACCATGGAGCAGCTATTTCTTCATTCCATTTATTTCCACTATTCAGCAAAATGAATAAAAGTTTCCAGACTACCTTGCTGGTATCACATTCAAGTTTACTGAGTTTTTCTGCCTTGAACTATGTATCCGATCAAGCAAAGTTTGTAGAAACCTTTGGAAAACAATGTTCTGGTTTCAGTACATCTACTGAACCTAGCAGTGGTTGTTTGACTCCAAGAGTCACAGTTTAATCTCATGCTAATTTGAATAATGTTTAAGTAGTACCAGTATTTATCAGGAGTATAAAACCTGTTTTCTTTTAAATTATTTGAACCAGCAGTAAGATCTTGGTATTTTGCAGCATTGCTGGCTGCAACATCTTCAGAGCTGCATTGGTTGCAAGGCTTTTTTCTTTTTTTCCTCAAGT
>VZTD01005088.1:176440-226597 GCA_013397725.1 Rhagologus leucostigma | reverse complement strand
GGAAGAATCCTAAACCCCAACAACAGCCCTCTCATTTTACTGATGACTGGTTTAGAAGCAGTTATTAGTGACAATCATCTCAGGTCAGGATCCTTTGCACTCAAATGTCTGAAGGAAAATTAATTTCTGCAAGAAAATACACCAGAAGAGGGGAACAGAGGAGAAAGGGGACAGATAGGCCAAACCATCAGAGCAAGCTGGGGCTGACTGTCATTTTATCGTTGTCCCTCAGAACAAGCAATATTTCTGGGATCACTGTTCCCTTTTTCAGCCTCATGTCTGTTACTCTTATTTTTTCCAAGACTGAGAGTCCTTGCCTCAGGCCACCAGTGTTGAAAAGATCCAAACACTGTCTCCTGTTCTTGTTGTCTCACTGGTCTTGGCTGTTATTCCCCCACTCTGGCACTGTCATCCACGACAAAAAGGCACCTGGGATATCACCAAGTGTTGGGGCAGGCAGTATGATGCCCACATTTCTAGAAGCATTTCCTGCTTCCCTCGCAAGCTGCCTGCTTTCCCTGCTGGTGCAGTTGCAAACCCTATCAGCTTCTGAAACAGGCTGTGAACCCTTTCCTCAAAGCCCTCAGTGAGTCCCTCAAACAGAGAAGAAACCCCATTAGCAGTGGCAAAGCCCCTCTTCCCTCCCTCCTCGCTTTCCCACCTCCAGAGCTGCCAATTAGGTCATTAAGTCCTAAATCAGGCACACCAAAGCTGCTGCCACAGCCACGTGTCCCTGCCATGAGGGAAAAGTGGGCTCAGCAAGGAAAGCCAGGACCTGCTCCCTGCCCAGCTGCTCTGAGTGTTGGTATAACAGCTCTCTGGTGAGGATCCTGCCTGGGGAATGGAAATAGTGTTTGCCACTTGTTGAGGAAATTTTTCTGCATGAGCTAGCTGCGTTTAGGTGTGCATGTGTATATTTAGTCCTGTTTTCCTCTGGCTTTCCTCCCCTTGCTAGCTTGTGTGTGGCAGTTACTCCAAGCGAGCCTGCGGAGCTGAGCCCGGGCCCCTGATTAGAGATCTGGAGCTGATAGCCCTCTTCTTGGCACTCAACCATTTCCTTTGACTTCAAAGCAAGAAACAAAAGATGTTTCAAGGACTTCTATGGAAAATCACCATTAGATATGATGAGGCTTAGGGCCGTTTCCATAGCGATGCAGCCTTTTTACATTGTGATCATTGCTGCAAAATGGAAATGTTCTTTTGTCTCTGAAAGTCTGTTCACTTATTTATATATGTGTGTGTGCGTGTGTGTTTCTTTCAGCAACAAAAAAATAAGAAAAGAAATTATATCCCCTGGCAGGTTCCCTAAACTGAGTCACCTTCTCACCCTGTGAGATTTTTGTTAATCCTTTAAACTCTTGCATCAAAAAAATCCTTTATCATAAAGGTTTGATTTAACTGAATATTAGTATTTAGGCCATCAGATTAACAGCTTTTTAGCAGAGGGTACTAACATCTCATTCTACCAGAGAACTGGAAATGTAATGAACAGAAGGTGATCTGGTGACCCAAAAGAGCAAATCAAGCTTCTCCCTGTGACTGTTCCTATCACCTTTTTATCCTACTGTACTCAATATCTTCATATCTTTTGCTTCATCGTGTTACTTTGCCACCACTGATCAGAGTTCACCTGAAAATCGATGATGCAATCAGAACACCAGGCTCCCCCAAAACTGTGTCACTTTCCTGGAGAGGAAGCACTTCTGCCTTCATTGGACATGGCTGTTTGGGAACACTGAAAATGGACTCTAAACTTCAGAGGAAAATATCTGAATTTTCTCTTTCTGCTGACCAAATTATTTTTCGGCAGGGTAAGAGGAGAGCTGGGGGAAGGTGACAAGTACAGGGTGGAGGATAAAGTGTTTGCAGTTCCCAGTGTTACTCTGCTTCCAGTTTATGTCTGTGACTAGAAATGTCAGGACCAAATGCCACATCTGGCATGGCATTTGTATGCACTGCTCCACCTCATCTGGCCTGTTCCAAACCTTGCCCAGGTTATTCCTGAGAGCTGTGTGATGATGGGAGCTGGGCTGAGCCAGCTCTGTCATGCCAGGGATCCTTCTGTCCTCTGTCCCTGTGCCTGCCTTGTTGTATGGGGCCAGGTCCTGGCACAGCTCTGAATGGTGTGTAAACAACCCCCAAATCCACCCCAGAGCCTTTTCTCCCTCCCACCATCACTCTCTTGGTCCTCACCAGCCTCAGATGTCCCCATGCCTGCCACTCATGATGGTGACTGAGGGATCTGTCCGTAAAAGCTGCGGTTTAGCTCCTGCCGCTTCCTCATTTGTTGTTTTATTGTCATTTCACTGCCAGTTAAACGGAGTTTTCTTCCCCTCTCTCCTCACTCTCCTTTTGCTTGCATAAAACATGATGCTGTATTGTGAACAGTGCAGGAATACATTACATAAATTTTCCTTTGATATCCAGCATGATTCTTGCTGTAATGGAATCGGAACAGAGCAACCTCTCCTCCCCGACATGTCAGATAACTCTCTATCCACTCTCCATTAGGACAAATGTCTGCAAGCCTTTGAAGAGCTAAAACACCATAAAGCAAAAAGAAAACGTTAAGGGTGCTCCAGTGGGTATCACTGGAAATAATTGGCTTGAATTAAGCGAAGGGAAAATTTAGGCCAACTAATGGGAATAAAAAAGCAAAGTCTGTTAGGCTGAGAAGTTGTCTCCGAAGCTGTTAGCCTGGGGAATAGTCTCAAAGGAAGATGGTGCAAATTTTAAAGAGCAAAATGTATGATTTAGGGAGACAGTCTATAAAGCCAGTTGGTGAAATATGTATGGCTTTGAGTCACTCTAAGCTAGAATGAAATGAAGCACTTCAGACCATAAGGCGGCAAAGGACACTTTGTTAGGCTGTGTGCGAGATGCTGACTGGCTGAAACTCTCCTGCACTGACTTCTCGTGCCTTGATCCCTCAGGGACTTGCTCCATGTGCACTTATCACAGAATCATGGAATGGTTTGGGTTGGAAGAGACCTTAAAGATCATCTTGTTCCAACTCTCTGCCATGGGCAGGGACACCTTCCACCAGAGCAGGTTGCTCAGTGTTCCATCCAGCCTGGCCTTGAACACTTCCAGGAACGAGGCATCCACAACTTCTCTGTGCCTCACCACCCTCATAGTAGAGAAATTTCTCCTAAGATCCAGTGCAGTGTCTTTGCACACCGGCTGCAGCCCAGGTATTCCAAAGCAGGCCACAAATCCTGCTTGTAACACCGGGTGAACTGGGGGAAATGAGATACGTCACTGTCTCCCTGGAGGGGCTGCTTATTCCCTCTTGGAAAGCACACCCCCTGTCAAGTTGTTTGTTTCAGGCAGAAACCTGAAGGCAAAATTCTGCTCTTTGACTTATGTTCCTTTAACGCTCTCTCCCACGCTGCTCTGGGCTGTGGCATAAAACAGCCTGTTAGATGTCACTGAGATGTGCCTGAGCAGGTTGGCATCCCACATGGTCTAATCCACGCAGATTCAATGAGAGACTGGGAGAAAAGCACTCAAGTGCCACCCACACTTTCTGATGCTGACTAGCAACCGAGGCTGGAAGCGCTACAGATACCTTGAGAGAGTGATGGGAGCAAGATGCCTTCTTTCACTTAAAGGCTTCTGCTTTGTTTCTTCTTGCTGCTGCTTTTTGATACAGCACTAGATCATATTTTTATGTTAAAATGTATTTTTTTTCTCATAAGAAATTAGAAAAGTAATTTTTCTCCTTGGACTATTAGACTTCCTGACACGATCTCCACAAATCCTCATCTCCATCTGGTGAAGTTCCAGTTCACAGTTCTTACCTCTGTATCTTTGTCCTTCGTTGCCAGCCTCACCTTATGTTTCTCTTAGATTTCTCATTCTGAAGACAATTCCTAAATCACAGCTGCAGATTGAGGCTGGAAAATGCAAGGCAGGCTGGGGTCGTTCGGGATCGTGCTTCGCTCCTGACTTGGAGCTGGTTGATGGGATGTAACTCTCAATTCTTTGTTTCTCTCTAATTGGGTGAAGTCTATGATTTTATTCCCGGCTATTCATATGAGTGAATTACATCCAAGCTTTGCTTCCTGGGACTCTTGTATCTGGACATTTTGGCCAGTAACTGCATTCATTCATCTCCAGTGTCATGCATCTAAAGCTATTAGTACAAATGCTCCTTCAAAACTCTCTTGCTCTGGGACTCCCTGTCCCCTTTGCCATCATCAGCACTCAAAAATTCTTCCAGTTTACTGCTTTCATCCTCCCTTCTGGCCTTGTGCTGATCAGATCTTCTCAATGACATGCTAAGTTGTTTTCCTGACAGTGATGCATTATGCTGGACTCCATCAGCCAGGCAACCTTTGGGACCAGTCCTGGGAGTCAGGCAGCCAGACAGCTCAACTTGTCTCCATCAATCAGTAAGTGAGACTTTATGGGCCAGAATGTGGGCTACAGGTGTAGGCCATTGTCACAGTTTTAAATAAACCCGATCAGTTTGCCGAGTGCTAAGCAACTCTTTCTGAGAGCGTGTTGGTAAATGTGTTTATAAAGCATAAGAGTCCAATCCATCAGCCCTCAAAGAGCCTAATCAATATATTCCAATTTGATCTTAGAGAAGTTTCGCCTCTGGGAAGTTTAATTTATTTCAACTCATGGCCATGAAAAAATGAGCAGCCACAGCACTTTGACAAAATAGAAAAAGCGGATGAGGTTGTATCCAGCACCCGTTCCATTTCAATTTTCCATTTTACCTGAACAAATCACCCCTATGACTTGAATGACCATGAAAACTGATTGAGCGATGGAGAGAGACTACAGGCCAAAGGGAAGAGAGGAATAAAATATGGATGGGAAACGTAAATTGCAGGACTTCTAAGATGCTTGACTGCATTAGTGGGGTCTGTGCAGAGTATAATTGGAACGTAATACCTGGAACTTAATGTGCAAAGTAAATGGATTGGTTTGCAACTGCACAGAGCTGCAAAGCTGGTGTCTGACCAGGCTGGTGTGTGGAAGCCTCTTCCCTGCATTTATACAAAACTATTCTTCTATATTCTTGTAACTTTGGCATTGAAAACCCTACTGCCCATTTCTCGCAATCCCAATTTTAGGAACCAACTCAAACCCCTCCTTTAAAACATTAGTACAGTGGCTAAACAAAACCATCTGGAATTCTCCTGAGCCATCCCCAAGTGTTGTCGTATCTGAGCAAATCAGAGCCAGGATGAGCATCTGAGGAGCACCTCTCCAGAAAGCATCTGCCTGAACACTGCATCTGTGAATCCTGGGTTTACACCTTCCTGTCTGAAGGTTTCCATGCTTTTTATTCCAGCTGTCCTTTTAGCAGAACTGGCAGGTGAAGCCTTGCTGAGATGATTGAGGGGTATTTCAGGAAATCCAGTGTTTATTGGCGGTGGCTCAGCCGTGTTCTGGAGGTTAAGATCACACTGCTCAGGTTAGATCAATGTACAAGAGACTTCAAAATGTATTTAACAAAAATACCATGTAAAACAAATGAAACATTTATTTCACTAACCCTCTAAGGAGTTAAGCCAAGATACTTGACATGCTTGTTATTTTACAGTATGGTGGGGTTTTTTTCAACCTTGTTGGTTTCCAGCAGGGATTTTGCTCAGAATGGACCATGAGACTATGTTATACAGGGATATCCTTGGTTTTCCTTAAAGATGGAGGCTGGAGGAGGACAACAGGTGTCTTCCCATTATCGGAGACAATAATTTTTCTTCCTGAGAACCATCACTGTGTAACCAAGATTTGTTTTCTGGCCTTGCCCCATGTTGCTAGAAAGGATTTTGGGGGGGATACTTCATTCAGTGCTAATTTGTTAAGAATTGAATGTACTGTCCTCAGAAAATGCAAATCAGTTGTTTATACTGATGCCAGAAAATGTAAAATCAGAAATGAATATGTTGATTTTCTTTCCTCCAACTGCATTTCATCCTAATGTTTCTGCTTTGATGCTTCTTCCCCAATCTTATTTGATATAGCATCAGACCATCTTTTTTATGTCAAACATTTGCTTCAAAGCGTCTCATAGCCTGTGCTAGTTGTCAAAAGTTGGAGGCAACATGTTTTAAGCATTCAGCAAGCATTCTTCCGAAAAGAAAACCACTATTTCTAATGAGCATATGAGAGTGTGGTGCATTGCAGAAACTGTTTTTTAAGATCTGTCACAAATGATTTACTTTTATTAGTTTTAATGGCCCTTAGCTACAGGCATGGAACATAAGTGAAAATTAAGATATTTTTCACAAGATAAAAATAGATTTCCATCAGAGATGGTGGGTCTTTCCCTCCCCTGACTGATCCCCTCTTTAGTTCTGTTTCTGAATAGACAACCCTGCTCCAAGGGAACAACTTCATGGTGTTATGGCAGGCACATATTCCTCTCCAAGCCTGAGATCGGCTGACTTCAGAGGCCCTTTTCCTAATCATTCCCAGTGTTTTCCATCAATAGCATTTGCATCATTCCCACTGAAGTGACTTCATAGGCTTTGCTGAGATTTGGACATGGGACATAACAAAGTGTTTCTGCTCAGAACCATAGGTTTGTTTTTTCTCCTGTTGAACTGAAGAACTTGTGTGAAGCCAACATTTATTAATTCCCGTTCATAATTTCACTCTCTTTCCCCTCCTCCCTACTGTTCATATCCTCTGTCTCAGATAAAACCACACTCTTCTGTTTGTGTTTTGGCCATGTTGTTCTTTCCAGATTTTGTTGGTTTTAGGAGGTTTTTTTAGAATGTGCTTTTATTATGATTTTTATCACCTCATTTTGTTCTGTATTCAAGAGAGAAGGAGTGGTATGACTACACTCACATCAGGAGGGCTGTGCCTGGAGACTCCCTGCATGAGCAAGGCCTTGCCAGGCTTGTTCCAAACAGGAGCAAAGCTCCAAAGAGAAAATGCTTCTGCGAGAGGATCTCTCCCCTCGGTGCCAACCCCCTTGCTTTGTTTCCAGCCACAATACTGTGTGATTCTTATTCAGCAAGAGATTTTTATATCACCTGCAACCCGTGAGAGCAAAGCAGGAGTCTATGGTTCCTACTACAACTCCTCTGCATCAAAGGCCTGCGGACTTAGTACAGCTGTCAGTGTGGGGAGTTTGTTCTTTGGTTTCAATAACAGAGAAATTCACTGCATTACTTGTAGAAGTTCCAGATCCAAAACTTCCTAAAACCCCAAGCATCTTCAGTTTCTACTTTCTAGTCTGTAGCTGGTTTAGAGCTCCAGCCTGAATAATGTATCACCACTTGCAGTAAAGAGCTGTGATAACTGAGGAAAGACACCAAAGACACCTGATGCCATGAGTTCTTGCTACGTAGTCTTTGGATGCAATTTCCAAACTAAAACCATCATTGTTTTTCCCCTTAGGTCCAGTGCAGCATTCTCCATCTGGAATGTGCTCATTGGACTGGGGCTCTCCTGCCTCTTTCATAATCCTCAGTAATTAGGCTTTTACAGCTAGAACATAATTGATAACTTTATTGCTGATTAGAAAGATGGGCTATCTCCTGCTTCTTGCCCACAGCTTCATTGGCTGTGTGGTATTAAGAGAACAACCACTTGTTTTCCCTGGGGAAGTGAGCATTTGGGATGGGAACATGTGGAAGTAGCCAGATTGGACTCTTGATTACCCCAAAGAACAAGAAGACTTAGTTCACCAAGTCAGAGTAATTACTCTAGATTTACATCAACAGGGTTGGGAACATGGTTTGGTCAAGAGAGCAGATCAGTGGAATAAAACTGAGCTAATTTTACAGGATTTCTTCTCTGAGTGCAGCCACAATTTAATGGTCACCTATAATTAGTTAATTCATTTGCTGCTATAATAAATGGTTTGCAGCCCTTATAAATGTCCATTAAATGTGTCAAATTCCTTCCTCCTTTCTTCCACACACATGCAATTTCCTTGGCAAGTGAGAGAGCCCAACCAAACCAAAAGCTGAAAAGAAGGATGCAGTATGAAGCGGGCATGTTTTCCCCTGTCACTCACATTCTCATGCTTGAATGAGTAACAAGTGCTCTGTAATGATGTTTTAAATGCAACATATTCCACCCTGGAAAAGAAGGAAGCAAACTCTTACCCTTTTTTTGTGATTACTGTTTTCAGTGGAACCTTGGTGATTTAATCTGATGGAGGACCCAGTCCTGACTTTGACTGGAAATACGTCTGTAGGTAAAGGATGGTGAAATAATTGTAGGTTAATTGGATATTTTTAATGAAAGAAGTTCTGAATTTGATCTACATCTCATTCTTCAGGGTTTACATGATTGGTGACTCCTAGAGCCTGGAGGAACACCTAAAATACAGGTCAGTTATTCACCTTTCTCTTCTGAGCTCTTGCAGCTTCTCCAGCACCTATCTCTCCCTATTGCACCATCTCTCTCTGTTAAAACACTTGAACGGTGACTCTGCCAAACCCACTGTTCACAGATCACTCTGTATTTCTGGAAGGTCTGTGGTGAAACTCAAATGAAAGCAGTTTTGAAAGCCCATGCTGTATTCTTTTTGCATTCCAACTCTAGTTTGCAAAAACTCAGGAAACACTGAGTCTGGCCACCAGGATCAGCCAGCAGGTGATGAGCTGGAACTGTCCACATGCCACTCGTGGTTCACTGAGCAGCTTGGGGGATCCCCTCCCTCAATGCAGTTGGGCATCACAGAAAGCCCAATTTATCTTTCATCCTTGTATGACCCCTTTAGTTAGAATAGAATAGAATAGAATAGAATAGAATAGAATAGAATAGAATAGAATATCCTGAGTTGGAAGGGACCCACCAGGATCGTGGAGTCCAACTCCTGGCCCTATCCAGGACACCCCAACAATCCCACCCTGTCCCTGGGAGCATTGTTCAAACAACCCTTAATCTGTCACTTGCATAAATCTCCTAAATCCTACCCTAACCCCAACAGTAGGCTCAGAGCATGCAGCATTCCTTGCCCTGCCGATTTTTCTCTATTTAAATCCATGGAATGCGTGGATCAGTGGCCACTAGGCAGAATCTCAAGTCGTGGGTTGGAGAGTGTAACTTCATCTGGGCTTGAAACCCCATATTTAAACATTACAGACATTGCTGCTTATCCACTGAGATTCCATTTAGGAAAAGGGGGGTCACTCCCCCAGCTCCCGCTTTCAGCATCTCTTATCTTGTCTTCTTTTGCTTCCCTCAAAGGAAGTCAGCAGAGAGATGGCAGGAGAGTAATACAACAAACTACAACACATTGTGTAATTGAAATGGACCATAATCACTAATATTAAAGACAGTGAATCATTCTAATCGAGCCATGCTCAGCAAACAATGAAAAACTATGTGCCAGAAAAGCTAATGCTGGTTTTAAAATGAACAGAAATGAGGCGAAATGGAACCTCACTCTTTATTCATGAAGGTCAATTTAACGTGATTATTTTTTCCCTGGCATCACAGCTTTGTGATTACTGTTGTATACCTCAGTGCTATTTTCTAACCTAATAACAGTAAAAAATAACCAGCTGGTGATGATTCTGTTTAAAGCAGAGACTAAATGCTCACAAAAACCTGCCAGTGAACAGTTGCACATGCTAATCAGACAGAGCTCAGCCAGATTCCCAGCAGAGTCCATATTTTGCACATTTCAGCTGGTTGACTACATTGAGAAATTAGATTACGCTTCGGACATTCCAAGCTCGGAGTGATCCGCGTTCATTCATTCCTTCTGGGTGAAATCAAACCCTCCATAGATCCAGGCAGACACTTTTAATTCATCCCACTCCATATCCTCCCATAATATTTACCCTTGTGCTGTACAGCCACTCTGGGGACTCGCTGTTCCAGGGGCAGTGACAGGGGCAGCTTCTCCCCGGGCGTGTTTTCACTACAGAGCAGAGAAACAGCTCCAGCCTGGATGAAATTACTCCAGGGACAGCAAGGGAAGGATCTGTCCCCCTGGTATGTGTGACACTGGGAGAGGGCTCCACTGATGGGACTTGGAGGAAAGCTGACACCGTTAATGATTGATAATTACCAGACTTGCCAATGAACGCTGTGAATTTTGAGGAGCGGGGCAGGAGGAGGGAGAAAAAAGTTGATTAAAAAAATGCCCAAATGTTTCCCTGCTTGGAGGAAAGTGTTGTTGCTACTGGAACGAAGCAATGCCTTTTTTTTGTTTATTTCTCAGCTGTCTGTAGATCTCAGCAGCAGCAGTGTTACTGGCATTTATGCTATACAAATATAGATCTTTTTAATACATAAATAAATGCATTTTTTTACATGTACCTCTTTTTTTTTTTAAATTTTGCTAAAATCCCAGAGAGACAAATTAGTAAAGAGGCAGAGCTTTTCCAGGCAGCCTTCATCAGCTCAGCACTAATAACTTCTTTCAGCAGCCATGGATAGCTTCTGACATCACAGCTCAAGCTTGTCCGAAAGCTAATTATTTTCCCTGTTATAAAACAAAGGTTCTGTATCAAAGGCCCATAATGTGACACGGCACACGCTCCAGATGCACTGATTTGCAAAATAAATCAACTGTGTCAGGGTGGAATTTGGAGAAGAAATTACAACAAATTGCAATTATACTTGCAGTGGTACACTATTTAAATGCATTGTCAGTTTGTTAAATGCAATGCACTATGTGTGTCTTTTTCCAAGTTGTTTGCGGGGGAATAGAAGAGGAAAAATTCTCTTCTGTCAAAGGGGAAAAAATCTCCTTCTCCCTTTAAACCCTGTGCAGCTTCTTCCAGCCTACAGATACTGGCAGAGCAGGCTTTATAAAACATTTAATGGTGTCAGAGGAAGGCAGATAAAACCAGCAAGAGCAAATGTTTGGAGGCCATCCCAGCCCAGACAGAACAAATGAAGAGATGTTTAATAACAGAGAGCACTCAAACCTTCCTGATCTCCTTACCTTGTCCAGGCTCCTATGAAACCACATCACCAAGTAACACCGTAGGGTGAGATTTGGTTTGCTTTGTTTTCCTCCTCCACATGGAGACAATTTTCTTCTGTTTCTCCCTTTTCCCTTCCTTAGATTCTCCTCCCTGAGCAGATTGTGGCACTGACTGATCATCAGGCCAAAGGCCACATGTCAGGGTGGTCACTGAGACACAGGCATAGGATTCACCAGGATCCTGTCCACATCAGCACAGCTCAGCCTGGGTGGTTGGATAAGAAAGGGACAGTGGGAAGATGGAAGGAAAGGGAAAATTGGTGGGAAGAGGTCTGTCTGCATGGGCTGGTGACCCCAGAAGTTCTCCAGTATTCTCAAAGCACAGCCAATCCTTGGAGCACTGACACTCCCAGTCTGAATTCCCTCTCTGCTCTCGTAAAGTCAGCCTCCTCTTCTGAATCTGTGACTTTATTTTCTGTTTTCTTGTATTTTTCCCCTTCCTATCCACTCCTTAATTTATTTACTTATTTTTTTCTCCTTTTATAACAGAATCATCATAGAATCACTGCCTGGCTTGGGTTGGAAGGGACCTTCAAGACCATCTCATCCCACCCCCTGCCATGGGCAGGGACACCTTCCACTGTCCCGGGTTGCTCCAAGCCCCGTCCAACCTGGCCTTGGACACTTCCAGGGATGGGGCAGCCACGCCTCACCACCCTCACAGGGAAGAACTCCTTCCTAAATTACTGCTTTTGCCTGTGTATTTTCAGCCTTTAATTCTTGCCACATGTCCTGTTTGAACTTCTCCTGTCCCACCTTCTTCTCCATGTTGTCATGTGTTTACTCTTTGCAAGCACTTTTCCTTTCATTCCCAGCACTTGTTTCCCTTGGATTTGTGTCTGTGTGTGTATATGCACACATACAGATACATACATATATATATATACATAAATCTTGCAGCTTTAGCCTTTTGCATTTCAAAACTGGCTTGTCCCTGGAGTCAGTTTGTTATTCCAGTCTCATTCGCTTTATTGAGTTATTTTCTTTGCTGCTATCAGTCTCTAAATACAATCCAGTAAAGATACAGCAATGATTTTTGACAACCTGACCTTTCTCTGCTTTCTTACACTTGTTTAATTAGGTACCACATGCAGCTGTGGCTTGATCTTTACAGTTTTCCAGCCTCCCCCACCTCCTACCTGGAGGTGGAGGGAATGAAAAAAGAGAGAGATGTTGTTGAAAGAAGGTCATTTTTGACAGGTCTGCCGGTAATTTCAGGTGTTGGATGGCTGTGAGTTCTGCAGGAATGGCAGGCCATGCTGTCTGTAGTTTGCTTAACAAGTTAGAGAAAACGTTTGGCTGGGGGAGGTAGGGAATTAGGTGATTTACTGGTTTGATGAGGGCTTGCAGTGATTTAACCTTCAGGTATCCAGTTTAAACACGTATCTGACAAACAAGAGAGGAAGCTGGGTAAAGATCTGCCAGGCTTTGCTTTGAAAAGCTGGGCTCTCTGGAGTAGCCAGGCTGTGGGGTTGTGTACAGAGAGGAGAGATTCCCCCTCAGATCCTTAGGTACAGAAAGTCCTCATGCCATGCTCAAGGGGTGATGGTAGCCAATCTTTATTAGCAGAATGTGGGTAAAATGTGTTAGTTCTGGTAGTGTATGAGTTCATTCATAAAATCAGAGAGGCTTTTTCAGTTTCTAGTGGATCAGAGACTCATGGAATAGTTTAGGTTGCAAAAGACCTTTAAGATCATTAGATCTGCTAACCAGCACTGCCAAGCCCTGTCCCTAAGCACCATATTGCACATCTTTTAAATCCCTCCAGGTTTTTGCTCCGGGATTCAGCCTCTCAGCAGGCACACATCCCACTCCCAAACTCCTCTCTCACTGGAGTGTGAGTCAGCACCCTTGCAGGTAGGTCTGAGCCACGAGAACCAAAAACCACCATGAATTATCTGTGCAAGTGTCCTCCTAGCAGTTTTTGCCCAGTTTTGGTAGGAAGGGAGAACTTATTGCTGTTGTCTCACATGAACTGTAATTACACACCCAAACACATGTGAAATCGCTCCTCATCTGGCAGAGAAATGGAGAAATGATACCCAAGGGTGGTGTGGTATCTGCAGTATGTGGCCACATCTTTCTGTGACCTTATTGCTAGCTTTATTTATCAGACTGCTCCTGGTTCAGCAGTGGTGGCTGCTGCATTTTCCCATTGTGATACACATTCTAGCTCAATCAATCTCCTACGGGACCATTCAAAGGCCATGGAAGACAACTGGAGTCCTTCAGCTTTCCTGTGTCCTCCAGAACAGATCCTTCTGTCCTGACACAGGCAGTCCCCCGCTGATTTCCAGGTGCACGCATTACTTGTAGTTTGGTATGGATATTATTTAAGCAAAAGGACATGACAAACTGCCTGGTAATGCTGATTAATGGGTGCCCCTGGGGAAGAGTGAGGCATGAGATGAAGTTAAATAACTCCAGTGTGCATTACTCACCACTGCCACACCACCTGAAGTGTCTCATTGTGCCTAAAAAATGGGTTCCCTTTTAAAAAGGAACATTTTTAATGTTTCACATTAATTTCCTCCAAAGTCCTTACACTGTGAAAAATATTCCCTGTGGAAAGCCCTCTCCCCACCTCCACCATCACCACCTCCCACCAAGCCCTGCCCTGCAGGTGTCAAATGTGTATTTGACAAGGTGAAGCAGCTCAGTGCAAGCACTGATAACCCTCATGCCTACCTTGATTTATCCTGCAAGCTCAGGTGGTGTCTCTTTGCAAACTAATCAGTTCCTAATGGGATGCAAAGCTGCCTTCAATATTTTTTCACTGGGCAGAGCATCCTAAAAATGGTCCTGAGCCCTTGGACTCCATCCACAGCTACCCCAAAACACCACTGATACACCAATCATGGAATCATAAAGTTTGAAAAAGTCCTCTGTGATCATGGAGTCCAACTCAATGTTCACCACTAACCCATGTCCCCAAGTGCCATATCCATAGGTCTTTTAAATCCCACCAGGGATGGAGGCTCCACTGCTTCCCTGGGTAGCCTCTTTCAATGCCTGACCACCACTTCTGTCAAGAAATTTTTCCTAATATCCAGTCTAAACCTCTCCTGGTGCAGCTGGGGGCCATTTCCTCCTGTCCTATCGCTTTTACCTGGGAGAAGAGCCTGACCCACCTTGCTACAACCTCCTGTCAGGGAGTTGTAGAGAGCAAGAAGGTCTCCCCCTGAGCCTAAACACCCCCAGCTCCCTCAGCCAGTATTAACTAACACCTGCACGAGCTCTGACCGTCCAAAATTCTCCTTTGGTGCTAACACCACCATTTGTTTTCTAATCCCCTCCTTATGGGCATGTAATCTGTCCTGAATTCTGTGTGAGTGTGCAGAAAGAAATGGGCAGCTCCCAGTGTCCATGGGTTTCATAGGCGTTCATAGCGGAAGGACTTTGTGAGTTTTTCCAATGCCTTGCAATGTGATGACTCAAATGTTTTAAGTTATGCTTGTACTTGTCCCAGATCTAGCAGAGAATCCAAGTCTTCGTGCTAAAAAAATAAGTCTTCCTGATGCTTAGTTAAACAAATCATGTACTCATAGTAGGCCGTGGTTATTTTCATTTTGATTTTATTTTTATTAAAACTTGTGGTTACTAAAGATCAGAGATTTAACACAAGGATATAAACCAGCATTCTCTGATTGTATTCACAAGAGATACCAGATCTTACTATCACACAGTTCACTCTTCCAGCAAAAAGATCCGTGCACAGATAAGAGCCACTTGGTCATTTATCACACTCTGGAACTCAACAGACCACATGGATAAATACAGAAAACAGCATTTTCCAGAAGAAAAAATGCTCCTTTGAAATTTATTCTCCTAAAATATTAGTGTGCACTATATAATATAGAGTAATAATGTATGAACTTAAAAAAATTATGGTGTTGAGTTAAAGGGACACTGGCAGCATGCTCTTCCTCTAGGAGGAAGCACTTGGAACAGGAGGGTTTGATACCTAAGGCTAAATTTAGGGAAGAGTGATAATTGCCTCCTTGAGTCTCAGAAATGCGTCAAATCAGCCCAAGGACTCGGGGTCTTTTAGACCACTGGAAATCAATAGTTATCCCACCAAAATTTGTGGTTTAACTTGCTGCTAGAAAATAACTGAGGCCCATTTGTTTCCAGTGACTCACTTTTAACCTCTGTCAGTTTATTAGGGAAAAAATTGAGTATTTAAATAACCGTCATTCAGCTGCAGAGTCCCCAGTGCAGGTGTGAATTCTGCACCACCAAAGTGAGCCTTCAAAGGGGAAATTGCCCTTATCAGGCAATGCCCCTGGGCAGGCTGCAAATGGCTGCGAGTAACCAAGTCCTCAGCCTCATCCTGAAGCTAATATCTTGCATGATGAATTTCAAGATAGAGCAAATTTCGGCAGTCCCGTGATGAGAAACTGGAATTTGCACGTTCTGGTGCAGGTGTGAGGGTGCTGTCGCACAGGTGGTGGGGCTGGCTCACGTGGGAGCTGTCACTTGTCCCAGGCACTGAGAACAGAGGTGAGTTTTACAGTGACTTCTCAGCAGCCTTTGCTGTCCTTAGGTTGGAGACATGGCAGTTGTGTTCCCTAAAGCCCGGAGTCATGAGTAGGACGCTGCTCCCTTGATGTCATGGAAACAATTTGATTTACAGAATCCTCACATTCCTCTATTTTATTCTGAGGCAGGAAAACTTTGGAAAAAGCTGTGTTTAGGGTCTCATCTTCTATTTCACTTGCTCAGCCTGAATTCAGCTGTGCTGCAGAGTTGAGGCCTTGCCAGCGAGTGAAAGAACCCACCTGCAGCCGTGAGGGTGCTTCACTGGGATCTGACTGTTCTTCATCTTGGAGATGGGGCAAAATAACCCTTGAGTCTTGCTCTGCATTTGCAAGTGCTGTGGATCCACAGCTCAGCTCAGCCTTGTTAAAATCGAATGTAAGAATACAAACTAGAGGGGGCCTGTTTTCAGTGCCCATCAAGAAACTGCAGACCTCAAGAATTCTAGGAGCTAGGCTGCTTAGTTTTAAACATCTCCAACTGGAGTGTTTAAATTAATCATTTATCGGAGCACAGAGGCAGACATTTTCATAACTGGCCTGAGGAGCAGCCCTCAAATAGGGGGAAGTGCAGGTACAAGTCCTCTGACCATCCTTCTCCAAGTCCAGGCTCAGACAAACCCTCCACAATCTTTCTGAAGTTTTGAGATGTGGATGAGGTATGTGCAAGGTCTGTGAAGAGCTGGGTTGGTAACAGAGCGGTAAAAAGTGCTGTCTTGCCTGTCGAATTCTCCAAGCAGGTCTTCAAGGTCTGCAGACACTGAAACCACATATCTGAAAATGATTGAGTTACTCAAGTAATTATTAAATTGGATACCACTCAAATCTGTTCTGCTCTTTATTGTACACAGTGATTCACCATTTATAGGGCCATAAATCCATTTGAAAGTACAGCAAACCCGGGCTGGGGACGTGCTGCAGAGCTTTGGGAATGAAGCCGGAGCCTCCAGACTGGCTCCTCTCCAAGAGGCCAAGACGTGGAGCCCTCTGATGTGGAACTGCTCCAGCAGGATCTCAGCACCTCCCCAGCCACCCTGGCCTGCCAGAGCAGGGCTGAAAGGGCATGAAAAACACGTGTACAGTGAAAGAAAGGCTTTGCACCTCTGCCAGAAGTCTCTCTGTTCTTTTTCACTTTGCTCTCTTATCCACTCTCTCAGCCATCCTTCCTGACCACCCTCCACCAAGCCAGTTTTCCATCTGACAGTACATTTTCTTTCTTAAAGCAGTTATTTACCAAGGATTCACTTGTTTAGTCATTTTCTTTCTGTGAAATGGTTTAAATTACCATGCTTTGATCACCGATTTCCCCTCCCCACACATACAGACAAGAAAAATAAAAAATAATTCCAGTGAAAACAAGGTCTATTTTGCAAACAGCCTAATTTGGGGGGAAAAATAATAAGTGGGGAAAAATGCTTAATCTCAAATATTTTGGACATCCTCTTGTTTTCTCCTGCTCTTGTTCCCCTGGCAGCTGGCAGAAGCAGATTTTAGAAAATTGCCATCTAGCACTCGGAGGCACCCATGGGCTTCATTAGACTCCTGAGTTTCACCAGGCAGGCACTGCCCAGGGAAAACATCTTGCTATGGTAGTGATTTTGAATTAAAATATTTGCCTCCACAAATACCTTCTTTTGTTCTTATACAAGCCTAAATGAAAAACTTTGCTTTTTTGAGGCCTGGATTAGTCAGGTACCAGTCAGAGGTAACAGAAAGGAAATTTCCACCGTATCGCTTGTAGCTGATGCATCCACTCAATTGCTCATTAAAACAATCTGGTCGTTTTTGTCCAGTACTGGCTGTTCTTTCTGGGCTCAACTTCTTCAACCTGCTCAAAGGATTCCCATTTTTCTAAGACCTCTGTCAGAAGGAAAATAAAAAGGCATATTTTCTCTGCTGCTCTGACTTAGAAAGTAGAAGAAAAACCTCACCCAAATCCCATGAATTACATTATCCTGCTAATTGCAAAAGTCTTTGTTTTTCTATCTGTCAGGGACAAGGACTCAGTTTTGCAAAACTGTTTGGGGAAAAAAAAAAAGAATTGGGAGTTCTTTGCCAGTGTGAATGTAGAAAGCATTAGTGAGTCTGCAGACTTGGATGAAATTCAGTTACATTTTGCACTGTGAACTTGAAAACCGCAGTTTGGCTGAGAAAATATGTTAGAAAGTGAAAAAGCAGATGCTGCTTTCCAGGTCTGTCATTCACTTTTTAGATGTATTGCTCAATAATCACTAAAACACAGCTTTCTCAGGTGTTAAAACATCTGGGAGTTGACATCTCTCTTAACCCAGATCACTGGGAATTCTGAATTGATTCACCAAGTTTCACGGAACAGAGAAGGTACCTGGGCTGAATTTAATCCCATTAGCTGAATGTCCACATTTCAGCAGCCTCAGCTCCTAGATCTGAGCTGTCAGCAATCATCTCCTCTGTATGCACGGAGGAAGTTGGTGTTTTGCAGGAAAATGCCACAGAACAGCCGGAATATCCAAACAAACTGTGCTTCCGCACTGTCTGCGACACTGCAGGGGGGGAAACGTGTGGGCAACCAACTTGGCACTCACAGTTGTCTGTACCAGCTCTGCTTTTGAGCCAAACCAAAGCTGGGTGAAGTCTGACCCATGGGAATGTGTCTCCCAGACACACAGTGTGGTCTGACACTGGAATGCGGCTTTCCCAGAGTTCTGTGCTTGTTCCAAGGTGCTCCACACCCACAGCAGGACTCCAAGGGCATTGCAGCAACCATCAGGCCTGAATGCAGAAAGAAAGACCTTGGCCACCTCTTCCACCTCCTCCTCACCCTTCATCTTAAAATATTCCCAGCACTGTTGCAGCTCACTAAAAGGGAGGCAGGAATGCTGTGCAAAATATGGATTTGCTTTTAAAAAGAAGTAGTTTGCTGGTCACTGATTGTGTGTTAATTGGTATAGTTGTCTCCCTCCTCTAAGAAAAATGATCCACAGGTGGCTTCAGCCTGAGAAAAATGCAGTTTTTGTTCTAGCAATCCTGTTTGTTTCCTGCTACCACCCCTCCAGCTACCTTCTAATTGAACAAAGTGGACTTAATTTGAATTAAACTGTCAAAAGTCTTCCACTTAAATTGATTTATCAGCCTTCCTGGCTGAAATGGATTCATTTCTGCACAATATATATGAAGTGTGTGTTGATGGATTGCATTTCACAGAATGGAAACATTTTTTATGCATCTTCATTAGATTCAGCTCAGGTATGGAAAGGAAAGGGGGGAAGAAAGGAGGAGGGTGGGAGAAGAAAGAATAAGTGTACAAGAGCACAAGAGGGAGGGAGCACAAGACAGAGAACTCCGACTTGAGAGTAAAAAAATCATCTTTTCACTAACTTTGTGTGTCCAGAGTCCCTGCAGAGTCCATGTTCACTCACACAGGAGACCATGGTGGGTGTTTGAGACCCCCTGGGACAGCCAAATCAAATCAGTGAGACACCTTGCAAAAAGAGGCTTCTATGTAAGGAGTATCGGAGAGAGGAAAATCCAAAACTTCAGCCAGCTCCACTAACAGCCTTTCAGCTGTAAAAAAAAAAAAAAATTCCCTGTTTTCCTGACCTAGAGTGTGTTTAATGCAGTAGGAACCATTTGACAAACTCAATTAATTTCCACTTAGAACAAGGTATTTAATCTGAAGAGTTTTAGATTAACTGGGCCAGGTGCAGTTGGACTCTCTGATTGATTGAATTAAACTTCTATTCATTTCCTGCCATGCCAGATCGAAAAATTTTTCACCAGTTTGAGTCTTCTGCTCCTTCTGCCTGGCACATTTTCTTTCCATGCTTCTGGACACAAGAATGGTGGATGGGATTCAAAAGGGGCAGCAGTTCCTGAAAATGGTTGAAGGAAGTGTCACAGGCCGGGAATATTGGAGATGGCCAGTGTGGAGAAAGCAAATGAATTTCACTGTTTGTGGGCAAGGAAGGCAAGGAGGGGGAGAGGTTGTTTATTGAAAGTTATCTGAACAGGCTTGATGGTCAGGAGAGTGAAGGATTTGCATCCAGCCAAACAGAGCTGGCAGGCTGGATTTTTCTGAAGGATTGATCATGTGGAATGCTGAGCACCCAGCTCTTTTCCAGGTAGCAAAACCCCTGAGAGCAAGATCTGAGGTTTCACTGAAAATCGCTCTCCACTGGCTTCACATAGACTGATCAAAGCCATCAGGAATGTTCCCCGTGGTGTCAGTGGGTTTTGGAAAGGTCTGAAGTCAGCAGATGTACAATTCCTGGTTGTGAAACCTCCTGCAGAAAATCAGAGAGCTCTGCCACCGGCGAGTGCACAGTAACATCCCAGCCCTTACCAGAACCCGCCTTCTGATGAAGGTTGTCACAAGGAGATGCCAAAAGTCTGCTCCCCTTACATCCCTCCCTCCTGCTCTTTCTCCAGCAAGAATATGAATCAAGCCCTGAAGAGAGCTGTCAGTGAGGGATGATTTTCCTGTGATTATTGCCTGGGTGAGAGATTATGCCTTGTTTTTTTGCAAACTGCCTTATTTGCAGAGCAGAACACATTGGGCTCATGTCCAATTGATACATTCCTCTTCAAACAGCAGATCCAACTACAGAGTGAGATGCAAATTTAATTATTCCACATGTAGGAAACAGAAACGGAATCTCATTGTTAAATTTGTTCTCCTGTGTCGGAAAGATAAAGAACAAAAAAAGATGCTGAAGTGGCCTGTGTGAGCTGAATACATTTCATTCCCCAGAGCTGGAGAGAAATGAACTCTGTTCCTGCTGCAGAAGCCTCACTGGATAGAATTCTTTTTTTTTCTTTCTTTTCTTTTCCCTATTCAGAATTACGATGTGCTGCTGAAACTTCTTCCTCATTTGCATGTGTATGTGCAATTCATGCCCCTTTTCCAGGGAGTGTTTTGGGACTACATCACTTCCCTTTGAAAGTGGTCTCCCAAGATGAGAACCAAGCTAGTTGGACCTCAGATAGTAGGACATCTAGACCAGAATTGACAGAAATGGTTTTCCTTGAGGATTTGTTTCTCTTGTCGTAGCTCAGTGAAAGCTGCTTAGGGGACCACTGTGTCATCTGCAGACTGTTCCCTGCTGTGCTTTACAAGAGGGTGGGAGACCTTTCCCATTTCTCTGCTGGTGTCTATGGTTTCTGAGAGGGAGAGGGATCTTTCTGGAATGTTTTGCTCTCTTTGCCTCTCTCTCTGCTAATTGCTGCAGCTTTCTTCATGCCCCGCTTAGCTCTCATACCAATGGATGTGCTGTGGGCATTACCAGTGAGAGGAGGTTTGTGGGAGTGAGCACCACCCTCTTTGGCACTGGCTTCTTGACCTCAAGTATTTGTGGAGGACAAAGACCAGCAACTTTGAGGACAAGGTGATCGTCCATCAATCCTCCTCAACAGCATCTGGCACCAGGGACTGGTGCCCCAGTGAGATGAGAATCCAGAAAGTTCCTACAATCATCTGCTGCAAGAACTGATGTGATTTAAAGGCAGCCTGAGCTCAGAGTTTGGTCTGTTTACCAAAAATGTGATCTTGTGCAAGGCTATGCTCCAGGTCTGTCCCCTTGAACCTGCAATTCAGGGATGACAGGTTTGTCTCAAGGACAATTTGCCAGATCTTCTTTGGATGGCACCAGGAATCCCATCCATAAGTGAAACATGACCGATGAGGTCTGTTCTACAGCCTGGAGCTTCTGCAGCTCCCCTGCCTTAGACTGGCAGCTGCCCCAGAGCCAGTGCCCCGCTCTGTCCAGCATCAGCCCTGTTGGACCCGTTCAGAATAGCTCTTATCTCTGGGTGTCAGGAATAGGTCCTGTACACTGTCACCCAGAGGAAAACTCCAACTTTTATCTCCCAGTGCTTCCCTCATAGCCATCAGATATTGAGTCACATCATGGAAGCAGCCTGTGTAATAGATAACAAATCACCCCATAGAGCAGAGGCATTCCTGGGGCACTCGACTCCTGCTCCTCCTTTGCAGATGCCCCCAGGATCATCCTTTTCCATGAGCTGCCTGTAACTCACCTCTGGAGATGTGCTCCTTTCCTGCACACAAACACAAGATCTGCTTTTTCTGAGCAAATTTCCCTACCAGGAGCAGAACAAGAGGTGAGCAGGACTCCAGGCCAGTGCAGGGTGTGATGGAGTTTAGATCCATGCTGTGCACTGGCAGTGGCATTTTTAAGAGGATCCCTCTCCTGAAATGATCAAGCAGGATGTGAGGGGCAGGTGTTTGTGGGTTTTAAACACGGATCATTTCTGTGATATGATTTGCAGCACAACCCCCTGATGGAGACACAAGTGAGGATGTGCAACACGAGGGCAGCCAGAGGCAAGGACTTTTTAATTAGTTTTTACACTGGAAAAAGGGTTTGTGCAGCCACACTTTTAGCTCAGGGGAATTCCTAACCCAGCCTTGCATAGCCTAAGCCTGCTTACCACAAAAAGGAATAGGAGTTAGCCAAACAGAGCAAATAAACATTGGGTTGCAGCTAAAAGAACATAATTTTCTCCCAGATTCTTTCTATGTTTACCATATTAAATGATCAAAACATTTGGACTGGATCACACTGTACAGATGGAGCATTGAAAGGTCAGCTGTTAAGCTGCAGAAGCAGAGAGACTCCACATCTCCCTTTAAGATGATTCTCCATCCTGAATGGATCCCCATGGAACTCCTGTAATAACATTAATGCTCCGAGTGGCCATGCAGCAGCTCTCATTTGCACTGCCTGGAACCTCTTCAATAAGACTCAAACTCCCACTCCAAGGATGGGTCCTGACTTTCTGATGGCACTTGGACAACTGGGGAAACTGAGACACGAGGAGATTAAATTCTTTCAATTAAAAAAAAAAAAAAAACCTGTCTCAAATTTTTAATTCTCAGCCTCTTCCAGTCTTCAGGTTTCTACACAGTAGAGTTTGTTGTATTAAATATTCAAAAAACCATGGAACTGGGAAATTTTATGTATTGTGGGTCTCTTCTGGCTGAATTGTTCAGCTGTATGGTTAGTAATTCTAAAAGAATTAAAGTGAAAATATCTTTGATTCTTGAAGGAATAGGAAAATCAGAGGCAATGAAGAACACAGTGTTTCTCATGCTCATATTCACGGAATCCAGGCTGGTCTGCCCTTGGGGCCAGCTTACAAACTAAAAGCTGTGTTATTACTTATCCCCTTTGGGACAGATAAGAACTCTGTGCCAGGCTTGATCCTTAGAGCCTGGCAGGGTCATGGATTTGTTTACATTTGGGTTCAGGAGAGGATTTAAATCCCTGTTTATCTTTAAGGCTCCTGGCAGATGCACAAACTCCCAGGTATTTTTCATTGAAGAATGAGCCCCTCAGTGAATCAAAGCCTTGTTACATCCCCACAGCAGATGGAAGAGGTGAAAGCCTGGCCCCACCTTCCCAACTTGCTAATGGAGCAGCTCAGCTGGAGTACAGATGTTGCCATGCTTGCCTCTATTTCAGAGGGAGCCAGGAGTGGAAGGTTTGAGATTTAGAGCATATCTGTATTCACAAGACTGTGCAAATCATTTGTTACTCTGGCTTGAAGCCTGAGCTTGGAGGTACAATATAGGTTAATTAAAGACACGAGAGAGTGTGGGGAAAATGCACAGATTGGACCAAGCAATAGTGATGTGGCCAAGGCTGAGGAAAGAAGTCCCAAGTTGATTCCTGGAGAGAAAATCGACACCACAAACCAGCTTTGCCTTTTTTTTTCTGAGAGGAAATGCACAGCATTGTGCACTGAGCAGAGCTGGTGCAGAAGTGGGATGGTCACTGTTGGTTGTGGTTATCCCCATGACTTCAGCAATATGGGGAATCTGGGGCAAATTCTTGTGTGTGCTATGAGTCACTTCCAACTTGAGATATCTTATGGATCTGTGATTCCGTGTGTCCCTATTCAGCCTGTTAATGAGTCCCAGAGGGCAGAGAGTCTCACTCTCCACAAATGGGGAAGCAGGTTTGCCACTCTTCTGACAGAGTGAAATCATGAAGGCATGGGATGAGCTTCTGGAAGACAGGCTTCAGTCACACACCTTCTGCTCCTTGGGTGAGAACAGGGGCAATCACTGGAAATTTGGTAATGGATACTGAGGAAGAAGTCAGGCTGAATGACCCAATATCTTGTCCAAGTCTCAAATACTTTAGTGGTCTTTGCATGCCAGGACTGTTTTGCCTCTTTTATCCACACATTCGAAGCTCAGCAAAGAAATTGGTATGAAATTGTCGTTCCTACCACTTCTACAAGCACTAAATCTTGCTTTGTTTTTCCTATTTTCTTTTCTTCATTTTTTCTTTAATAGCCATCCAGGCTCCTTTACTGAAGCCGTAAAAAACACAGGTTATGAAAAGCAAAAGGGAAAGGCTGTTTCCAGGCAGAGGAACATGTCTCTGGATATGTTTGTGGACTGAGCAGCACAAGAGGGGACCCCATCCTCAATATGTCTGTAGGATGCATCACACCACAGAGACCTGAATGGAGCCCTCCAGGCACAACTGTAATGTAAATATTAATTAACGTTAATGGTCTGTGGTCTTGCCTGTCAGCTGGAAGCCAGCAAGGCTGTGTGTGGCTGAGGATATTAATTTGGTTTTGGAGCCCTGAAAGCAGAGGGACTGTTGGTACAATGAGCAAAGTGGCTTCACTCCACTTGCCCACTCCGCTCTGCCTCTGGGTTATTTTCAGGGAAGGAAATCACAACTGGGATGGGATTCTGGGGCTGCTGCAGAGAGCTCTGGAGGCACAGGTGCAAGATGGGCTCATAGCTGAACTCCGTGCCCTGCTGTGTGCTCCTCATGTTGCCAGCTCCAGGCACGGTGCCATGGATCCGGCGTGCTGGGAACACCATCTGCAAGGGGTAGGTCACATTTCCAAAACCATCTCTCACTCTCTGGGCAGGTCTCTCCTTGCTGTGCCTCACCCCCCTTGCAGCCAGGCACACAGCAATCCTCCGGGGCTCCAGCTGGAACATCTCGAGTTCCCACTTGCTCCCATAGTGTGGGCCCAGTTCTCAGCATCAGCACCTCGCCTGCTCTCCCTCCCTCCCTCCCTCTCTCTGCAAGCACCTCCAATGAATTATTAATTGCAGCTCATCCAATTAAAGGGCTCCTTCGTGTTAATAATTCATGGCTGTGGTTGGCTGGCAGGCTGTGCAGCATGAGGGCTGGGGCTTGGGTGAACGGAGAGGAGTGAAGTGCAATAAAGAAAGGAAGAAATCAATAGTGGAGCACAGGCTGTACACATCCAGGAGACTCTTTATTATATCTGAGAATTGCTTTCTGTGATTGCTACCATCATTACTTCTGTATTTATTTTTTAACGACTCGTCCATCATGAAGCTCGAATACATAACGAAAAAAGGCCAATTGCACTAAACCAGTTAAATTCTTTTAACGCCTGGCACTGGGTGAAAGCAGTAATGAGTTCATTTTGTCTCTTCTCCCACTTGCGGTGAAAGCTCCCTCATCCAGGAGCCAGTTTCATTGCTCTCTCTGTAGGTTAGGATAGATCCACTGCTTTTCCCTCTGGAAATGGACCCATCAATGATGTTCATGGGAGTAACTTGCAGCTCAGCAGCTCTGGTATGAGTATATCAGGCAGTTCCCAAGACAAGGGAATACCAGCAAAGTATTCAGAAGAAGCATGAGTGTGATGCTACTGCAAAACCTACCTTTTATCATGGCAAGGAAGAAAGGAAACAGGACTGGAAACCTCTCCCAAGATTTGAGATGAGTTGGCATTAGGGAGAGGGTTGACAACATAGTCTGGGATGAAGGCCATGGAAGCTGTGCATGTTAGAGGGGATACAGCCTCCTACAGGGCAGATCTGAAATGTGAAGGAAGGGACATTGTAGATTTTGGTATGGGAGCATAGTCACAGGGACAAATCCAGGCTGGCAGATGCCCAACCTCCTTGCTGTCTCAGAAAGAGGCACACAGAGAATGCAGGGTTGGAGGAGAAAGCCAGAGGAAATCGAAGTAGAAACGAGATTCACCTTTTTTGCCAGCGATGGCAGCCCGCTGAAAGGAAATCAGTGAGGCTTTCAGCAAGGGTGTGTGGAGATGGAAATCACACTGAGACTCAAAGGCTCCTGAAAGGTGTGTCTCAAACACAGGGTGATGGTTAACAGCCGATAAACAACCCAGTAAACTGGTGGGGGCTCTATTGAGCAGGAATTCAGCTCAAATCAAACCCCTGTGCCCACAGAAGTCTTTTGTCTTCCTTTCACAGAGGTCATACCCTCCTTTTATAAGCTTGGGGACTATGAAGAGGGGGCCAGACAGCTACTGGGGAACTCTTTTTGTAGCCTCACATGGTGGGGATATTCTCCTTTAAGCCACATTTAGTGGAAGCCATAAAACACCCATTGTTAGTGTGAGGTACAGCCAGTGGTGCCTGTGGGCTGTGAGGTGATTTTGAAAGAAATCCTGAGTTTGTGCAGCATCTGCTACAACAAGACTTCAAACCAGGGCTTCCCACCACTCTGCGAATGCATAATGTTGATGAAACACTGTTCCTGCATGGGAGTGTGATGTGACTGAACCACACATTTAAAAATATCTAAGAACTTGCAAAATAATAGTCATTCTTTTTTTAACGCAAGTGATTTTAGTGCTGATTTGAGAACCCTGAGGAGAATGTGGAGTTCAGTCTTCATGGCCCATTCAGTCTTTGGTCTCTCAGCTGCAATTTCCAATTAGTGCTAATTTGATTGTGGTTTCCGTGGTGTGGACCATGAGGACCTTTTACACTCAGCTGATCTGGCACTGCAGCTTGGTGGATCTTCCCCAGTGGACAGCAGATAATTTGAGACTCTGCCCCTAGCCTGGTTTAAATGTTTTGCTCAGCTCCAGTTCCTGGTTAGGCTGGTTCTGAAGGTGTTCAGGCTGACATCCATTCATTCATCATTTCTGTATTCCGAAGTCACATCCTAATCCCCAGCTCCATATACTAAATGTGCACTGTGTGGGTCAGATACCACCAAAATAAGGCCACAAAACTATAAATTGGCACAAAAGGAGGGGACAAATCCCATGAAACAGCAAGGGGTATTTAGTGGAGATCTCTGGGTGGCTGAGGAGGCACCTCTGGTCCAACTCCTTGCGTGAATGGCTCAGTAATCAGACGCTGAACATGCTCAAGGGAAAGGACAATTAGTGAGAGTTATTTTAATATCTCAGGAGGAAGAGAGGACAAGGTGGATCCAGACATTGCCATCCCAGGCACAAGAACCAGCTCCTGTGCACAGGTTTGGGGACAGGGTCTGGCATGTGGTGCACACCACTGCCAGCTTCCCCAAGCCGCAGCTGCATCCCCACACAGCTTTCTCCTTTAAAAAGAAAAAGGGAACTGTGGATATCATTTTCCAGGTTTTTGCGATATCTCAATTTGTTCCCTGTGTACTCAAAGATCAATTCCACAAAATGAAACCAAAGTGAACCTGTAACATCGCTGTCCTTGTAAACAAGAACAATTCAACAGAAAATAGTAGACCAAATTTCTGCTTTGGTTTTTTGGTTGTTTGAGGTTTTTTACCTGTACTGATATTTTCATAAGGGGAAAATTGATCTTACCTCAAATCTGGAGTTGAGTTCTTAGAAAAACCTTGCTTTCAACTCTCAATAAAAAGGTGCAGAGGTGGGCACAGATGATGCCCCAATTCCAAACACCTCTCTGGAAGCTGTGGTGCAAATCCAGTTCCCTTCCAGCACTGCTTTGTACAATTTGATTTTCTACCTGATTCTCTCTCTGCTGTCTGCTTTATGTGTCTGTTAGTACGTAAGTCTGGTCTTTTTTATCTTGCTTGTATTTTTGGCTTTTTTTTTCCCCTTTCCCTGCTTAGCACTAAACTGCAGCACATGTATTGTGCTTTCAGCTGCCTGTGATCTGTCAGTGGGCCCAGGAGCTTAGTCTGAACAGGCTGTGTAAATATTGTCTCAAAATTACAAATATTCAGAATGGCACTAATATATGGGGCTTTTGTTAAAGCATCTTGTTTCATGGGCTTAACCACAGGCTAGGAAGCACGGAGATGTTGACGTGTTATTTGTACAAGGGACACACACTCAGGTGTACACAAAAGCACAACATTGTACAAATAGCAGTTCAGGCCATAAATATCTTGGCGAAATTGCTCCCGAATCAAAACAACCCCCAAAAGAGACATGATGGAAATGAAGTCAGACTGCATTGCTTTCGGGGCACACACTCTGCTTGCTTGTTTTTTTCCCCCTCTGAAAATGGGTGGAAAACTCCCCATGCTGAGGAGCCTATTCTGGATCAACACATTTAGTAACAAAATGTACCTTTGTATCTAAAAATCTGAGTGTCATGAATATTTAACATGGGAGGAAAGAATGATTTTGTCAGTGTGTAAAGCAGTCCCAGAGAGGCTCGAATTCTGCCTGGTTTCTATTAACTCTCCTTCTCTGTAAACACACTGAGTCATTTGCTGCAGGAGAGGTGTGTGAGCACTGGGAGGGAAAGGCACACGGGTGTGAAGAAAAATCCCCACTGCCATGCAAAGGGAGAGAAATGGATTGGCTGGGCAAAGTGCTGCCTCCAGCCTCAGTCCTGGCTCTGCACAGCCAAGCTGAGCTGCAGGTTTGAGCCCGACAACAGCACAAATTTGAAAGGTCTCCTGCACTGCTAAAAAATGTATGAAGTGTGTCTGTGCACACTGACCAACCTCCCCCAGGGCAAATCAGAGCTCCAGAGCCACCCAAGGGGAATCTTATGTTGGTGAAAATGTAAATGAAAATATCTTTCCTCTGCTCATCTCTAGTTGCTTCATACCAAACTCATTCCCTGTGAAAAGACATTGAGGTTATTGGGGTGTGATGGGCACTCAAGGACCTTGCGAGCCACATGAAAACCATGAAACCTCCAAGCTACAAACAGAATGAGAGGCAGGAGCTGTCTCTGATTTTGTGACCCTGGCTTTGGGAAGCCTCTGAACTCAGGCAATCATATCAGTACATGTTGAAGTTGAAGGCAGCAAACCTCTAAGTTAAACAGATCTCAAGAATCTGGCTGTATCAGGGCACCAGCAACTTCAGTTTGTTGTTCTCCACTCTGTTTTTCTCTGTGTTTGCTGAGATCACTCTGTATTTCAGATTCCTTAGTCCAGCCTTCGGACAGCAGCAGGCCTGGGGAGGTGCACGTTTAAACCTCCCTGAGCTGAGAATGGGATAACTTTTGGGCTATGTGGATAGGGAGATTAACCTGGGGAGAGGAGGGTGCTGCAGCCTTCCCTTCTCCGCTCTGCACCAGCACGTCCCATGGGTGCCCAGGGTACAACAGGTTTAATAGGATTTGCCCCTTCCATCTCTCCATTACTCCAGGTTTCATATGACAAGGGACACAGCGCTCATATATTCTGCCTGGACCAGTCATGCTGTTTTGCAAAAGGACCTGGTTTGCCATCAGCCAGCAGCTGAGAATTTTATCCTAAGTTGCTTTTTCCCTCCTGTCTCTACCATGCAGATGCCTGGAGCAGCCTTTGAGATGGGCTGCTGGTACCAGGCTGCCATCCAGAGGGGAAAGACACGGTGCTGGGAGCACCAGGCACTTGCTGGATAAGGCAGTAAAGGGACAGCTCTGGTCAGGAAATCAGAGCCAGGTTTACAGCTGGGGCAAGGATGGGTTTGGAGAAGGCTCAGATGTTTAAAGTAATTTTCAAGATCCTCCTGGCTTGAAGTGAACACTTGCTCCAGAATCCTCTCTGATGAAAATCCAGATCATCATCAGCAGCAAAATTTGCGAATGAAAGGAAATAACAATAACTGTTGCACGTGACACTTGTCACTGCAAGATTTCAAGCACCTTACCTTCTGGATCTTTACAGCTCTGCTCTCTCTGCTTTGGGGGTAATAACTCACCCTCTGACCACAAACTTGAGTTTTTCCCTGTGTAGGACTCAAGACCTAACCCTGGACTGTGTCACTCTAGTCTTCCCAGGCAGAGGTGGCCAAAACTGCCACCGGAGTGGCTGTTCCTTGCTGTTTGAGCACGGCCTGTTGGTGTCTGCTCCCCAAACTCCCAGACCATGTCCCTCAGTTGCCATCAGTGAATGGACACACTCCAACAGGACAGACAAACCTCTACATTCCATACCTGTTAGCCTTTTCCACCCATGGGCTGTGCGTGTGTGCAGATATACAGCTGGGCACATCTGTGCGTACATTCAGGACCTTTTAAGTGTGTACATATTACATATATGCCAGTGTACCTATTACATATAAATACAGAGCCAGCCTCTTGCTCTCTATAAATGCAGTGTGATCAATAACATTTCTAGTGCAGGGGGTGAGCAAAGTGCCTTGTTAAACTAATAATTGCACAGGAACCAAATCCTTTCTAATAAAATCTTTTAAAACCTTTCTGAAATTTCTACTCCAAGGCCAGTTTTCCTGTGAGACCTGTAATTATTGAGAGTGGAAAGAAAGGAGCATAACTAGCCTCTCTTAGCAGCTGCCCAATGGACACGAAAATGGGCCTGCACTGAGAAGGTGGCCCCTATGGAGTCTCCTGATTGAGACACAAACCTGTGGCTTGTGCTGTCCATCTCCTCGCAGGGTTTATAATTAAAGCTGTATTGCTGTTTATATTCCAGCAGCACCTGAAAGCCCCACTGCAAAAGGTGCTGTGCAAACAGAGAGGCAGCAGCCTCGCTGCAAAGGATTTACAGCCCTGAGAGATAAAGTGTGCAGGGGGGAGGGCTGTGCAGAGGGGTGAGGAAGAAGAAGGACGGCGAGTCCTTCAAGGCTGTGTGTTAACAGAAGAAAAAGTCAGGGGCCAAGTAGCTGCCACTCAGCCTCTCAGATTTAATCTCCAAGAAACACACATGCGGCTTGACCCAGGCACATCCATGTTATATTTATGCGTGTGATCACCCTACAGGGCAGCAGTGATGCCTCTTAGCTGCACCTGAGGTTTTTGGTACCTCTCAGGCATTATCTGACTGCAGGAATCCCCTAAGTGAAGAATATTTGGAGTGTTGAAGCTCCCAGTGAAAATACCCTTGCCCCAAGCACAGCTCCAAGGAGACTGCCCCGGAGTTGGGGAAGGGGCAGGGCAGCTGCTCTGCGCTGTGGTTGCACGACATGGAGGTCCTGTTCCTGGCCAGGAAGGCAAGGAAAATCTGGGAGGTCTGTGCCTGTGGTTGACAGAACCAGAGGATGCTGACATGGTCTGGGAGCGCTGGAGAGGAGGAACCCCCAGGCTGAGGGTGTTGTTGTGCATCTCCTACAGCAAATCCCATTGCAGCGGATGCATTGAAGATCACTCCCAGCCAGGGTAGGTAGGGAAGTGTGCCAGTGCCTTGTCCACAGCAGCATCCTGCCTGCACTCCCTGGAAAAATCACCTATGAATGAGGCACGATCTTCTCTGGCAAGGCCATTGTTTCCGTGAGGCTTTTCATTAGCTGGGGAGCCATCCATCCCAGGCAACATTAGTGCTACAGGGAAGGAAGGCAGGAATCAGGAAAGTTAGCAAGTTGTGGGCTGTGTTTGGTTAAACACTGTCTTCAGGCTTCAAAACTAATGCATATGGAAGGGGGTGTGATGTGGGGACACTCAGCTTCCTTCCTCCGAGTTAATTAACCTCCCTCACCTCCGTGCTGTTATAGACACAGGCACTTCTGCTGCATATGTCAAGGGCATAATTAGCACAGGCTGAGCAAACCACACACAGGATGGAAACGTGCCTGCAAGATGGACACAAGTGACAGCCAGGCACGGGCAGGGACAGCCAGCCTCGGCACAGTGACCCGGGATGGCAGGAGTAAATCTGAGCTGCTGGACGGAAAGATAAGGGCTGCCCTCTCTCCACTTCCTTCATCTGCTGTCTGCTGGGAGGCTGCAGCCACCAAAGGGGAGCAGATTCACTCCTGAGGGGATGACAAGGGTTAGGAGCAGCTCAGTGATGGAGACAAGTCTCCCTCAATTTCTCTTCATCTCAGACCCTCAGTATTCCCAGCGTCTTGGTGCTCAGAGGGCACAACCTTCCTCCCTCATTCAGATCCTCAGGGAACCCTTCTCCATCATGCAGGAGAAAGTCTGCACCCTCTCTGCCCCCTCTGCAGCTTTGCCCAGCCCACGGCTCCCAGCACCTCTGCAGCCAACACCCCATCACCCCCCGGTAACCTAAGCTCCATATTCCTGTCCCTCGGGATACTGACATCTCTGCTGTGAGGAGAATGAACCCCTCTGGCAGGGAAGACTGAGGAGACCACTGATAGAGGGAAACTGCCCTGCCTGGGGGCAGATCTGCAGGGATGGATCCCTGGGGAGGTCCAGCACTGCTCACACTGCTCACACTGCTCATTTCATGGGACCATTGCCCCTCACTCCTCAGTCTCAGTGGATCTTTCCATGCCTGTTGATCAATTCCATCCATGCTGGCTCCTGTTCTTCCATCCACTTCATTTACTGCTGCTCCCGATACACCTCTCCCGTAGATTTCAAGCATCCTGGGGTGACCCTGCTCCACGACTGAAGATCCCCAGAGCCACTGTCCTGCAGATCCCTGTGAGCAGGAGACGTGAGAGGAACAGAACGGAGAAAGCTGATGATTCCCTGCAAGGCCTCCCCTCTTCTGCAGCTCCCAGCTCCTGGCATTGCCTCCTCCCTTCTCCCCAGAACCACAAAACACACATGCAAAACATCCCCAATTTTTAAATGTTGCTGTTTTAGAGAAACTTAGTGCTTGTTCCAGCTGCAGGCACTAAATCATCCCTCTCCCCTGGACGTGTGCTGAGGAAGGGAGGCCAGTGATGAATGGGGCTGTCCGTTTTTACACTGGGAGCAGCACAGCTGTGTGAATCTCACTGTGCAACCAGGACTCTGTGCAAACTCGGCATCCCCCCTGCTTCCTCCCCTCCGAGTGACAGTGACTGATTGTCCACTTTTGCAGAGCACTGCCCAGCACAGCCGTGGCTCCCAGCACCTCCTGAAAGTCAGGAGGAGGGGGAACCTAACCCTTGAGTCATCAGAGTTCCCGCATTTCCTTGGCAAGCCATAATTCCTGTGGTGACTTTGCAAACAAGCAGGCCACAGAAATAAAAGAGAAGTGCTGGAGAATTGGAAGTGAGAGGGGGGAGCAAAAAGGGCAGCCTGGATTTTTCCTGCAAGGAAATGCAGCCAAGATGTTGAGCACCTGTAGCACTTTTCATCCTTCAGACAAATTCTCAAGGTAAATATTGATGCCCTAATGGAGTGTAATCAGACTGCAGTGCTCTGCGTAGAGCTCTTGGACTGGGGGTTTAAGAGGGCTTAAATTGTTGGCAAGGCTTAGGCAATGTATGGACAACCCATACAGGTTCCCCACACCTTTTCCTGCTGTTTCTGCCCAGGGAAACTGTGGCTGTCCCATTCCTGGAGGTGTCCAAGGCCAGGCTGGATAGGGTTTGGAGCAACCTGGGATAGTGGAAGGTGTCCCTGCCCATGGCAGGGGGTGGAATGAGATGATCTTTAAGGTCCCTTCCAACCCAAACAATTGTAGGATTCTGGGATTCTGTGTTTCATGCCTGCCTTGATCTACATGGCTGCTGCCTTCATTTCGTGGTCCAATCTCAGCCCTAAGGAGACAGAAATATGTAGTTCTTCCAGAAGATCTGGATGCAATCCTGCCACTGAACTTCCCTCTCTCTTAGCAGACTCCAACAGTTATGGACCTTTCCTTTTTCCTCATAACCTGTATGCCTGTAAACCAGCAGGAAATTTTCTGATGGTTTCTGAGATGATCCTGGTCTGTCAGGGGCTCCATTTCAATTACTACATCTCAGCAGAATGCTTTGCTTTCACCAAATCACCACGTTCTGAGAGGAAAAATAGGAGTCCCAAATCAGTCAGAACATTTCTGATCATCTCCTCCTTCTCCTCCTTAGCTGATGGAGATGTGCTGTGTACCAGCAACAGACTTATGGAAAAGGGAATGGGCTCTAGGGCTCACCCCACATGCCTGCAGGGGAAACAAAGGGCTAAAGGAAAGACATTGACATATGACCTTCATCCAGAACTTTACATAAAAGGATTTAACTTAGAGCAGTAGGATGGGTGGCTTCACTGCACAGAGGAGTCCTGGGAGTGTGTCTGAAGAAAGGCACTTGGCCCTGTGCTTCAGACCGGTGACAGCGTGGGAGGCTCTTACCTGCTATAAGTAGATCCAGGTGAAGAGGAGAAGGTGAATAATCACTGGCTCCATTTGTAGAGGCAGCTCCTGTAGCAGACCAGAGGAAGAGTTACCTCGAGCCCCCAAACTTGGCATAGGTCCCCTTGAGGTAGGGTTAAAGCCCACAGGTGCCATCCATACCTGGAGTCATTCCAGTCCAGACCAGTGCAAACTGGAGATGGACTAAAACCCAGGGCTCTGTGGTCAGAGACACGACCCCTCCCCACCATCACGGGCTGAGTGCCTCCCTGAAGGGGGAAAAGAAAGGACTGCACATGGAAAATGGCATTTTCAATATGCTGGAGTGTCTGGAAATTAAGGTAGACTCAGGGAAAGGCAGGGAGAAGAATGGCAGGGAGCTGGGAATGGCTCCTTGCCTTATTCCTATGCTGCTCCACTCCACGCTCAGATAAAGTGGTCCCTTCTCTCCAGCCTTCTCCTTTCTAGTCACACACTCCGTTGGTTAATTCTCTCCTCGTCGAGATCAGAGATTAGATAGAGCCTGGATTTATAGCTAGTGAAAATAAAAAGAGCTGCTCCTATCAAGGATTCAAATGATTAAATATCCCACCATAGAAATACTTTTAACTTCACTTACAGTACAATTTCACTTACACGCTGATGCAGTTGACAGCGCTAACAAAAGCTGCTTGAGTAATATGAGGCCTGAAGAGAGAGAGAAAGAAACTGGAGGAATGAGAACAAGGGATAGAGACAGAAATGGAGGGAGAAAGAGAAATGGGATTAGATAGTGAGATGTAAAGAGAGGAAAGGAAAGGCAGGAAAAGAGAAGGAAAGAGG
The DNA here is from genome assembly GCA_013397725.1 of Rhagologus leucostigma. Taxonomy (NCBI): domain Eukaryota; kingdom Metazoa; phylum Chordata; class Aves; order Passeriformes; genus Rhagologus; species Rhagologus leucostigma. The sequence goes on along the minus strand of VZTD01005088.1, from coordinate 192,155 downwards.
AGGTTGGCTCTCTCTGCCTGCAGCATTAAAAGTACAAGAGCTAAACCAATTAAACAATGAAAGGAAAGCAAAGGATTAAATGAAGGGCTATGTAAAACAGCTCCTCTAATCCAGCTCATTTACTGCTCTTTATTTTCCATTTCCCTCTCATGTTGATCCTCAGATTCAACAGCACCAGGCTCACTGTGCCTCACCCACGCAGGGTCCTGCTGGCACCGTGGTGTGCCCTGTGTGCTCCTCCTCCTCCTCCTTTGCACCTCCCAGGGCCACCCAGGCTGGGGGACAGCGGAGCTGAGTGGTGACAGCACTGGCCTGGGGATGCTCCATGGCAGAAGGAGCCTGTCCCAAGCTGTGGCCTCACCCATGGTTGGACTGCTCCTACTCCCTGGCCAGGGACAACCTCAGCAAAGCCCCGAGAGCTTTTCTGTGAAACAGAGCTGCCCTCCACCATCACTGCCAACAGATCAGGGGAGAGACTGCTCCACTCCAGGTGCTGGTGGAAACCCCATTTTGGACAAAGACTCTGAGATGCTGTGGTGATCCAAAGGACAAAGAGGAATTGTCAGGGCAGTTTCTGCTCCTGCCTTCTCTGTGGCTCCTCTTTTCCCTCAGGCCCTTCCTTTTCACAGATGCACGGACACGGGAGCTGTGAGATTGGGAGCAGACACAGCCCCAGTGACACAGGATTGCTGCACCTCTGCCCAAGGTACAGCCTTCCAGAGGTTCCGGCATGGGGAAGAGCATTTCCAGTCCCTGTGCCACAGCTCCTCCATGCCCTGCTGATGCTGGGATCCACCACAACTGCCCTCATGAGCTGTGTGGGTCAGGGTGTCCTGCAGAAACCACAGCATTCATGGGGAAGGTGACTAGTGGCTAAAATGCAACAAACATGGATGGGGACAAACATCACTTACCCACCTTCTCCTTTCCCCCTCTTTCTCCACTTGTCTGATGGCCAAGAATGATTGTTTCTTTTCTGGTTGCTTCCTACAGTTCTGATCTCAGCCTCAGGGAGAGCAGAGGGAGCGCAGAGCGAGTCATTTGGGGAGGGACACTGGGGGAAGTGTGGCTCCCTGGAGGAGGTTATCTGTGCCTGGTCACTGTCTGCAGGGATGCAGTTCTATTTGGAAATTACTTTTTTTTCCCCTCAGCACTCCAGAGCCACAGATCATTTGAATTCACCCTCTCCTTTCCTTTCAGGAGACAGAAAGGCCCCAGCCGTACTTGAAATGAGACAGATGCTTATGGAATTGTGGTTTTAAAAGCATTTTTCAGTTCAGTTCTCTCCTTTTCTACACACAGCAGTCCAATGTGAGCTGACTAATAAATGCATTATCTTTTTTTTTTTCCTTTCCTAGGAGGGTTTGATATGGCAGCTCCATAGATCAGCTTGGTCTCCAGGGATATTTCTGCCCTAAACAAAATGGAAATTGTCTGCCCCCTCACAAGCCCTCAGTGACTCATACAATAAAGAGAACTCATAAATATTTGGGTAATTACAGTCCGTTCACCTAAATTCCATAAGAGGCAGAGCACTTTCTTACTGGGTCCTTAAACGGCTGTCGTGTGCTGTTGTTCATGGTCCTGGGTTGCCGTGAGCTCCTGATTCCCCGTAAATGGTCAAGCTCCGATGGTCTCTTCCCGAGCAGTCAGCAAAGGTGGGGAATGTTGCATAGCAAAAGGGTGAAAAGTTGAGTAATGAATAATAAGTTAGATCATGGAATCCCAGACCAGTTTGGGTTGGGAGGGACCTCAAGCTCATCTCATCCCCCCCCCTGCCATGGGCAGGGACACCTTCCACTGTCCCAGGCTGCTCCAAGCCCCGTCCAGCCTGGCCTTGGACGCTCCCAGGGATCCAGGGGCAGCCACAGCTTCTCTGGGCACCCTGTGCCAGGGCCTCCCCACCCTCACAGGGAAGGATTTCTTCCTAATATCCAATCCAAACCCACTCTCTGTCAGTGAGAAACCATTCCCTGTGTCCTGTCACTCCATGCCCTTGTAAATAGTCCCTCTCCATGTTTCTTGAGGGCTCCCTTTGGTCCTGGAAGACACAATATTGCTTTATTTATTTTATATACAGTTCACACAGAGCAGGTGCCTTTTGTCTCATGCCCCATCATGAGCCACCAAGACCCCTCTGTGGCCAGCTCCTGGAGCTGGAGATCAGAGGATCCCTGCCCCTGGAGCCAGGCTTGGCTGGAATCTGCTGGAGCCAGGCCCTCCAGCGCAGTGACAGCCCTGGAGATTAATGCATTTTATAATGATATTATTACTGCGCTGGTGTTAATATTTTACTGCTTGTTGTCACCACTCTGCGAGGCAGATCCAGCTGCACATATATCTGATCTGGATGGTCTGCAGCCCTTTGTACCTTCCCTGGGATGGTTACGCCAGGCTCATGCTACAGCTATTTGCTAAAAATTACCAGAGAGAACAAAATGGGGAATATGAGACCAAAAGGAATGGTTCAGTGAAGGTTTGGGCTGTTTCATCTCCTCCCCTCCCTCCCTGCCTCCTCAGGGAGGACTACAGGGTGTGCAAGAACCCTTTTAAAAACCCCTCCTTGAAATCAGGATGTCTGGAGCCACCCTGGCTGCACTTGCAGCCCTCTGCCCCTTCCCCAGGGCTCATCTCTACTATCTGATGACCCCTTGCAGCACAGCTGTGGCGACAGGACTGTCACAGGTTCACTCTGCCCAACCTATGGCCATCACAGAGACACAGAGTGGATTCGCATAAAGTGTTTTACTTTCTTGACTTTCCATGATCCTCCAAAGAGCACCTCCTCTGTGAGAACACCAGGCACCCTGGGCTGGCTGGGACCATCTGGAAAGCAGCACAGCCACTGCTCCTGCCAGAGGGAGGGATGAAGAGGGCTGCAGGAATAGGTTTGGGCTGGGTTAGAGGGGAGCTCTCGGAGGAGCTGGTGACTGCCAACCCCAGCGTGGCAATGAAAAGCTGTTAAGCTTTTTTCCCCATCAAGGGCAGCCTCCTGTCTCCAGGGGTAACCAAGCCCAGCTCCCTCCAGAGACGGTTTGAGCGCTCCTAGAGCCTGGTATCAGACCTTGTCAGTCACAAACTTTTTATAACAAACTGTTTCATCAAATGCTTCATTTTCTCTTTGTTTCATCCCTGCTTCCCTTTTCCTCCTGCTACTTAGGATTTTTTTCTTTCCTTGCTATGGGTGATGGTGCTTCTAATCAGCACTTTCCATGTCTAATTGCCTCATTGTGAGCTTCTCCCTGAACCTGTCAGACACCAGCTCACACTTCTTGCCTTACTTGTCACAAGAAAAATTGTTCTTTTAAATGTGTCTGGGAGAGACACAAGGACATGGAATGCTCCAGGGAGAGAGGAGGATGGAGGAGTGACTAACTGCAGTTTCTCAGTGCATGGGATTTCTAAAAGCTGCCCTCCCCAGCATACCTGGAGATACACAAACACAGCAGAAAGACAATTCTCTGTCTCTAAGACATCACAGTCCAAAAGTCTGTTGACACTGAAAAGTCCCAGTGGAAGTTGTGCCTGCTGTGATTATAGCAGAGGATGAGTGGATTACTCGGTGAAACAAACCATCCATGGCAGGAGGGATTATTTTGCATGTTAGAGGGAGATCTGGGGACTTTAAATACTAATACTCTATTAATGATTAATGTATCTCTTGCATATGAACCAGTTTGATGACCTATTCCCTCCCTGCCTCAATCACAAGTAGAGAAAAAGTTTGTTTTTGCTGCACCAGGTTTGCATTCATGTGAGAAATTCCTGCCCTGTTCACAGGGCTCTGAATTCTACCTCCCACATTCAAGTACTCTGTTATCCACCTAAATTAGATTATTTGTGAAGCAGGTTGATGCTCACCCCTGGTGATAGCATCGCAGTCTTTCGGGCCGAGGTATTTGTGGTTGTCATCTCCTGATAAGAAGATAACAGTGTTCTTCCACTGACACATGAGCTTCAGTGCTGGCAGATCTGCCTCGCAAGAGCTGGCAGAGAGATAGAGGGGGGTTACGTGTTTGTGCAGCTCAGCTCAGAGTTCCCTTGCTAAGATAAATGATGACCTTGGTCTCACCTCCACCTGCTCTCTCAGATTAAGCAGGTGACAAAGCTGATGTCACATCTCCAGGTTTTGCCTGAAGTAATTTGGATGGTTCCACTTCATGGCAGTTATATGATAATGGTGACACATTGGTCTTGTCCTTTATGTTTACTCCCACAAGATTCTCTCTGTGAGCTGCTTCTACCCATGGTCCCTCTCACCTCCTCAAGAATTAGTCAGGAGGTGGAGTTTTATTCCCAGTAAATAATATCTTTATGCATCTGTGCCTTGCTTACAAGTGAAGAAATCACAGCAGTTTCCTTTTCCAGGTTTTTCTTTGTGTTGTGGAGGATTTTTTGGGGTGGGGCTCAGAGAGACCCCCAAGGCAGTGGCATTTTCAGAGCCTGCTCTTGGGAACATTGGCAGGAGAAGGTGTCCAGGAGCTCTCAGTGGCATTGCTCTGTTCTTGCTGTCTCTCTCCTGGGTCAGATTTTAGGAAGTTTCCCCAAGTTCTCCTCTACCTGCTCAGGATTCTGTGACTTTATGACCCCTGCAGAGCTGGGAGAGCTGGCTGCTGACAGGTGAGGGGGTTACAGAGCCGCTCTGACCTCCTGGGGAGGCACAAGCACAGAGATATTTAGCAGAGCACAATCAGAGGGCAAAGTAGAGAGGAGGAGAGGTTGACTGGTGGCCATGGGAAGTGACACATCTGTCAAAAACTGACGGTAACCTGCACATTTAGGTGTAAAATATTCCTTCAATCAAGGCAAGATCTGCGACTCACAAGGACAAAGCTAAGGCAGCATCTTCTCCTTGTCTCAGAAAATTAATTTAGAATAAAAAGTGTGGAGGATTCAAGAGCAGGAGGGAAGGAAGGAAAGAGATCAAGCAGTGCCTGTGCATTGTCCCAGGTCCCTGCCCCTCTTGTCTCTGCGTCCCACTGGGGACATGGTACAGGATGTTTCGTCCAGGAGCAAAACTTTGTGCTGTACCGCACAGTTAAAGCCGCCAAAGCTGATGACGGCCTCAAAAGTGGTTTTACTTTAAACCTCCTGCCTTGATGCCCAGCTCCCTGCCCAGGAAGGCACCCAGCAGCCTCCAGCCCCATCCTCAGCCCCGCAGCCCCTGGGAGGAGTCAGGGTCACCCCAGGGTGACACCTTTGCCCAGCTCCTGCCACGTTCCGCCAGATTCATGTGAAGTAAAACAGAGCTGAGTTTGGCTTTTTTTTTCTGATTACGCCAATGATTCTTTTGCTGCACTTTTCAAATCCCTTGCTGCCTGCGCGTGGGATACAAATGACTCCACCTATGCATTTCATGGCATTTGTGAATCATTAGGCCTCACTTAAGAGGGTTTACATCACTCCACGCTCATCTTTCTCCTCCTAGCCTAATTCTGGGCTTTGGCCAAATCGCATTCAGGCTTCACTTCCATCCCTTTACCTTCAGTTCTTTTTGTATTATTGAATTATTCAGGCACTTTCCATTGGGATGAATTGGAAACACACAATGGAAAATGCAGTTTCTCAAAGGAAAAATTTACATTTGCTGGAGTTGGTTTGTTTATTCGGAAAAATCAACATGCAATATAAACTTTCAGTGAGAAAAAAGACTGATTAAAAATAGAACCATGGCTCAAATGTTTCAATTTTCTAAATGCTTTGCTTGAAAGCAGTCAAACAAAGTAATGAACTTATTTTAGTCATGGCACACTAAACACTGCCTCATAAAATATTGGGAGCTGGACACCTCCAGCTAAGATCTCTGGAGAGGAATTCCTCTTGTACTTGTGATTCACAGTGTATCAGGCTTATTGCAGCACTCCAGGATATTTTTTTGATATTCTTTGGAATTCTGTTATCCCTATTTTTGCATCAAGCTGGGATTCTATAACTCCAGCAAGGAGTGCATCACTACAGACGAAGAGATGTTTAATGCTGAACTGTTCTGAAAAATTTCAGGGACATTCAGGAAATCAAACCAAAATGTTTCATTTCTTTTGTTGCTGCTTTGGTTTGGGGTTATTTTTCCTTTAATTTTCAAAAGTGGAAGTAGTTGCAATGGAAATATTAAAATTTCAGTGTTTTTTCACTTTGCAGCTTTTTTTTTTTAGATTTCCTCATCTATAATAAATGTCTAATTAAAGTTTTTACCGCAAGCTAGGAAAAAACCTGGGGTAGAAATCTAAAATGGAGCTCTGTGCTGCTTTTTATGATGACAGAAAATGAAGACCCAGCAAAAAGAAGAATTGGAGTGAGACTCTTTTCTCACATGTTGATCACAGTGGGCTCACAATAATGAATATAAGAGGAATTTTGGGCAGGTACAAAGCAGGGATCATCACTGTTTAGTCTGAGAGCAGAAGCATCACAACAACAGTCCTGCCTAGAGAAGAGCAGCGTGAAACTTCAGCTGTGCCCAGGCTCCATCTCCACTGAGGTTTTGGCATTTCCATCACCACTCTGTGGTTTTGGGATAAAAGCCTGGCCCACTCCAGTTGATTCCTGGGGGACAGCTGCATTTTTAAGTTGTGCCTGGCAAAATGCACCTCATGACCCCAGGGAAACCCTGGACATCCTGATCATCCTCACCTGGTCCCTTCTGTATCCCACATATCCCTCCTCCCACCCTGGAAACTGATAAATGCAGAAAGCTTCTGTAACCTCTGTGCTTTTGGGGGGTTTTTATCACCAGTAGGATTCGTATTGATTTTGAACCTGTCTTGTTTGCCTGAACTCCGGAGCTGGCAGACTCTGGACGCCATTTCAATCTCTTCAGCACTCCCAGGCGTAGGGTGCCCTCTTTTTATTTTTAAGGCATGTAATAAAGAACAAAATTAATGCCATGTCTGATTTATGCCCAAAGCCACCATTCTTTGTTGTTCCAGCTGAGATTTGATTGGATTTCATTAGTTTCTTTCCCATAGAGGCAGATAATTTTCTTCAGGTTTAAGCTGGAGTGTTTCTGGGTTTGTCTGGGGTTTGGGGTTGTTTTGTTATTATTGTTAAATAGCTGAGAAATAAATTCTAATGTTTGTCTGTGTGAAGCCATTCAAACAAAAATAAAGAACACAGCTCTTTAAAGTCAAAAGCACAAAAGTTTTGCATAGATAATGCTGTCCAATAATTCTTTTCTTTTGCTATTTATTGACTCTCCTGTGTCACTAAAAGGTATTGTCACGAGATGCTTTTGGCACATTTATAACAGACACAGCAAATTATTTACTCACTCCCTGTCTTGCAGACCTGCGTTTTCTAACAATTCCAGCTTAGCAGCTTTCATCTAAAAAAAAAAATAAAAACAGAGTAGACATGCCTAGATGGGCTGGCAAATTCCTTTCCTGCCTGATGCTTCCAGAAGGAAATAAAATATTCCTCCCTGACCTGTTGATCCCACCTTTGAGAACAGATTGGCTTAAGGATATGGCTGGGGTTGGCAAGGCCAGGTTCTGGGAGGAGAGATAACAGGGACTGTGACAACACACACCAGGTTATCGGAGCTGAGCCTGAACACAGCCTGCACTAAAATCTGACTCCAGAGTGAGTCCTCACTGCTCTTAGCCACTTAAAAGGAGTCTGAGTGTGACTCTGGTGAGATGGAACAGAAGAAAATGGAAAAGGAAGGGAAGGGAAAAGGGAAGAGAGAGGAGAGGAGAGGAGAGAGGAGAGGAGAGAGGAGAGGAGAGGAGAGGAGAGGAGAGGCTGGGGAAATAACTAGAGGACAATTAAGTTGATAGGGAAAAAGCATCATAAGGTGATAACAGAACTGAGTTTAACTCAAAGTTAAATGTTCTTCTACATTACAAGACCAACCTGTCCTTCATGTTCTCCTGGGCTCCACCAGCCAGAGAAAAGATTTTTATCATGCCTTGAGGAGCCCAAAGCAGTGTGTGCCCAGCTGGTACATCTCAGCCTGCAAACTGCCATTGCCAGAGCCCAGCACAGCTTCCACCCTGCCAATGCAGGAAGGAATTTCATAGAAATCCACAACTTCTTAAAGTTCTGAGACCACAGCTTGCAACTAATTATAGAAATAAATAACTAGTGACTGGAGCCATCTGTTCTTTATTTGGCAGTGCCTTTCTTCTTCAGGAAATTAGCACACCTGCAACCTCTGTGTCTTCCTGAGGATGGGTCACTCTGCCCTTTAAACCACAAACGAATTCCTGGAGCACAGGCAACCCTCTGGAGATGGTGCTGCTCATCCTCCTTCTCCTCACCCCCAGGGGAAAATAATTGATATGCTCAATTGAGTTTCATTAGTTACTCAGGTTGAGGGGAAGCAGGGATGAGGAGGTGCAGTAGTAAATAGATATTTATCACCACAGTTTGAACCTCGTTATCAGTGCAGAGCTTGGAGGGTTTGGCTCCCCCAGCCAGGCGCATCCTCCACGGCAGAGCAGGAGTCAGAAGGTGTGGGGTAGACATCACCCAAATACAGACAATTTAACACGAGGTTTCCCAAGTCTCCAGAGGAGGTTAAATCAGGGCATAAGGTGGGAAATTCTATTTTCTCTCTCTTTTTCCTCCCCACTCTCATATTTCCCTTGGTTTAATCTTTGGCATTGAGGTGTTCTGTACAACTACAATAATGGGAATGAATTTTAAAAGGATTATTCATTTTACTCTTTTTTTTTTTTCAGTTTGACTTTTAGCTTAAGTCAAAAATATTTCAGGTCTTTAGAGCCATAATTAGACATATTGTCCTTAACCAAATGCCAGATAATTTGTACGCACTTGAGGTAAATCTTTTGCTGGAAAGGTAGGCAAATATTGAAATATGTAATGAAAATGAAAGGAAGCATGAATTAAAAAAACCCCCACACAACTATTTTAAATCTTTTAAATTACTTTCTCTTCTCCCTCTCATTAGTAAATATTTTAGTTATTCTTGCCCTGAACAAATCTTCCTTTCAGGGTTTCTGTGTGTGTTTCTCTCTCATTAGCATTTTTTTTTAAATAAGTCATAAAGACCTGGTTATTTTTAAAGTTCATGTCTTATACACGATACAGATACAGGGACCAGAGAGAGAGAGAGAGAAGTAGCAGCGTTGTTAATTCATTCTGGGCAGGGATTTTTTTTCTTCCTACCTTTAGATGAGAAGGAGTTTGCTTTTGGCTGAAAACATTCAAAGTAAGTGCAGCAATTTGGGAAATAGCACATAAAGGGACTTTAGAGGGAGGGAGAAATGAAAAGGATGGAAAAGTTGAACAGTGACAGAGGTAGTCAGAGAATTTACAAATTATTTTCTCTGACAATGTAGACAGCTCCAGGAGGCTGCCTTCTCTTTCAGGACAAAGTCACTTGTCATTCCGTTAGGGAAAGACAAGGGATGTGTCAGGAGTTATTTGAAATGTAAAGTATTGTTTTTAGCTTCTTTCTTGCTCATTATTGTAGTAGCAAAGTGCTCTCTGTGCTGATGGAGAGGCTGAGATTGCAGCAGGGAAGGAGGGCTGCAGGACCAAGGGGGCTCAGAAATTCCCAGGGTTGGGATAGACCATGGAGAAAAAAGGCTTTGGGGACCCACAGGATTGAAGATATGGGGCAAAGGAGTAGGTTTGTACCAGGACTGAGGGGAAATGGGAATTATGGATAGCTCTGTAATGCTGATCAGCTCAGGAAGGACTGCAGGGAAGGGACACAGCCCAGCATCAGGGACCCCCTAAGGACATGGGGCTGCACAGATGAGGGCACCAGGAGATGCTCAGATGAAGGGGAGCACTGTTTGTCTGTTTGTCTATCACAGGGCCCCCTTCTGTCCAAGTCTGCTCTGCCTCCTCCCCCAGCCTGCGTTCCTTTAGTGCTCTGCCTGTGTTAAACAGGAATACTCTTCCCAGAAAATTCCTGGGTGAGCTTTCTCCTCTCTGCACCAGTCCTGCTTGGAAGCATCACATGAATGCAAAGTGCAGCACAGACACAGAGCAGCATTGCTCTGTACAGCAGGATCTTTCTTCCCACATTCCCTGACCATTTCAGACTAATTCAACTATCCAAATAAAAAATCCCCACATTCTTTCTCTGGGCACTTCAGATACTCCACGTTCTCATTTCCAAACTACTCTCCCCTGATCCCACTGCAAAGGAAGTTTCAAACTGACTTTCTATTCAGTGCTGCAAACCGCGGGTGCTGAGGGACTCTGGTACCAATGGCATAAGAAACTCCGGGCCCTGGAAAAGTTGGTTTGTGGAGAACACACTCTCTGCTAGTCTGTGGAGTGCTCGGCTGTTCCTAGCTATCCTAGCTTTCCCTCTTTGGCCTCTCCCTGCAATGTCTGCAGTTAGCAAGAGCACACCGGTGGCAGATAAGCATCTGGTAACCCATGGCAACCAAGTTCCTTTAGAAAATGGTCTTCTGATAATTTCATAAATGAACAGGCCTTTTTTGTCTTGTTGGAAATGGGGCAGAAAAGAGGATAAGAGGATGGAGAAAGGCACCAGGTGCGTTTGTGTGGACAGATGCCACAGGCATCCCTGGGTGCTGCAGTATCAGACAATTTACTCACTTGTGGGCACCTTTCTCTTTCTAACCCTCACAGGATCTGGGGCTTTTGATATCCCAGCAGCAATTTCTTCCAAATCTCTCCATAACAGGCTAAAGCCGCAGTGTCAGGCAGAGAGGGACAGATGAGCTCAGGCAGAGGCACAGACAGGGCAGCAGACAGTGAGCCGGGTGTTTGTGCAAGTCGCTGTTACAGGATGAGGCTGATTATATTCCATTCTGGATTTGATTAGATTGCATAAGTAGACAGACCAGCAGAAATGAGCTGCCTGGGAGAGCAGGACATTTAACTAAAGGTCAGACAAAATTGCCCTGGAAACTGGTAGGTAGAGAGAAGTGTGGAGATGGAGGTGGAGCTGTGAGGGCTGGCTCCTGGTGGAGACATGGGAACAGAGCTTAATTGCTGGGATTTCTGAGAGTTTGTACAAGCCTCACCTCAGAGGTGCCCTACATAAACTCACCTGTACTGCAGCCCTCACACTGCGGTGCTCCCCTTCCACATGGCAGCACTCCAAATCCCCAGGGCACAGCCACCAACATTGCCCACCCTCCCTGCGTGGCCACGAGCATCCCCTGATGACCATCCCTTCTTGTATCCAGCTGACCTGACCAGAGAAGAAGGAAAACACGGTATTCCACTCCTGCCCTCCACTGCTGGGATGGCAAATTCAGTTAACAGCCTCACCAAAGGGAGATATTTTCCCTGTTAACGAAACCAAAACTGCAGGGGAAGTGACACTCACGGACTGTGTTGACAACATCTGTATTATTTTTAATATATTTTTCCCCCTTCTAAATTAACTTTTCCATAAATATATTTTTGCAGCAGGCCAAATAATTGGATTTTTCTTTGCTAAAAGAAGGGAACATAAATTACTCCTGCTGGGTGCAGATTAGGTTATGGGATTTCTTTTCTTCTGTCACTGTCAATGCCCCAATGTCAGAGAGCTTTAATATTTAATGCATTCCTAATTAGTCTCCATCGGCCCAGGGCACTTAACAAAACCTGACACCAACCATCGAGTCAAGTTCATTTAGAGAGCACAATTACCCAACCATCATTTCCATGGTGCAGCTGGATTAGCCATGAAATTCCCTTCCCAACCCCCAGCCTTGCTCCCACCTTCCCACAGTCGCAAGTTAATTATGGGAAAAAAAAAAAGAAAAAGAAAAAAAGAGAGGGTTTGATTCCAGTGACAGAAGATACAAATTATCTCATTTGGTCAGGGCAATGACATTTCCAAGATTCCTTTAATCTCTAGGAAGCTCTGCTGCGTTGAGCAGCATTTACCGAAGGATGTTGCTGCTTGTGGCATTCCTGTTGCTTTGCATGCTCCAAAGATCTGCATTTCATGTTTTCCCAATGCACAGGCTGATTACCCGGGAAAGGAGGGGGGAAAAACCATCTGGAAATATATATAACTTTAAATAATACTTATTTGCCCAGAGAGACTTGGCTTGTCTTGAGAGACTCAACAGGCAGGAAGGGGCACAGGCTGGGAGAGCTGGGGGGGGAGAGATGGTGATGGCAGAGGCAGCAAAAATGAACTGGGGGTGAAGGGAGAGCCCAGTTTCACTGCACTCAGGCAAAACATGGGATATCCAGGCTCTCCACCTTTTGGGAGCTACCCCTGGTGTCACCCAGGTGCAGCTCCTGATAAATCCGGGCGAAACAAGCTCTGAAGCGCTGTCTGGAATCTCCGACCTTTCGCTGCTGGCTCAGGGGACACAGCAATGCAAAGTTCAGCTGCATGAGTTCCCATCTCGAGAAAGACTTTGGCTCTTTGGCACAAAGAGTCCTGAGTATAACTGAGCTGGGTAAAAAAAAAAAGAAGCTAAGAAATGTCCCAGGACTTCACCACTCTGGAGCACAATAATAACCCAAACTCCTCCGGTGCCAGCTCTTGTTGCCACCAGAAATGACTCTGTGTGGCAGACTTGGGCTAAAAATTATCCTTTAAGTGGCAAAATGTTATGAACTGACTCTTTTTAGGATGTCAGTAACACTGAAACCACACTGCTTTGTGGGGATGTATTGGCTTGACCTTCATTTTCAAAGGATAACCACAGGAGCTTCTCATGGACATTATCAACAATTACAGAAAAAGATAATATCTGTAAAATCTGTCACCCCGTGACTAATTTCAATTACAATGACAAATGCAAAACGTATGTTGCATGCTGGAGAATAATTTAATTTGAGACCTTAAAAATGGTCAGTTCAAAAATACATGAATTAATTAATACTTAATACCAGTTTCCTCCTCATACTTTCCACACTAGTCATTGAGGATAAAATTTACCAAAAATACTTCGCTAAATAAACAGGCACAGGTTTCACAATGCCAAACTTTTAATTTCTCAGTCAATTGCAACATTTACAATCGAGCCTGTACTCGCAGTGCTGCTGCTCTTTGTATGTTGGTGGCCTGAAATTGCAGTTGGTGCAATTGGAAATGTTAGATCCAAACTCATCAATTTCAATGGAAATTTCTTCTCACCAGTACCATGGAAATACTTTTTTTTAAAGAAGAATCACCCAGCTCTGCTATCTGTCTGTATCTGTTCAATATTCAGGAAATAAATCCCTCCACAGCTTCTTAAACTTCTTAAACTGAGCACTAAGGAAGCCTGTTCCAGGAAATGATGGTATTTCTCTTCAGTGAGTGAGAAATAACCACTTGTTGATCCTGTGAACTCATCTTCATCCTCCTTGTGCAAAGAGGCAGCAACTGCAGGGTTAATCTGGAATATTAACTTGTTAGATTGTTGATCTGCCCTGGGGCCATCAGGAGCTTAAATAGCCAACAGTTAATTAAAAATAAACTGACACTTTACTTTAAGGATAGTTTTAATAACCATTTATAAATGTTACATTAAAAATTCATGCACTGTTATCAACTCCTGCTAAGGATTTACAGCACAATGGAGGTGTCATGAATGTTTTATAGCTTCTGTGGAAAACCTCTTCCTGAACAGACATTTTCAGAGGTCTGTGTGTCTTTCCAGGGCTGCAGCAAACACCCAACACAACAGCAGCATGGAAAATATAAGGAAATTCCCAAGATGCCAGGGCTTGAGTTTACACTTTGCTCTGCAGCCTACATGGCCAACACATCAGAGGCATCAAATACCTCAAGAAAGTGTTAAAAATTCCTCCTGATTTCTGCTGTGAAGCAGCCCATCCATCCATGGGCTTTAGGAACAGCCATACAGATCTTCTCAGCATGGACTGGATTGGTCTTCTCAGTCAGAACCCCCAAGAGGGTCACCATAAACAGTCAGGGGCCTCCAAAAGTGCAGAAAATCTGATTACAATCTAGAGCAGGGAAAATAACCTAATGCTGCAAGGTAATCTCCTTCATCAGCCTCTCCAGACTCACGCACACACACACAAACACCCAGACACAAACACCTCCTCCCTGTGCACGGGTATAAGCTGGTCTCAGGTACATGTTTTACTCCTATTTGCAGCTGAGGAGAGGCAGCAAAGCTGTTGTGCTTGGAATAAGCAAATTCTTTGACCTGGAAAGCACTGAGAGATTCATGCTGTCGAGTCAAGGCTCACGGGTCTTCCCTTCCTGCCTGGCTGTGGCTGCAATGTGTGATGGTACCTTCCCTCCCCATCTGCCAGGAGGGATGATAATCCCTCCCAGTCATGATGGGCTTGGACAGACAAACCCATTAATGAGGGGGAGGTGGCACAATACCACAATGATAACTGCTCCTGAAATTATTATGGATAAATTTGTCTTACTGTCATAATTAGCTACCTCAAAATGAGCTTCCTTTGACAATGTTGCTGCCCCTTTTGTTTGAAAAACACACCAGCACTTCCATGATTGAAGCTGGCTGTCTACATGCTTCTGGAAAACAAATTCAAGCTCATGGTTACCTGCTTCTCTCTCACTCTCAAAGTGATATTAAGTCGGGGAGATGCTGAGTGAGGGAAGATGTGGCTTCCAAGGCCCTGTGTGGCACTGAGGCACAGAAGTGATTAAATCCACAAGGTGAGAGCCTGACCACTTCCCTTGTACTTAACACCAGCCATGCAAACACAGGCACTCGCTGTGCAGGCGCTGATGGAGAACAACCTTCAGCCTCCTCAGCCAGCCACCAATCAAACTGGCATTAACCTTGCTTGTTTTTGCCTTGCCTTTTTTTTTCCTCCTGTTTTGCTGTGTTTTAGGGGAAAGCTTCTCTGAGTATTTGCTCCTCTGGCATAAAAAAGGTTAAAAATTAATGAAAAATACTTGGTGTCAAGCAGGTGCCAAGCTCTAATTAGGGTAATTGATAATACAATGTTCGAAGGTAGCAGAAGCCCTCAGGCTGCCATGCAAACACCCCTGAGGAGCAGATAAAGATGAAGCAGGCATTTGTCCAGGTTCATTTCATCAAATTTGCACCCTTAAAAGCAGCCAAACCAAGGCTGGATTTTATTCTCCTGCCTACAGCTGAGGTAGGCTCCTGGCAGGATCTTCCAGGCACCCGCTTCTTCTCTTGCTCCCTCTCCAGAACTGGGGGGGTGAGGGCAGCATGCTCTGAGCCCAAAGTTACACAACTGTCAAACCTCTTGGGACTGCAGGAACTTCTGGGCCTGCAACCTGTCCCCTGTAGCAGCATCTGGGTGGGCCTGGCCCTGCTGTCCAGCTGCCCTGGCACTGCCAGCCCATCGTGCCCAGTGCTCCCCAGACTGCACTGCCAGAGCCAAGGAGGTGAGAAAATGTGGGCTGATTTTAGTGGGTGGCAGGCACAGAGATCCTTTCAAATGCTGTCCTCTCCATCCCGCATTCCCACTCACTCTTCCCCTGCACTGTAATCTGAATGATTATTTTCATTCAGGGCAACTTCTCCTCTTTTCCCTCCAGTGACGCCAGTTTTGTTCCGATGGAGTTGTGAGGTTCACTAAATATAGTGAAGGGCTGTTTCTGCAAGGACTTCAAAAAGCTTGTGTCATTTGCTTGGTGCCTTTCATCCTTTGTTGTCCCTGGTTGTGTTGGGCTCCCAACTGCTCCCCAGCCTTATCTGCTCAGATTTCTGCTGAGGACTCAGAGGCAGCACAGTCAAAATCCACGTGCCATGCCCAATCTGTAAACTGCTGCTCCCCAGCTCCCGCAAATGAACAAAGGCTCAAAGGGGCTTCATGTGACACACAGAGACACACAGGGACACACAGA